>JANHGO010000063.1:100710411-100774689 GCA_024606505.1 Aquila spilogaster
GGACCGGACCCAGCACCGACCCCTGAGGAACACCGCTAAGAACAGGCCTCCAACTGGACTCTGCACCACTGATCACAGCCCTCTGAGCTCTGCCAGTCAGCCAGTTCCCAATCCACCTCACCGTCCACTCATCTATTCCACACTTCCTCAGCTAGAGAGAATACCTAGCAGAGGTACTTGAAAGAGAAACGCCAGCACAGCTGCTGCTGGGGGTGGCTGGGAGCTGTCTGTGCTGCAGGAGGAAGTGGCTGCACCTCTGGCTGAAGCTGTGAATAACCTTTCTTTATTCTTATTGTACCAGTTATGATTTTACATGTCTCCTGTACCCATCCTCTGGTCTGCTGTCCAAGCCCCTCAGCACCTTTGCTAGTGTCTCCTGGTCTTGCTGCCAGCACTGCCTGCTGCGTCAGGGTACAGGTGTGCTTTGGACTGCTAGAATTGTAACACATTTTCTGTTTTCTTCTCCATTCTTTGGGGTTCTTAACGAGTACAGAATTTATGCTCAGAGGGAATTAGTCATACCAATTTCAGAATTTTCAGTTGCAGTGGCTAATGTAGGTCTCATTCTATAGGCAAGGTCATTTCTTTCTCCATGTCTTATTATTCTACCTTTAATTTTATCCTCTTGTTATCTGTCTGCAGTTCTTAGCAACCACCATCTATTTTTCATCTCTTATACAGCTGTGTTGTCTTAAAACTTTGTGTTTCTTTCACATTTCTGCACTTCTCTGGATCGTTGGAAAAGCAGGACTCAGTACAAACTCATTATTATTATAATTATCCATGTATTAATATTGTGAAAAATGAGTTGTCTTCCTGTCATCATCGCCTGTCTTTATAACTGGCCATCAGGGTAGGAGATGAACTTCCAGAAAATGCTCTGAAATGCTTCAGGTCTGTATAGATAATAACAGAAAGACAGCAGTGTGTCTATGCACTCCGAGCTTGGGCAGGAGGTTTGCTTTCCTCAGCTTGTGCTGAAACATGCAGTGACGGTGCCACAGTTGTGCTGGGTTGTCTCCTTGCTGCTTGGAGCAGGTGCTTCTGTCCTGTTCTGCTACGGACCGTGAGGAGCAGGGACCAGGCTAAGGGGGAGGCTGCGGGGTACTGGCTTGGAGCTTTGGTTGGCCACTGCTCCTTTCCCTGTTCATGTTTGGACACTCATGCCTGCATTTTCCAGGGGAATAGGCGAAGGAATGATATGAAACTGAATTACATAATTATAGCAATATTAATACTGAAGAAAAATGTTTCTGTATGCAGAAGGTTCATAAACTGTCAGTTGTTAGCCATTACAATGTACAATATTTTTACTTTTTTTTAAGAATATTTTCATTTTGATGATGGGAAGTATATAAACCAGAAACGCTGCTACCACTTCCTACGCATTCCCATTCTGGTTTTGAGCACCTCTGCACCTGAGGTGCTCATTAAACTTGGTTTTGGCCTTACTGGGTTGTGTTGTGTTGTGTCCTGAACAAA
This sequence comes from Aquila spilogaster, assembly GCA_024606505.1. Lineage (NCBI taxonomy): Eukaryota > Metazoa > Chordata > Aves > Accipitriformes > Accipitridae > Aquila > Aquila spilogaster. The sequence continues at coordinate 100,711,894 of JANHGO010000063.1, forward strand.
ACTGTTACTTCTCTCATTCTCCCAGTCCTTGGGTGAAGTGTCTGTGTTTGGGTCTGCTCCACTGATCGTGATGTTGGGTTTAACACTGATATTGTCACCATTAAGAGAACATGATGTGGAATTTCTCAGGTTGTAAGGTTTTTAAAATGCTGTTGATAGAGCTGTGTGTGCCAGGCTTCCAGCCATGCGACAATGCAGGTACATCACCCATATGAATACCCTGAACGTTTTCCCAGGGTCCCTTTCACAAGCCTATTTCTTATCTCAGCAGCTTTCTGTTTGTTTTGTGTCTCTACTTTGCTGCCTCCAGTCCCGGTGCAGAGGAACACACTTTGTCTCCATTCAGAAGTCTATTTCCATAACTGTGAGAGCTAGCACAGTGCCCTGTAAGGGTTCAGGTTTTGACACTTCAGAGGTGCTGAGCTCAGCTTGGGAATTCTGTGAGGCGGTGTTTTTTCCTAGGCCAGGTTCAGCCTCTAGGTGTGAGGTCCTGTAATTTCCACCCAGTGCCGTGCTTTCCGCTGAATGTTCTGCTAGCAATTGAATATCCATATGGGGCAAATCAAGAGAGACCCGGGCTGTCACCAGTAATGTTTGGCTTTCTGTCCATCACACAATGACAGTTTGAGCAAGGATGCTGAGGTCTTATGGCTTTGACATAAGGGAGATCGCTTATGGAGCAGTGAATTACCTGCTGCTGTAGAGTTACCCAGTGTCTCGGTGTGGCGGGGCCGCCCCTAACCATTGGTCCATGGTGAGGGCCCTCACATGTGGAGCCCATCGGTGAGGTGAACCTAAAGAGGTTCAACAAGGCCAAGTGCAAGGTGCTGCACCTGGATCGGAGCAAGCCCAGATGTGTGTACAGACTGGGAGAACAGCTCCTTAAGAGCAGCCCTGTGAAGAAGGTCTTGCGGGTCGTCATGGATGAAAAGCTGGATGTGAGCCAGTAGTGTGCGCTTGTAGACTGGAAGGCCAGCTGCATTCTGGGCTGCTTCAGCTGAGGGGGGGCAGCAGGCAGGGAGGGGATTGTCCCCCTCTGCTCTGCCCTCGTGAGGTCCCACTTGCAGTGCTGTGTCCAGATCTGGGGTCCTCAGCACAAGAGGGATATGGAACTGATGGAGCAGGTGCCAGAGGAAGGCCACCAGGATGCTCAGAGGGCTGGAGCGCCTCTCCTCTGAAGACAGGTTGAGGGAGCTGGGGATGTTCAGCCTGGAGAAGGCTCCAGGGAGATCTCACTGTGGACTTCCAGTACTAGAGGAGAGCTAATAAACAGGAGGGAGAATGTCTTTCTAAACTGATAGGAAAAGGGGGAATGTTTTTGAATTAAAAGAGGGGAGACTTAAGTCAGATATTAGGAGGGAATTCTTTATTCAGAAGGTGGTGATGCCCCAGCACAGCTACCCAGAGCTGTGGATGTCCATTCCTGGAGGGGCCCAAGTCCAGGCTGGAGGGGCCCTGGGCAGCCGGAGCTGGGGGGATGCAGCCAGCCAGCCCATGGCAGGAGTGGGGCTGGGGGCCTAGAGGTCCCTTCCAACTTAAGCCATTCTGTGATTCTATGGTTCAGTGTTTCTTAAAATCAAGCAAGGAAGCGGTGTTTTTTTTTTTTTCTTTTTTTTCCCCATATGATCAAGAACACATTTAAAATTGACTCTCACAGCGGAAGCATGTGCTGACAGTAAATACTGGTACTTCTGGTGGTCTGCGCTCTGCAGCAGGCTTCCACGGCCTATGGCTAGCTGTGGAGATTGATGTGGGGGAAGGAAATCCTGGAGACCACATGAGAGGACTCCCTAAGGTGGCATTGTCAGGAAGAGGGTGTCATTTGAATTTCAGAAACATTTTTTATTACATCCTGCTGTGCAATTAAAAATGTCTTCTTTAATAACCATGACTAATGATTCCGAAGTTGGAACTGAATTTGAATGGAAGTCTCTTATATCTCTTTCGTATTAAAATTTTAATAACAAAAATAAAGTTGTATCTGCCAGCAGAGTGATGCCTGAAAAAACAAATCCGCTGAAGTTTGGGGGGAAAGAGGCTGCACAAATAATAAAATGTAGAAAATTGTTTGGATTTCACAACACATTTTATGACTGTAAATATTCAGGTATTGTCAGGATTAAGCTTTGAATTCGTACTCCTAAAAATAGAGGAATCTTTTGTAGCTGCTCTCTGTCTCTGTAGCCCTTAGGCTCCAGTCTTGTTTTTGTCTCTGTATGAACAGAAGTGCAAAAGAAGTCTTAAAACGACAACTAATTTTCATGTAATTGCATCACTCCTGATGCTGTGGTAATAGGAGTGCCGTCGTTCCCTACGAGATGCTCACTAAAACCTGTGCTGTTGCAGTCTCCAGGCCTTTAGGCTGGTTGTGATTTAAAAGTTGTATTATTGAAAGCTCTTGTCTCTTTTTTTCTTCTTTTTTTTCCTAAGCTGTCGTTATTTTTTAGAGGAGGAATGGGAAGGAAGCATATTGGTTCATGCAGGATAACAAAGGCAAGGCCGTATTTTTGTGACACTGCCTGGAGAGAGAGAATTTCACCATCTAACATGGCTCACAACGCCGCAATTCTGTGTGGCAGTAAAAGCAGAGGGTGAAGCTGCTCCACTGTCCCACTATGTAGGTGAAGAAGGTGGGAGGTGTCTGAAGGTCATGTGGGGGCCTTCAGGAGCACTGTGTGTGTTGGCACCTGGAGTTTCTCTGAATTAATATACCCAGTAACACCTCTTCTGGCTTCAGAGCCAACCCAGTGTGTGTGTTTTTCTCAGTTTTCTAGATTTAATATGCCACATTTAAAGCCTTGTTGCTCCAAAATGTTCTTAGCCTGTTATGATCCTTAACATAGGTACTTAACAGGAAAGGCTCGGCTACTGCTTTGCACTAGAAGTGTGTTTTGTGATCCAGTCTGTGAGGTGAGAAATAACCACGTTTCTGGGCTCCCAGCCTCTTGTTACTGCTGCAACAGAGTTGCAAGGTGTGCTAAGCCTTGTGATGGAGCTTGTCAGTGATTTTGGCATCCCTTCAGGTGCAGACAGGAATTTTTTGGGTAACATTCCTCCTGTAGATATTCATTTATTTCCATTAAAAACATATTTGGCCATCTGAACTGAAACCCCTTGAAAACCAAAAAGCAAATTGGAAAGCAGTGGGAGAACTCAGGGCTGCAGAAAGTGGACAGACCTCAGCCATCCGCAGCCTCCCCCCCTGAAGTTAGCCTTGTGAGCATAAAGGAAAACGCAGGAACACAGTGAGAAGGGGAGCACAGGGGTGTGATTAAAACACACGATGTTTTCAGTGTGTTTTGAAACCAGCATGAATGATGCTTTTTGGTGCTGCACTTGAAGCTGTCTGCTTTCTATGTACAGTTGCTATTGCTTAAGCTTATTGATTTCTTTTCCCAGGGGAAACACTTTTTAAGAAGATGCTAAGGGATTCTGTTGGTGTCACCGTCAGCATGTTGTGACATAGACATTGTTTGCATGGGCAGCTTGGTGGGCTGTTTTCCTCTTTAGCTTGCCAGTTTTCCTTTTAAAAAATGGAAAGCAGAAAAAGAAGTGGGCTCGTGCTCATGGTGAGGACTGGGCTCCAGCACCTGGCCCTGGGTGGTGATGCTTCCCCTTGCTCAAGCTACCGGTGCTGCTCTGATTAGCACTCAGAAACCGAGCTCTTCCCTAACACTCGGGAGCTCAGCATTACAATTTGTTTGAAGTATTGTAAGAAACAGTGCCATTTTCTTGTCGTATTGGATATATGTATCTTGCTCGCTGCTCAAGTACTGCTTGCAAGTGTATAGACGAGTTGCTGGTTCATGTTGCAGAACTTAGGATTAACCAAAAAAAAAAGTAATGTAAGTAGTGGGTTTGATTAGTCAAAAAAGCATTCTTCCCTTGTTTTGTCTTTTACTTGGTATACCTGATGCCTGTTTGTCTGTTTTTATAGAATAGCTTGTGCTGTTAGTTCAGTTCCTTTGATAAAGCTATTAATTAAACAAATGTGCAATTAGAAACTAAAAGCAGCTATGCTTTCAGCTGGAGAGAGCAAGTGTATAATCACACTGCTCATCCAAACAGCTTCCTGGGAGCATCGGGTTGGTAGGAACCCATGCATTTGCATTTTGAATGCACAAAAAGGCCACTGTCCTTTCAGCAAAAATCACCTTTTCCTGCCAGAAATGAGCGTGCTCGCTTCCACCCAGTCAGGTCTGAAATGGGAAGCACAGGTGGCCTGTGGTTTGGGAAAGTTCAGAAGTGACAGAGATCGGGAAGGTCAGGGCCTTACTGTGCTGCAAACTCACAGATAGTGCATCCTCCTCGCTTGTTTTCCTGCTGCCTCCAATTGCCAATCAACCATGAGCGGGTAACTCCTGGCAAGATGATTTTCCCTACTTCTCTTAAACTTCCCTGTACTGCTACTTCCTTCCCTGGTCAGGAAGACTTGGTGTGATTGTTTCTGAACCTGGCTTTATCAAAATATTGCTGCACAGTTGAAAGTGCAGTCATAACTAAAGTTTTCTGACGGTTTTTCCATGGATCTCTGTCAACTTTTATTTATGAAGCAATGTAAGCTTAGTCAGGCTGAGGCTGTTTCTGGGGACTTAGGCAGTGTAGCTGGATAAAATGTAGCACTGGGAAACTAAGCTTGGCTGGGTTAGCTCTCCCTCTGACCCACGGCCTCTCCCCCTGTAGAAATGACAAGATCGATACAGTTGCCTCGCTGTTGAAACAGCACAAGAGCTGAGAATTGCAGCAGGCAGGAGGCAGGACGCATCTTCTGGGGCTCTGCAGGCTGCTGGCGCGGTTTTAAACACTGAAATGGAATATTATGTTAGAATAGGAATGAGATCACAGCTGCCTGAATACAGGAAGCCCTTAACAATTCTGTGGAGCGGCATGAGGAAAGTTAGATTTCCTCTCTGTAATTTTTTATGGGTTTGATTTGCTTGGACTGCACAGGGTAATGATCTGCACTGCTTACCTGCAGCTCTTGCTTGGAGACCTTCCTTAGCAGTATTTTCCTTCTGAGAACAAAAGCAAGTAAAAGGATAAGAAGAGCTGCAGCTTGGGGCTGCTGAAGTTTTTTGATCATTGTCATCTGGATGTAATTGCAATGAATATATTTACCTCTTTTAGTTAACCCTGAAACATGGTGTATCTAATTTTGGTCCTGACAGTTAAGCCTGGTTTCTGGCCAGTATGAATTCTGCAAGGAGCGTGTGAGAAAGGCTGTCATTGCTGCCTTTTGCACCTGGGCCTGCATTAGGCCATGTCATAGGTATTACAGCCATGGCTTTGGACCTCCCGGCCCGAGCTGTCCTTGCACAGGCAACACCAGCTTCACCACGCACCCGGCTCACTCTGGTGGAACTGGTGCAGGGACAGGCATCCTCCTTGCACCCTGTCAGGGTATGCAAGGCACTCACACTGCTCAAATGTGGAGCAGTTCCTGTAGGAGCTCTCATGTTTCACATCCCTCCCTGGAGGTTTTCAAGAGCTGTGGAGATGTGGCACTGAGGGGCTTAGTGGCACAGTGAGGATGGGTTGTGGCTGCGCTTTAGAGGTCTTTTCAAACCTTAATGATTCCATGATCTTTCAGCCATCCAGCTTTCAATATAGAGACGACCCGGGTGGCCTTTCCAGCTACCTGCTGTAACTGATGATTACTTTGGGGAAATTGATGTGCTCTACAAATTTCTATCTTCCCTCTGCTTGATGACAGTTTCTTCTAACCACTAAGTCTCCTGTCCTTATGCGGAGGATTGTCCCCCTGAATTTTATTTAAGCATTTAACAAAGATATACATGTTTTGTAAGATATATATGTGTGTGTGTAAAGCTGAAAGGTGCTTCACCAAGCAGGTGGGAAGTTGGAACTTGAGTCTTGTTTGATCTGTAATCTAGGACAAAACGTTGATAAATATGTTTTAATAATGTAATAAGCACTTTAAGGCTCATCACTTAATATGTTTTAATAACTGTGGTGGCAGCCAGAACTTGCTGGTGCAGGAATTGCTCTCCAGAGGCCATGTAGAAAAGCTGGGCAGAGGTGTTGAGTCAGGAAGGTGTGGGTGAGTTCCCGTGCTGGGCTCTCAGGAAGTGCTGACATGTCCCACATGCTCAGGGCTATGCTGGGGTGTGACTGCTGTGACCGCGCTGAGTTCTTCAGTCTCTCCGAACTCTGCTTTGGCTTCCATGTCCTGTGTGACATCACGGCACAGCAGTGTGACACTGCAGGGATTCTCCTCTAGGTGCCGTTCTTCTGCACCAGGAGCAGTGCGTCGGGGTGAGTCTGTGTCCCAGGGTCTGCACCGCAGGGGGAGATGCTTTTAGAAGGAACTTAATCCCCTTTAGCTTTTAAAACGTGTGCTCCTGCATTATATCCTCCGTGATGCACTGGGGGAGAAGTGCATGCTGTTAGAGTTAGAGGTTATTGGCAGCTTTGCTGTTTGTAAGATCTGCAGCAGGTGCTGGTAGTCCTGTATTGCTGAAGCCCTGAAGTGGGAGTGAGGAGTGAACTCAGTTCTCGCTACCTCCCAGCAGCTCCCCAGCAGCACTGAATGTCAGTGGTTTTATTTAGATACTGGTATTAGTTTAATTTGATTGTATTATAAATTAATAAGTCCTGATTGCATTCAATTTAACTCCCGCTTTACTTAGTTCTGTTGTATTTATTGTCTTAAATGTCAGTGCTGTTACAGATGATGGAAACAGATTTATGCCCATGATCTCTGGATTGCTATCTATAATGATGACTAAAAGTTGCTATAACAGAATTGTGATTTTTCTTTTTTTTTTTTCTGGACAAGGCATCAATTTAAGAACAAGGGGATGTTCCTAAAAGCTGCTGTCATTGAAGTGTTGGTGGAGTAGCTGAGTTCTCTGCAGTAGATAACTGCTGCAGATGCAGCAGCTCCGAATGAATTAACCTCGGGCAGGGTGGCTGAGGTTTGCTCAAGCTGAGAACGCGTCCAATGCTGTGCAGTATAGCTGAGCTGCTCTCAGCTGTCAGCAGTCAGTGACAACTAAATCCAGAATTCACTGTGTTTTTGGTAATTTGGATGAAGAAAGTTTGACAGTTTTAGTTCTCAGCAGTTCATGGTGGTGCTGTGGGTCAGCAGAGGGCAGTCCTGCTTGGCCAGAGCAGAGGGCCTGGAGGTGAGCATCTCTCTGTATGCTAGTACAAGGCCAACAGTGTTCTGCTGCTGGGTCAGTCCTGTTGTGGTGGATCTGGCATCTACAGCATAATATGGTGTATTTTCCAAGTAAAATCAAGTTGATTTTTTTCCATTTGTGAATAATGCTTCATGGATCTGTCCTGGTTGACTGCATCATGCAGGACAGTTGTCCAAAGCTGCTGATAGCTTAAGATAATGTATTTCCTATTCTGCTCAGCGAGCACTGAGGGGAGAGAGCAAGATATCTCCTGAATTTAAACGAATAAAAAGTGACAATGAGTTATCTGACTCTGGACTTCATTCAGCTGAAGAACGCGTCACAGGACAGGTGCTCAGTTATTGACAGTGACTGATGGATGTGACTCAGTCTAAATGGCAAACTGGTTCTTGTATTGATTGAAATGCATTTGTCTTCCTTGCTAAGGGAGAAGGGAAAAGTTTGATTTGGTAAGTGCAGATGCATTTCCATATTATGCTACTATATGAATGGAACATCAGTTTTCTATACATCTTGTTTTCCATCTGTATACCCAGTCCATGCTTAATGAAATTGTGGTACCTTTAAAAGCAGATGATTTCATTTTCATTTAACACAAGAAACTACAGTACGTTTTTTCTCCTCCAGCAGATGCTGTCGGGTTTAAGTTTTACGTGGGTTTCAGAGGTACCAGACTGTGCTGCAGTGTAAACACAGCTGGTAGTGAGTGAAGTAGGCTCCAGTCTTCTCTAAAGCGTACAAGTTTAATGTCAGTGCAATAATATATGCTTATTTTATCAATTTCTAGTCTGTTTGTCAGCCCTAAGATGATGATGAACACCACATGCCTGGCCTTCCCTTGGTCAGTAAGGGATGGGAGTGGATAGCACTGTCAGAGCTTGGTGGAGAAAACGTGTGTTCTGGTCATCCAGAGGAGTAGATAGAGGGGCTCCTTCCTCAGGTTGTAACAGAGACCATGTCTGTAATGATGTGCAAGCCACATGACTTACGCTTGTTAAATTATTAGTAAATCCACATTGATCAGTTCAGTGATAGTCTCACAAAGCCCTTGCTGTCTTCCCACATTTTCTCTTGCCATGGTGCTGGATGAACTTTACATCAGGTGCCACCAGAGCGCCCTGGCAGCCCCCTGCCCAGCTGGAGCTGGGCTCAGCCCCTGTGCCTGTGCACACCCTGCTCAGCACAGCCAGGGCTGAAGAGCCGTGTCACAGGTTGGTCCTGCCTGGGAAGGCTGGGGAGTTTAGTGAACAGAGAAAGTGAATGTTTGTACTCCTTACTCTGTATTTTATGGACCAAGCTTAAGTATTTCTTACTCCATCATGCTGTACTCTGCAAAACAGGCATTACTGCCCTGGCAGAGATGGGAATTGGTGTACATTATGTGATAGCTGGGATGCTGAGGCACTAATGGGTTTAGAAATGGCTAGAGTTTGGAAATCTCATTCATCTTGCTGCTGGAGTAGAAGGCTATACCCAGTGGGGTGGTTGAGGTGTGCAGTAGTTTCCTGTTAGCAATGAAGAAATTACCCAATCAGCCATCATTAGATCTCAATTGCTGGCGCAGTTTTAGCACAAGTCTGGGGTTTAACAGGGCCAGTATTTGTGAGAACATACCAAGGTGAAATGCAGAAACAAATGCAATATTTGTATTTTTATGTGTATCTATGCAAATCAGTGCATATTCACCAATGCAACACTGCTTTGAAGCAGATGAAAGTCATTCTGGAATAAGGATGCGTTACATGAGTTTCCTGATAATTTTGTAGAAGAAACGCTCCTTGCTTGAAGCACTTGGGTTGTGTAGCTCTGGGGGTGTCAGCATGTACAGAAGGACTTAAGCCCTTTGGAACAGCAGGGCTTCAGTGTGCATGAAGCAGTAAAAGTGGAGCTGAAGCTTGTCCTGCTTTCAGTAGACTTTCATCTTTAGGAAAATGAAATGGCTATTTCCCTTCTGTAAGTCTGAAATAATCAGGTGTATTGCCTTTAGAAGAGGGGGTGGATTTCTTTCAGCAAGAAAATTGATTGTTTTCAATAAGGTATGGTGAGCACCATGTGGTAAATGCAGTGTTTTCTGCCTAAGTCAATCATCTTTACAGGCCTTTTTCTGCACTAGCATGTTGTGATTTGACTTAGTGACAGTGCACTCCTTGCCCACCCCCCGCCCTGAGCCTGGTCCTTATGCCCAAGGCCTAGTGCATACAGTGAGGTGCAGAAGACCTTGTCCTTGGGACTAACAACGATCAAGGTTTCACCAAGACAGTTAACCACTACCATGCTGTCTCAAACCAGGTGTTCATACACCTGATAACAGACACCTGGTTCAATAGAACCAATTCTGCGTTGTATGAGTCAATCATCTTACCCCATAAATAGCAAGCAGCCCAGGAACCCCTTGGAGAGTTCTTGCAAGCAGTGCACACCAACATCTCTCCTTCAGTAGGGACACCCTGGGAGGTCACTAAACGTGTGCACAGAGATTGACCTGGGATGTGGTGATGCCTTGCGGACAGATCCTTGGTAACTGATTTATTGTTTTTGAGCTGTACTGACTTGGCTAAGATTTGAGCCTAGATTCATTGTGTGCCCCCCACCTTCTGTGTAGCAAACAGTCAAGGATATTTAGCCATTTCAAATTTTGTTAAGTCACTGTTATCATTGTTCAAATTACCATCTTATATCTATTTTTATCAATAAATATATTTCTGCCTTCTTACAAGTGAAGTGTGCAGTGATAGGACGAGGGGAAATGGTCAGAAACAGAAGCATAGGAAGTTCCACACAAATGTGCGTGGGAACTTCTTCACAGTAAGGGTGACAGAGCACTGGAACAGGCCACCCAGAGAGGTTGTGGAGTCTCCTTGTCTGGAGATATTCAAGACCCATCTGGATACCTACCTGTGCAACCTAGTCTGTCTAGGGAGCTGCTTTGGCAGGGGGTTTGGACTTGATGATCTCTGGAGGTCCCTTCCAACCCCTACATTTCTGTGATTCTGTGATAAAAATAAAGGCTTTGAATTTTACATTTTCATGCTGTAATTCCTTCCACAGAGTTTCATTTGGGTCTGCAGGAAGGTGATGGTCAACATGGTACAAATGTTGGTGTTATTTCTGTGTGCTTCTTCCTGTTTTCAGTTCTGTAGGCTCAGGCTGTGCTGCACAGTGAGTGGTTGGTCTGTTTTGCTGTGTGCCACATTATGCATTTCACTCCATCCGCCTCTAGGAGCTGAAGACAAGGGGAGATTAAGGGATACCCTGCTAATTTAGGGAGGGCACCATCTGTGAATTGCACAGGAGTGAGATGCAGTGTTTTCTACTCCTACAGAGAGTTTTCAAATCTAGTTCTGTCAGGAGCTATGGAACAACGTTCCGTTCCAGTTACCTGTTGGAGGGCAGGCTGGAAGTAGCAGAGTTACGCAAATGAGGAATTTTAGGCAAAGCCACTTGTCTCTGACATTGGACAGATGTACGAAATTGTAGGGGAACTGGAGATGCTTAGTGCTGAAACCTTTGTGAGAATGCAGATTAAGATGATAAAATATATTCTTCCCTCTAAGAAAGAGGGTTGTCGAGCTAATGTTGTTACTGCTATATGGATACAGGTTTTCTTTTTTTCCATTTCTGCCCATCTGACTTCATCTTCTAGTTAACAGACATGTTTCTTGGTTGTGTTAAGTTTGTTCTTTGTTTAACCTGCTTAGAAATCATGCCATTTGCTGTGATGTAGTGCTCAGGTGTAAGATGATTAGGTTACCAAATGTTTGCACTTCTGCCACGCAGATGAGTGTCTGCAAAGTTTTGCATCTGACATGCACCCTTTCCATGCAGAGGGTCACTGAGTGAATACCAAAGCACATGTGTGCTTTGTGGGCATAAGAGAAACTACTGATTTTCTGCGATTTTTAAGCGCAGCTTTTGGCATTACCCAGAGGAAGTCCTTTGGCTCTCACCATCTGCACTGGCACAGATGTTTCGGAACAGGGTTCAGATGAGCACGCGAGCGGGTGGATAGATTAAAAACTTGTCAGGTGAATGCTTTGCAACGTGGCCTACTGGGCTCTGGGACCCTGTGGGGTCTCACTGGAGGTCCCCAATGGACCATAGATGGTCTGATCATTGCCTGGTAAGTAGGGACACAGCCTGGCCACAGACTTCTGCTGGGCTTTGCTGCAGGAGTTTGCTCCAGGGGGATGCGTAGTGTGTGGTAGGAGTGAGTGAGTGGGCATGGAAATGGCTTCCTGGGATCGTGCAGGCTAATTCTGGTTTAATGATGTGTGGAAACCATAGCCAGGGTATCCAGAAAGCTCACAAGACTTGAAATCGGATGATGGTGCTGCCTGGAAGCAGCCAACATCTTAAGATAGTGTTGCCAGCAGGAGCAGGAGGTGATTGTCTAGCTGTACTCAGCTCTGGTGAGGTCTTGAGTACTGTGTTCAGTTTTGGGCCCCTCGCTACAAGAAAGGCATCGAGGCCCTGGAGAGCGTTCAGAGAAGGGCAATGGACCTGTGCTCCAGAACCCCTTACAAGTCTTATGAGGAGCAGCTGAGGGAACTGGGATTGTTCAGTCTGGAGGAGGCTCAAGGGAGACCTTATCACTCTCTTCAGCTCCCAGAAAGGAGGTTGTGGTGAGGTGGGGGTCGGCCTCTTCTCCCATGTAACAGCAGTAGGACAAGAGGGAAAGGCCTCAAGTTGCACCAGGGAGGTTCTGGTTGGATATAAGGAAACATTTCTTCTCCAAAAGAGTGGTCAGGCACTGGAACAGGAGGTGGTGGAGCCACTGTCCCTGCAGGTGTTCAGGGAACCTGTACATGTGGTACTAAGGAACATGGTTTAGAGGAGAATACTGGTAGTAGGTGGATGGCTGGACTAGGTGATCTTAGAGTTCTTTTCCAACCTTGGTGATTCTATGATTAAGGTGTGTTTCCTTGTTTCATTTTGGGGCTGAGCCCCAAGGAGCTGTAGTCCTCAGGGGGAGCCTGAACATTGCTTTCATGTTCCTTCTCTTCCTACAGCATCAAAGCTTCTCACAGCACGTGTCCGGGCAGGAGTGTGCAGACCTCAGCTGTCAGTGCTTTGGCTCTGCTCCCTTCCTTGCTGCCAGCTTGGTGCAGGCCGCACTCCCTTTGCTGGGCACAGACCATGCAGCTCATGCAGTGAGCACCGGGGTGTGACACTGCTCCATCCTGGCGTTCCTGCTCACAAAGCAAACATGAAAACTCTCCATGCTATTGGTGTGGGCTGAAATCAAGTTCAGAAGGGGAACAAGCTCAGAAAAGTGTTTTCTCTTCCAGTTTTCTCCTTCATACTGATTTCTAAGAGGCAGTCTCCTTCCCTTTTCTCTTTTAACAGCTGCCTTTGTGAGCATTGGTACTTGAGTGCAGGAAGCATTGAGCGCGTCCCTGGGCCAGCCCCAGGCTCCATGTGCACGATATGGGCCACAAGCAGCCAGCAGATCATTTTCCTTCTCAGAGGCTGGATTTTATTGCAGAAACTGACATACTAATGAACAAACTCATAATTAATGTCAATGAGAATTTAACTCACTTGTTATTAACTAATGTAGTGATCTTGATAGAAATGATTGGGGATTTGTGTTATCATGCAGTGAAGATAAGAATGTGGAAAGTTGAAGGTAGAAGTTGAATGTAGAACAGGAAAGATCACGGAAAACTAACAACTTGGAAAGTGCGTACAGGAATTTACAGCATTAATTGTAGAAATGAGAGCTGCAGAGCTCATGGATGCAGGAGATGAGTAAGCTCTTTGCAACATCTGCCTCTGAGCCCCTTCTCCCATCACAGAGGTACAGCGCGATGAGTTTGTCTAAGTGGAGGAAAGCCTTGGCCCCTGATGGAAGCTGGGGATGTGGAGCTGGGGTGACTGGGGTGTTGTCTTATTTTCAGCTGGTAATGAACAAGAGGTTTTGTTGCTTGTCAAAATGAGGCCTGCATAAGCAGCCTGGTCTGAATACTTTATCTTCTTTACTTTCACAAGCTCTGACTTCCACTTTGAGGTGCCTGAAAGTGCGCACTATAGGGCGCAGTAAAAAGTGTTTGCTACTACAGTGTGTTGTAGATGAGTAAAATAAAGCCCCAAATGTTTTTCTAAAGCATTTCATTTGCTTGGGCACCAGTCCTTCAGGGAACTCTCTAGATCAACTAGTTAATGCTCGTAAGGGAAAACTGTGTTTCAGAAGCAACTGCCTATGTTCTAGTGCATGTTCTTTCTTTCATCCTTTGTTTCTCTGATCCTTAGGTTTGGACAACATTGATATGATTGCTTTGATCCCCCATTTCCTCTCTTTCCTTCTGCTTCCCTGCACATCCAATTTTATGTGTACCAATGGAAGGAGCTTAATGCACTTTCCTTCTTGGGGCTTTTCTTAGCAAATTTAAGCTTAAATGCTTCTGTAGTTAGGGAATCGAGTGGGGCTCAAAAAGAATCTTTTTCTTGTTGTCCAGGGAGTATTCTGGTGTTACTGTTCTTGAACCCAGACAACACTGAGGATGAAACAATGCTATTTACAAAGCAGTATTTAGTCACTGCAACCAAAAATGTTGAGAAAGTGACTAGTAACACTGAATGAGCACATGCAGCAGATCTTGTGTTCAAAATCCCGTGGTCTGGAGAGAAAGATTGCTTAGTCTGCCTTCCTCGAGATTTCAGACCAAGGTTTTCAGAAGAAAAGCTCCTGCTCTCCCTGACCCATTGCATCCACAGCATGTGAAGGGCAAACTGCTGTGTTTGTGTGTTTGAGCTGCCAGTGCTACATGGCTCTGCAAGGCTGGAGGGCTGTGGGCTTCTGCAACTAAAGTGCTTGCTTAGGAATATCAGATCCAAAGCTGCAGCCCTGATGGGCTCAGAGGTGTCAGTGTGGTTTGTAGTGATGTCTTTAGGCCTGCTTGGCACATGTCTGTTCCTCACGGAGACCTCCCCAGGTTGGACTTCTGGCTGCTTGGCAAATATATGCTTGTCCTGAGGGCTGGTTCATGGGGACAGTGCTATGAAAGTAGAGGCAGCAGACATCTTCCTCTCCTTCCCACGTGGATGGCTTCTCATTTAGACAGCTTCCAGTCACAGTGTTCTTTTGCTCAGCAGGTGACAGCCCACTGCTACCATAACCTTGCTGTGGTCTGTCACAGTCTTCACCTTGGCCTTCTTCCCCTGAGAGTCTGCAGAAATGACCCAGCCCCCTATGGCAAAGTGCCTCCTGCACCTTAAGTCCAAGGATTAAAATTAAAACAAGTCTGGGAACTGCTGGACACATTCCTAGTGTACATTGTTGTTCTTCTGTGGGAAAGAAATAGCTGGCACAGATTGTCTGCAGCACAAATCTCTGAAATAAGTTCTGCAAAATTAAAATTCAGGTGGGGGTTGTGCAGATTGCCTTATTTGAATATTGAAATCTTCTTTAGCTTTTTGATGACTGCTTTATCATTGTTTTCCATATATATGCAATGATGCTCATTTACAGCCTTCCCCAATCAGTTATACAGCAAATACCACTGCTATAAATAAAATGTCATTTGCAGGAGACAGAGTTTTGTAAGTTAAATGAGGAGGAAATACTCTCTTTGAAGAAATGCTTGCCGTGATGAGTTGGTTTCTCTACTAGGTTATTAAAAGAGGGGGCTGAAGTGGCTCTCCATCTTCTTTGACACTGGTCAGGGAATACTGGCTTTTTTTTTTTTTTTTTTTTTGTAGTTTCTACCATTTATCTGCAATGGAAGGCAAATTTGTCCCATGCCAGGCTCTCTTACCAGTTTTCTTTCTGCAGTCCTTGAGAAGAAGTCGCTGTAGGACTACTAGCATTCAGGCACAGACTCCCTTGCACATCCGTAACTCCGACCATGCACATCTGTATACATACATGCAGGCATACACCTGCTGTGCTCCTCCACAACTACTCTTGACCTGCTGGTGAGTCAGCCCTCAAATCTACCCTTATCATAGCACTTACCGTGACTGCTGAGTCACACCTCACTGCCTCTTCCAATCCCTTCCATCCTGCTTTGCCCAGAGACACAATTTCAACATGATTTATCTCAAAAGGAAAAAGCCACCAACCTTTCCTAGAGGAAGCCTAGAAGGTTCCCTCTCAGCTAGGATGTAGGATGAAGGAGTAAGCGATAGAGTGCTTTATGTGAAGGGTAGTGAGCTGAAAGAACATACTGTTAAGTGGAAAAACACTTTATTTAAAATTGAGAAAAGGAGAAGGGCTTTTCTGTCTCTTCAACAAGAAGCAGCTCTCACAACTTGAGCCTTCTGGCAGAAGTATTCCCTGAAAGCCAGCTGCGATTTAACAGCATTCATAACCTATACATTGTATTGAGAGATCAATAAGCTTTAACCTTAAGGGACTGTGCTACAGAGGAGGTAAGCGAGGTGTGAGCACACCGGTGGGCAGAGAGCAATGTCCAACTATATCTGCCCAAGCCAGGAACCTGGCAGCTGATTAGCCTGCTCCAGCATCCCTGTAGTAGAGCACACAGGTTTTGACCCCTGCTGGAATTCAGGATTTCTGGAACAGCCTTTTCACTGATTTTGAAGGAATGCTGGTATTTCTGGCCTGGTTTGATCATGTCAGGCAAACATTTGAGCTTTTGAAATGAAATTTAGAGGTACGCTTCATTCTGCTAGCCCAAAGGGTACATTAGGGGTTATGCTCTCAAATTAATTAGCTTAATTCAAAGCTCTGCTAATTTAAAATGAGTACTTCAGATTCTATGTTTATATTCCATTTTTTAACTTTTTTAGTACAAACAGGAAGACTCAGAACTACCTTGGCCTTCAAATGGCATTAGTATATGCAGGAGATGGTCTAAGAACAGAGGGGGGCCGGGGGGGAAGAAAAAAACACAAGCAAAACTTAACAGTTAACTTCAAGTACTTGAAGCTGTTTAGAAGACTAGATGTGCCTAGCCCAGGTGGGTGCTTGATTTACTGCACACCACCACAAAAATATACTCATGGGTTGTTGGATCCTTGCTGCTGGAGCAAAGCAGAGGTGGCAGTGACTGCAGGCAGGGACATGGCATGCTGGGGATGGCGTCTCTCTTTGTGGGTTTTAGCTGTGCAGAGGGACAATAAACAGTGGTCCTGCTGGGGTTTCCTGCTGTGGGGCACTTTTCCACCAGAAGGAAATTGGAGATAAAGGCAGCGGCTGGACATGCAGTGTGGGAGAGGGGCTTGGTGTCAAACATGGGGGATAAATGACGTAGGAAGAAGAAGCCATTCTGCCCCCAAGGCTGTACTCAACTGAGAAATTAACCGTGTGCGGACGCAGGGTGGGTGGAGAGGTGCTGGGTCAGGCCCTGGCCACGGTGGGAAGTCACCTGAGTGAGTTTCCCTTTCCCTCCAGGGCTGGGACAGGGAAGGAACAGGCAGTGTGGGCACCAGGCCTAAAGGGAGCAGCTCCCTGTCCCTGCCAGCCGAGACCTGGCTGAGAGGGCAGCCCCAGCAAGGCACTATTTTCAGTCCCTACTGTCAGGCAAAGTCTGTCCAGGGACAATATATTTCCCCGTTGTGACAGCTCTGGCAGACAGTGCAAACATGGCCGGTCTGAAGCCGTGCTCAGGGGCTCGCTTCCTAATTAGGAAGAGAACTGAGAAAGAATTCCTCATTTTTTGCTGCTGTTTGTCAGCGCCCCTGCATTCACTCCGGTGGTCACCTTGCAAGGGCAAGGCAATTCTGCAAGCTAAGGACCTTCACAAAAACCCATCAGACATAAGCTGGTGGAGGATTCGTGGTGCACATGGTCATACACGTAGCAAGATACACGAGCTCGGAGCTGACAAAGAGACAAATGAGCAATGGTTTGTAGAAGTGTGTTTAAAGCAGGATAATGAACCCTCCAGACGAAGCAGCCGTACTCAGAGTGCAAGAACGAGAGAGACTCAAACAAATTAGGAGGCAGACGTAAGTAAAATACAATTCTTTTCAGGAAGGTGCTTTATACACAACCAGTAATTAACTTGTGGAGCTCACTGCCCCAGCTGCTATTATTGAGGTCAGGGAAGAAATAAGATTTAAAAAGGCCCATGAATAATACAAACACCAAGTGCTGCGCTGAGTAGAATAACAAATTACAAGGGATATAAATCACCATGCTTTAGATCATAAATAACAATAAATTGCCCAGTGATTAGAAGGCAACTTTGGTTAGGGGCAGGTTCCTCAGTAATTGTTCATTTTTGCATTTCTTGCCCTTTTTTTCCCTCTGAGCATTCTGCTGCTGCCTGAATGAGAGAAATGGGTTTAGGTGGCAGGCAGGCATTTTCTATGCACAGCGTATTGTACGGAAGAAATCCAGTTTCTTCTCTCAGAGAAGAACTGTTTAAGAGAGAGTTTCCCTTACAGAAGCACAACAGTAGTGCTGAAAACCTGCAGCAATGCTATTGCAATCTGTAATGTTTGGGACAGCCTTAAAATAAATAATTTTTGAATTATTTTAGTATTTTTAGCCTTCACAGATCAGTTCTCAGTTTTTGTCATAATTTTACTTGTTTCTTTATTTGGGTCTTTCTTAAGTAAGCCATACAGCAATTTCAAGGTAAGCACTGCTTAGAACGTTGTATTTTTGTGGCACCTGCTTTTGCTTGCTCTGCCTGACAAACTGATTTCTAGGCTGGATAAATGCATGTTGCTTTAGCTGACATATAAGAAAGCCTAGGTTCAAGTTGTTTAGATTCCAGCTCCTTGCTAATAGAGATTAATACCGTTCTGAGTTAACATTTAATTTCTGGGCTGCCAAAAAGAAAGCAATTCGAAGCAGCTAGGAGTCAGTCGTGGAGCTGAGCTGGGTACTAATTGAATCAGGGCTTTTAGATCAACTCTTGCTGAAGCATTTTAGGCTGCGCTTCCCTGGCTTGCTTCCTAGCAGGATGCAGGGCAGTGTTACTGGCACAGGTGCTCCACAAAGACATTCTATGCTGTGTCCCTGTCCTGAGGCTTTCTATATGCTTTTTCCATGCTCAGTAGTGAAGAGGGGCTCAGGTGGCATCACCTGGCCCTGGTGGTGCAGAACGTATGCTCCGATCAGAACTTTTGCAGCTCAGGTCCATCTGTGTAATGGATTGAACTGGGGCAGTGGATATTCTGATGCTGCTCAGCTCTGCACAGCCTTCCTCCAGGTGCAGGATGGGACAAAGATGGTTGGACTAGATGATCTTAGTGGTCTTTTCCAACCTTTATGGTTCTGTGAAGATGCTGGACTGGCACTTGTAAGTTATAAGGTCACTGTAAGTCATAAGCTCTTCCCTCAGCTATGAACCACAGAATGATGTTCTGAGATAAAAATGTAGAAAGTTTTTTGAGACAAGATTTTTGGAGGCTGGAAAGCTTGGTCATGTTTCTTTTGCTGGGCAGTTGAATTGCACCAGCCTGCTGCATGGCACCTGAACTGCCCCAAAACACCGCCTGTCAGGTCTCTCCCTGGGAAAGCATGATCAGTCCTGCCCCTGAGAGAGACTAATAATACTGTCTCCACTGCTCTGGACCAGCTGCTTTCCTAAAATTAAAAACATTGGAGTGCCTGGCGTTTCTTATGAAGAAGTGTTTATAAATATTAGGTGAGGACTTCACATTGCCAGTTAGCATTTTGCAGGATGTGCTAATAAGGCTTTGCTCTGCTGCATGTAGATTGCTCGGACTGCACAAGCACAACTGGTCGAAACTTTCATCTCCTTAGATTAAGTGAGGAATATGATGGTTTTAGGTTCAATTATCAAGGAACCTAGTATATGTACTTATACTATAGGCAGCCTATATCTTAACTTTGTGCTGAGGGTATGATTTTTTTGGCTTTTCATACCTGCGCTATTTTCCATGCCCACACACATATACCGTTTGGAAAGGCAGTCTAGTCACTGTCCTTTCTGGCTTTCTGCAGTTCAGGCTGATGCAGTACAGCACTTTCTAGTGCTGGGACCAGCCTGCCAGCAGCTGGCACCCGAGGTCTTGGTGGGAAAGAGACATGAAGAGGCATGGTGCGCTCGGGCACAGTGACCTCCCAGTGCCACCTCACGATGGCCCAAATGTTTGAGTTTGGCTTGGGTTTGTTTTATGTAATGTTTCTGCTTCACCACATGGCACTTCTCAGCATCTACCTGATTATTCAATGTCAAACAATGGTATCAAATGGTCTGGTGAGCTTTGTTCAGCTGGGTTCTTCTCAGGGAATACAACTGTTCCCATCCACTTAGTCCTTGACAGAGCGGTTAAGTCAGCATGATCCAACCTTTTTTTTTCAGGGCCTTCAGATAGTGAGAAAGTAGATGAAAAATAATAGCCTTGAGAACAAAGGGACAATATGATTATTGTGTTTAATGATGTCTTGGATTGAAGACACAACTTCAGAGGATCACAGGAGGAATTTATAGCACTTGACAATGAGACTCTGCACCCACACAGACAACTGGGCATTCCTCTTACCACTTTACTATTCACCTCCTGTATGTAGTCCATAAATCCGCTGCTATTTCTCTGTGGGAGGAATTCCCCCAGGACATAGGCAGCTGGTGGCAGTGGCTTCGCTGGCAGCTCCCTCTCTGAGGTTGTCACCTTTTCTCTCAGTGGCCTTTGGTGCAGTGCACTCATGTGTGGGCACGGCTTCTGACATGTGCAAATGCATGTGAGCAGAGGGACACTGAAGAATGTGTGTTTAGAGGCTAAGGAAGATCTACTCCCAGCTTCCCCTTGAGACTCCTCTGTATTCTGCTTTTTAGCACAATTCAAGAAAATGTGCCTTTTCACCATTACGGAAATATACTAAGAATACTACAGCCTCAATAACTATGGCAGAAAGAAACCCTTCTCATATGGAGCTGCAAAGTAACTGAGGGAAGAACATGAAGAGACCATCCACGATTCAACTAAAGGGCATGGTTTAAAATGTTATATTTTTTTCCCTAGCTCTTCTTAAATTTTTCTCCATGACAGATTTTTTGTTGGAAAGAATTGCTTAAGCTATTGACTGCAAGCATATTTCCTAAAAATGCATTGTTTGTTTGTAAACAGAACTTAATTCCACCCTAGAGAGTAGGCAATCTAGCAAACTCTTCCCAGTGGCTATTTGCTCATCCTTGTTTAAGGCCTGTGGTTGATATGCTGAGTGACATGATATGTCCCCTCGGTGCTGTGATTGGATGACTGAAGTTCTTTTAAGCGGAAGAATAATGAAATAATGACTTGTGAATAGAAAAAATCCTTGTTTGCATGCTAATACTCTGAGTATCAGGTGTGGTATAAAAGGTGGCTGTTCCCCAAACAATTTGCTCAAGCAAAACCCTTGTTCTGAATTCAAACGCTACTTCTGCCATATCCAGTCATCTGTAGCCAGAGGCTTCCCAGAGAAAGCGTGTTTCAGGGAATGATTTAAATGAAAATGGGTGGTTACTTGGATCATAAAAGAGGGAAGGAGTTCCAAGAATGAGGAACAGTGGGGAAAAAGGGCCAAAATCATAAAATGTAAATTTGTGCTTTTAGGACTTGTTCACCACTTTTCAGACAAAAGGAACTATTTATCCTCCACTCACTGGGAAGTATGTCCTCGAGTCCAGGAGAACAGGAGGCTGTGGATTTGACAGGAAGGTGGCTGATTCATTCTAAAGGGGAAGCTACCAGTAGACTCCCTTGTACTCAAGCCATACAGGGACGCATCTGAAGCCCTGGAAGCTTCCTGCTGGCGGGCAAAGGAAATTCTTCAGCTGAGATCCGAGGGCCTTTGCTTCTTGAGCTGAGGGACTGTGTAGATGTGCTGCCTGTGTAGATGGCAGCAGCAATATTATGGTAGAGATTAAGGAAGAGTATGACTTTTAAAAGTGTTCCAGTATATGTGCAAGTGCATGAGCTTTGTGTATGTAGGTCACATAGAGACTGTCTATACAAAATGTGGGTGTACATGTGTCTATACAAAATGTGTGTACAAAACATCAGATTGACAGCTGAAGTTTGTTTCTAAGTAACAGGTTTTTTCTGACACTGTTTGGTATAGTAGTAAGCCTGGCTATCTGCTGAAGCTGAAGAGTTAAAACTGTTGCATGCTGCGTGGAAAGGATTTTTATATCATTGTATTAATCTTAAACTATTTTTAATAACTTTATTGGATTTACATAGGTATCTGCTTTGTTTGCTAGATTGCATTATCCATGATGAGAACTAGATTTCTCTTAAACATGAGGATACACACGTTGCTATAGCTACCCTGGTTCTGGCTATTTATTCTGTAAAGCAGGAGTTCTGAACAGCCTTCCTGTTCTAGCATCTGAAACGTTTTGTCCACAGTCTTTGTATTCACGTGGATCTTGCATTTAAGTAAATCAGACAGCAGGTCTTTGTGTGTCAATCATCTCCTGAGAGATAATAGGCACATTCATCTGAGGACATTCGAACTTTACTTAGGTGCGGGAGGGGGTGCAAGGTATTCAAAGAATATCTCTAAAATTTAGAAGTCACAGAATGGACCGTGATAAACTCTTGGAGAAGCCCTCCTCTGCAAGAAATAACTAGAAGAATAGTGAAGAGTTAAAAAAACAGAAGCTAAAATGCAACAGAGGTGTAAAAGCTCTGCAGCTGGAGAGTTATCTAAAGGGTCATTTACTTTGAAATCCTAGAAATGGGGGACATTGTTCAGCTTTTTGTGTTCTTACACTCATGCTTCTGGAGGACATTACTGGAACTTGCTCCTTGCCAGAACTAAGAGTAAAATCTGACTAGAAGTTCAATTTCTCCACTCAAAGCATTGCCAGAAAAAATCCCCTGGAGATGCTCTCTGAATACCAAGGGTACATTTAATACTGCCTGTCTGGAGTGGCCTAGGCTTACACTTCAGCCCAAGTTCACCCACAAATCTCTGATGCTTTTACTCAGATGTGAAGATAAGGAAGAATGGAAAGGTGTGCAGGCGTCTGGGTGAAGGAAGACATGAGGGGGACAAGGCATGTTTTGTTACTACACTGCAGACAGAATGGATGAAACTTAAGTGCCTTGGTGAAAACCATCTATTCCCTCTGCCCTTGTGCCCACATATCTAAGCGATCATGTCTAAGCAATCCTTCAGACATGTCTCCTGATGTTCCTTGACCTACAAGTAAATGCGATGTATAGCTCAGAGTTTTTGATGCAATGTGGATACCAAAAGCCTGACTGAGAGGAATTGTAGAGTTGGTGGCACAAATGCAGGGAGTGGGGTCAGGAGGTACATCAGACTTTCCCTATTTTTGCTTGACAAGCTGTGTAGACACAGCCTAGAATTATCACTGTCCTCTGCTCCATTGACATCTCTGGTATTTCCTCCAGGCTCTGCAACTGGCAGCACTGGATTCTTATTTTACCTGGCATCTGTTGTTTCCTTCAGACCAAATGGTAGCCAGCGTGTCTCATACACTTTAATATCATATTAGCAAAGCCTCAAAATATGTTTGAACACTGGGAATGTGGTTTCCTAAGGTTACATGTTGTCCAATATTTTAAAGTGCAATTCAAGGTTTTTGTGTGAAATAAACAAAACAGAGGGAGAAGTTTCTACCCAAGTAGGAGGTATTAGTTTTTGGTCTGCTTGAAAACCCATGAAGTTGGTTCCACCAACTGGGAAGCAATAGCTCACTCTGTGAGGCAGGCCTTATTCCCACTCATGGACAGACTGCCTCACCTAGGCCAACCCTAGCTGTCCGAACTGAAGAACTGACATTTAACCTTGATTTCAAATGTCACGGAATGCTAAGTCCAAATACGTTTATTATTCAACAGTTTGCCTAAGCAGAAGGGTGTGACTCTGTGCAGAAACTGAGATTTCAGACTTGGTAAGTATCAAGTTACACGCTCATCATGTGTTAAATTACTTTATGATTCCTAATAGCATGGGGTAGACTGCCCAGGATGAGCAGTAAAATCTACCCATTCATCAGCAAATACTATGAATGTGACCTTACGTTCCTCAAATGAGCTGTTGATGCAGCTCGGGTTTCCTTGATGCCATCTGTCACACATCTTGCCTCTCCTCAGACCTCTCCCAGCAACCTGAGGGCACCCTTTCCAAGCAGTAGGCAGGTCCCTTCACTTCTTTATCTGGTGTGAGCTAATGATCTCCTCACTTTCATCTCCAGGCAGTAACTTCATGCGAGGCTGAGCATGATGCTTGTACTTTACATGCTGTAGGACCTTGGCCTGGAATTCACCTCACATTTTGAGAAGGCATAATGTCAATGCCCTCCTTCTCTGGAGAACCTGGTTATACTCTGAACTCTCTGCTTGCTTGCTTTTGTGAGTTCAAATTTTCTCTTTTCCCTTCTCTGGGAATCAGGTCCTTAAAGTATCTCTGTCTTTCAGTTACTTTCCTCTAAACCTTGGCAAGCAACCTTGTCTCTGGACTGTGGAGCCACAACTGTCACCTTGGAGCTGTAAACCTGTTTGAGGGGATGCTACTTAATTAGGGCACTGTTTTTACCTTTCCTGCACCTTTTTTTAGCAGGTACTTATGATCTACTGTTAATAATTCAGATAAGGATACTCCATCACACAGATACATTGAGGTTATATGATATGCAGCTAAATAATACATGTTACAGTTCAAACTTTGTGCTAGGAAGTTAATGATCAAGTTACCTATGTCAAGGACACTTTGACCTCGTAACCCTAATAGAGGCAGTTTCCCTTTTACCATGGGCGTGATGTAAAAAGCTGTATTAATGTGATTGTTCCTATAATCCTAAAGCTGTGCTTTCTCCAGGGTTCACAATTTCTCTTGATCTGTCCTGGCACAATCTTGGTCATTAACTGCCACCCAACTAAGCCAAATGCCCTCTGGATATCATGAATCAAGGTGTACAGGAAGTACGTCATTGTGGTATCCCACCACAGTGTAGCAGTTATCTTTCATAATCACTTATACAGAGACATTTTAATCAATGTGTTTGAAAATTAATGGCAAGAAAGAGGTGGTGTCTTTCCCATCACCTGATGACCTGTCTAGACAGCTATTGCCTTCCTTTCTTTATCCATGGTAAATTCATGTTTGTTTCTCTCCAGCTCCAGTAGCATAATTTCCTTCAAAACTAGCTGATCTTGCTGTTGACCTCTTTTTTTGTTTACTGTAAATTTGGCTTTAATAGTACAGGCACATATCTTGTCTTTCATACTCAGAACTTCAGTATGTCTAGCTCCATTGATTTAAATCTGTGGAGTGTACAGTACAACATATCTGTTACGTATTCAGAGCTCACGTTAGCCCTCACTTTGCAATCTGTATTTTGAGCCCAATGCTTTGCCACTGTCAAAAAAAAAATAATGCTTAAATAAGGGAATAGGATTTATTTTGAACCTCAACAGCATGCAACATTCAGCATTAAACTGATTAAATTTGTTTACCTGAAGTTTTAGAAAGAAAGTTATTCTTCATTTTTTCTTAAAGTGGCTCATTGTGCAATTTATTTAACTGCTCCAAAACAGAATAATAATATTTAATTAGGCTGGGATGCACTGAAGTCCCAGCACAACTTGTTTAATCAAAAGTAAATGTTGTATCTGCAGAAGTTTCTTAACAATGTGTTATGACTACAGCATGTCATATAATATATTATTAAACACAATTGAGAAAGTAATATAAAAACATCTGTTCTGTAGAACAATGAAGTTTTAACTCAAAGGTCTATCTGTATTGCCGCCCGCTACAGAAAATGAAAAAGGATTAAAGATATGACTGAATTATCTAATGTTTTATATCCCCGTTTTCAGATTTGACTTCGGCGTCTTTCAACTTGAAACCACTGCCTGCTCAGCATGGTGTTTAAGTTACCCAAAGACATATTATATAATTTATTTATATAATTGGTTCCAGCAGCATGCTGAGTGTTGTTTGAAGCACAGCGATAAAAACAGCTCTCGCCACAAATTATTTACAGTTTAGATAGAGGCACGGTCCAATTCCCTCAGAGCTTAAAAGCTCAGGATACAAACAGCCTTTAAAAATGTTAAGGATTGTGTTAGTTTCAAGAAATTTCACTCAATAGTAGCATTGCCCAAAGTCTCTTTTGTGGACGGCACTATTACATGAGGTCATCTTCTGCTCTCGCTGAGCAGAAGATGACCTCATGTAATAGCATGTAACAAGGCATACTCTATCTCTTTCTCTCAGTCCCTGTACAGGACAAAGATGATGGAACAGAAATAAGGAATGAAGAGTGGGGTTCAAGCTACTGTGAGACTCTGTGTTGAGCTCTTGCACTCGCTTTGCAAAAATCGCAATCCATCTGCCTGATCAGGGGAGAGGCTGGAAGCCTTCCCCACAAGAAGGCAAGCCCTCAGCCCCCTGTGGCCCAGGAGCTCCCCAGGCAGGCTCACTGCCTGCCTTGCTGCCTTGCTCGAGCGAGAGAACACCCCTATAAACCGCTGCAGGAAGAGAAGGTTCCTGTCTCAGAAAAGCAGCCCTCTGATAAGCACAGTGAATCATATGAACCCAGCAGCATGGCAGTTGTTAATTAAACCATTATGCAAAAAGGGGCTGCTTCAGCAATTTATTTGCATCAGGCATTTCTAAAATATATGCTGTCCCACCCAGATTTTTCATGAGTTGTGACCTCAGGACATGTCTCTCTTGCCAGCTGTGCAGTGGTGATAGCATTTGTCATGCGGTGAATCCAAAGCAGATGAAGCAGAGATGAGTCCTGCAAGGCAGCTTAAGCAGGTCGCAGTACCTCCTACCATACCACAAGCAAGCCTAATCAAAAGCAGAGCTTTGCATGAAGCCTCGGGACCTCTGTTGTTTTATTCTTGCATGAACCAAGTGTCAGCCAGCACTCACCAGCCATCTCTCTTTGAGCAAGGT
Organism: Aquila spilogaster; assembly: GCA_024606505.1. Lineage (NCBI taxonomy): Eukaryota > Metazoa > Chordata > Aves > Accipitriformes > Accipitridae > Aquila > Aquila spilogaster. Next base: position 100,737,877 of record JANHGO010000063.1, read on the forward strand.
TTAATTTATTGAATTGTTTCATTTATCACAACCACAAGGGTGCTTTAAAGCTTGAAATGTATTATGTCACTGAGAAATGCATGCTCAGAGAGGGCAAACTCTCCTGCTGTTGCTGTCATTAGTAAAGTTGCTAAAAAAGATAATCACAGTTTTAATTGTTCCCTGAATCATTGCATCATATCTTTGTTTGGGTTAGGGCAGCATGCTCCATGGGCTAGTCACCATTGCAAAAAGTGTGGAAATTAATCATCTGCTGTTTCACCGTGGTCCAGGGATGCTGACCCTAAGGAAAATGAACAACAAATCATGCCTCCATCAACAGGCTCAGCTGCTGAGCTGTATGACTCTGATTCCCATGTCCCTGCAGGGGAGCCTGACAGTCCTGGCACTGCTGGGGGAGACCTCCATCTCAGAAAGAGGAGTAAATAACCACATTGTCTGCCCCTTGTCCTTTGCCCACTAGGGACTGGCGCAAGACAGAAAGAGGCCCCATAGCAATTGCTGGTTCTCTTGAGGGCAACTGCCCGGAAGATGAAGATGTGACCATATCATTTTTAAATGGCAGGGAAGGAGTCAGCATGGGTTTTATCTGGCCAACTGCCTCAAAATGAGTTGCTCTAAATCAGTCCCTTGGAATCCAGACAATGTAAACCTTTCCTGTCCCAAGCACATGCCAGCATTCACAGCTGCTAAAATGTGGGCATACTCCTGCATCCCAAAAATAAATCGTGACCATAGCCGATATACCCAGCCCTGCACCCACAGCCGCAACTGTCTTAGAGGCCAGCTGTGGAGAATTTGAGGCACTTAGACTATTAGGAAATGCTGGCTATAGAAGGGAAGAGAACATGGCAAAATGTTTTTCATAGCTTGTGAGTTGTGAATCCGAGGAGACAATAGACACAAGTTGAGAAAGGGCAGGAGCTGAGGTGGACAGAATAAAATGGTTCAGCAAAGCAGAAACTGCTTGAGAGGTATTGAAGTATCTCCAGATCCTTGCCCATGTCTTCTCTGGGTGGCTTTGATGAGGCTGTGTTGAATTACATCACCTAGAGGCTCTGACCCATGGTGTTGGGTGGGCTGAGGAGGTTTGTGCAATAACCTTGTTACCCTTAGGAAAGCTGAGAGCAAATAGAAGAGTAATGTCCTGCTATGCCAGGAAAAGTGCCAGCTAACATAAAATATCCACTCAAGTGTTCCATCACCACTAATATGGTGAATGGTCTAGCGATTTTGATTGCCCAGTCATTGGAAATTGGAAAAAAGAAAAAATGGCGGATAGTGGTTTCAAATGGATGTGGCTCAAATTATGAATGTGGCAAGAACTGCCTTCTATCTTCAAGAACGTTCCAGCTGCAGGAAAAAGAAATTTTGCCCTTTCTGTCCTTCTGATGCTGACAGGTGGGATGATTGCCAGATTCGCATTTTATACTGGTAAGGGCTGAAGCTGCTCAACTGTGCAGAAGCAGAGCCCATGGCTATTTATGAGGAACATTTGCATGTAGTGATGATCTTAACCACTAATTGAAAGAACACTGCAGTCTGTGTAGTCCCAAATGCATCAGATAAAAATGGTAGTAAAAGAAGATGATTTGCTGAAGACTTAATGTGTTTAAATATTCGGTTCTCCCACAAGAAGGAAATCTGCATAAAATACATCTAACAAAAAAATAATATATCCTACAAGAATAGCCTAGGCACAATTTTGTAAAAGAAAAATGTTTTAATTATAAACTGATGTTGCTCAGAATACATTCTCCTATCTTTACTATGTGATTCTAGGAGCTGAGGGTTTGTGGTTACTTTAATTTTCATTTTGGGTGGAAGATAACTATTCAGAGAAGAAACAGAAAAGAAATGAGGTCAGTGAATTTAAAAGAAGATATTTCATGCCATTTTCCCTTCTCCTCACAATCATGAAATAAATTAATAGCTCCACTAAACTCAGTGTACACTCCTCAGAGCTCCAGATAAGAGTTGCATGGACAAGACCACATCAGTCTCTCTGTAAAACAAAGAAAGTGATGGGGCAGGTTATGAACTGCTGACTCAAGCAGTAACTTCCTGCTCAGAAAAAAGGGCATGATTGAAGTGTTCTGGATAGGGATCAGCAAAAGACAGAAATGTCAGTTTGTGGACTGCCTGAGAACCAAACGCCCTTTTCAGTGCTGTTCTCCCTTTCACATATGCCCCATTGTCTGCACCCATGGAGGTGCTGAGAGTTGTCTTCTTTCTCGGTCACGATGATCCCTCAAATTACTAAGACTACTTCATGGAGAGCGAAGATACCAGCAGATCTGCTGCTATTTAACTTCCCTCAAGAAAAATACTGTTCTGTGCTCAGCCATGTTGCTTTTCCTGGCGGCGTTAGGCCAGTCCCCATCAGATTTCACTGGTCTCTCTGCAGGCCATATTTTAGCTAGGACCAGGTAAACTTTGTGAAGATTTTGGTACTTGTTTTTCCCTGGAAGGTGAATAGTCTTGGACTTATCATGACCTGCATTATAACAGGAAGATAAGAAATAATTTGGTGAAGGAAAGGCTGACTGCAACATAGAACTGGCCTGCTGAACATCTGGATTTGCTTCAAGGATACACAGATATTTCAGGCTAACTTCACAAGCGGGGCTTTCAATGAGGTTCATCCTTGAGAAACATGTTCACTAAAACACCTTAGCATCGGAGGCTAACATATCAGGTTGATGGACTCTGATTGATATGGAGAGACAGAAGCAAGAGGGTAACGTTATGTTTATATCACTGTAAACTACTATTAATTTCTTAGTTATAGTTCTGACAGGTATAGAAATGAGTATATAGGACAACATCAGCTATTGAGTTTCAGCCTCTATAACTGTGCATCATAGGTGTTCAGCTGAGAAATATCCAAAGACTATCCATTTCCCCTTATACCATATGCAGCGTCTTAAAATAAGAACAAAAGCCTTTCAGTTAAAACCTAAATTGAAAGCTCAGATTCTGTAAGAGGTAGAAGAACAAAGAGAACTGTGATCGTGAGGTGGAATTTCTAGCACAGATGCTCATCTTGGCTTCATTTCAGGTGCCTCTGAGTCTACTATGTCATTAGGCAATCTCTTACCCATCACATCCCAGCACTGGGATTTCTACAGACTTGTGTCAGACTTACATAATGCTCTTACTCTGCAGCCCAACAACCTTTTTCAAACTGAAGAAAGCTAAAGCATCTCATTTTTCTCATTCTCCTTGATGATGTTTAAGAAAAGATGATTTTGAAGTGGACAGAAGTAAATAGCTCCATTTTGTTCTTGCTCCAGATCAGGCAGACATTCCAAGCTTCTGAGTCAAGTAGCTGAAGTCTTGTGAGATGGTTTTTGAGACGCTGAAGCTGGGAGCTCAACACAGTAAGTGGGATTGGCAGGCAGTTTGGAAGATTTTGTCCTTTCCTAAACTGGGAGAACACTGGACAGAACAACAGACACCCTATTAGCAATAGTCACGTTCCCACGTAGGGAAAAAAGCTATTCGGCCCCTTAGCATTCATAGTTTATTCAGTCAGGCAATGTATTATGGCCTCATAAACTGGGACACCTGTCACATTGTCTATTAAATATTAACAGCACCAACGTAGAAATGAACTGTAATAGTTTTATTATAGTAATATTCTGGGTAAATCTCATTGTGGATGTCAACAAACAGGAAGAAAGTATGAAAACATGAATTTTATATGAAAATTACAGACTGATTTGATTTAGACACAACTGCATCCTTCTGGCATAGGTAACAGTATTGAGTCATCCTTCAGTGTTACATTATAGAAATGACAATGCTTATCACCTCTAAAATATCTTTTTATCAGAAGATATCAAAGCATTTGTCTAGGACTCAAAAAAGCCTTCGCAGCATGTTCCTTGTGAAGCAGAAGAAACCCAGGGTACATGGGTCAGGCTGCATGGACTGCAAGAAAAGCAGAACAGAAATAGGACTGGCATCCCAGCTCCTGGTCCTCAGCACCCACTTTATCCACTTAGCGGTGCTTGCTATAACGGGACGGCACGCCGCATCTTCCCGCGACTTATATCCCACACAATCTCATTAGCCCTGCTGCCTGGCTCCTGACCTTTAATGGAAAAGCACACAAAACCGGGGGTTTGAGAACTGTGTTTAAAAAGTGACATACCTTATCCTTCCTTGTTTCAGCTTGGGCAGGAAGCAGTAGTACAGAAATACCGCACCAGAAGCTATTCTTGACGCTTTCCCAGCCTGGCTCCGATTGTGACACTTGGTGTTTCTGTTCCCAGTGGATAAGACTCCAGAAGTCTCCGGATCGGGCCGGAGGTCTCCAGAGTCCAGGCTTTCCTGGTGGCCTTCCAGTCAGTCCTGGGTTTAGCTGAGCTGGGAAATCTGTAAGAATAGCTTTTGTCCTACTGCTGCTCGATTCCTGTTTCCCAGCCTCACTGAAACAAAAGAGGGGCAGCAACATTTTTGGTATCCCAGATAAATAAGATTTTCCTGGAACTAAAGAAAAGGTCAAATTGGGTTCCTGTTGCAACTCCTGTGCATTTCTAACCGTGGGCCCTTGTGTAGGTGTGGTCTCTTTACATTCAAAAGCCAACCACTGCTTTTTTTTGATCAGTTTTAGCCCTTTCTGCATTAATTTATTTTAAACGGCCAAGTAACAGTTTATATTAGTTTCATGGACCCAAACTGGTAATTAATGCCACGGATGTGAAAGACAGAAGTTCACTGAAGACTTCATTTTAGGGATTCCTCATATTCCTCAAACAATTACAGAAAACAAAGCTTTGAGACTTGAGCAAGGGCGGATATCCTAGGCCATGTTAAACCAACTTAAGTGTGTCCTGGTCACTCCACTGGTATCCAAATGGTGCTGTTCAGAATATGATAAAAATTGAACTTGGAAATGGTCACTTAAATTGAAATTAGAAAGCCTACAAACCAGTCAATAAAGGGCAAAATATCCCCAAACAATTGGCAACATTTTACTTGTACCATACTATCAAACACTCTCTATATGCTGACAGTTTCCTTTAAAAAGGCACCACTTTTAGATATAATACAGAGAAAGTTTTAATATTAGTGCTATTTTTCATGCAACTTAGCCTGTAATAAAGTCAGAGTTCTGTCATACTCTGCAGCTACCATGCAGACCTTGAGGGAGAAAGTATAAAATATGGTGGGTAAATGCTGGAAACTCAAAAACTGCCTTGCAGCAGGTTTTCTATATATAATAAAAGCCCTGAAAGGGAAAGACTAGGAAAGCAAAGATGTAACTCTTGAGTATCTGTTTCTTTCCTTGTTAGAATTTATATGTGAGTATAGCCCCAGACTAAACTACACATGTATGTGGAAAATGGGGAGGGGAATGCCACAGTGATTCTACATTCCACAGAAATTCCACATTTTGTAGAGATTTGGTGACTTACTGTTTGAAGCTGATCAGTGGTAGGTCCAGGGCAGACACTCACAGATTTTTACAGTTTTAAGTGCCTGATAAACACTGTTTTGTGACTATCTCAAAAGCTGGCTGAATGACAAGGAGAGTATTTGCAAACATATGTGTGAAGCAGGAGCTTTACAGCTACTTGCAGGATAGCAGCTTTTGCTACTTGAGTTATTTGTAGGGTCACAGCATTTGTTACTTTGAAATATTATATGATCCAATATTGTAAGAGGTGGTTTGACTGCTTGTTTACTTGAAGGTGAACTTTTTCAGTCATCAGGTCCAAGTGCTAAAATGACGCAGTATAACCCAATGTGGTAAAGCCAATAAACAACCATAGCAGAAAACCTATGGGTAGATACACTAAATTGTTCATCAAAACCAGCTATCAAAGATTTGGAATAAAAAGGCAAAAGTAGGAAAGACTTTGTGGCTGGCATACACTTCAGAGAAAAGGGAGGATGGCACAGAAATGTATGCAGTGCCAAGTTCAGTGACCTTCGTAACTCTTCTTCCAACATATGTTACTTAGACTCCATGTTTTGAATAAATAGAGCAAGAGCCTATCAAGTACATTCTGTACCTTATGGAATTTATATTCCGTTATTAAATAAGCAGCATTGATGGCTACTACATTGTTTCAGGTCATAAAGTTCAGTTCTGGATTAAGGAAGAACGTGTATCAATGTTACATTATACTCGAATAGACAAATTTAAAATCATTTTCTTTCCACACATGGTCAGTGTCACATTTAGTGCCACAAAGGTCGCACTTACATATTGAAGATTAATTTGTCTCATTCTTTGAACCAACAGTTGCATAATAAGTTATCTGTACACTGGTAGGAAATAAAAAAGAGAGAGTATAGAGCTGAGTTACATGTAACTGTTCTGTGGCTCTATTTACTGAAAAAAATGTAAAGAAATAAAAAATAGAAGCAGTGATCCCGTTCAGTTGTGTCTAATGGCTGATAATGTTGGTGATAAGTCGTGTAATAAGTTCTGCCCTCTTATCTGGAAAGACCACAAATACTGACTAACTACTTAGAAAAACAACACTTCCCTGAGCACACTCTTTTTTTCCCTTCCAACTATGTACAGACTCTGTGAATAAGAGCCCTGTGATGTTGATGGCTTCTGAGTAATTTATGTGATGTCCTGGAATAAATATTTAATTTATGACTGTGTTGATTACCCTAGCTGAAGGGGAAAAAGCTCGAAGCTCTCAAGCCCCCACCTCCTCTGCTTTTTCATCCTCCGATGTTTTATTTTCTCAGCGGCCCAGCTGTATTCTCCTTATACTGTAACGCATTGTCAGGATTATCTTCAGCAATGTGAACTGTAAACATTGCTCGCTGCAGCCCAGCTAACGGTATGGCAGAAGGCCAAGAAGGAAAACTGTCCCCTTTGTCTGAGGGGCACCTGAAAAACAGACCCAGGAAAGGTCTTTCCTTGCTGTTCTGGAGGATCCCTGATGTCACTCTTGCACTCGCATCATCTCCTCTCTGCCACAGCTTTCATTGCAGTGAATATTTTCAGTAGAAGATGACTTCTGTTTGAATCTTATTTTAAAACTCCGTAGTAATGTTTGAGGAATCATGCCCATTTATTTAGCTTCTGTAGCAGTGTATGTGGGGAGTAGCCAAAGGTTGTTCTGATTTCATGAGTGTCAGTGACAAAGCAAAGCCCTGCAATAACAGAGCAGCAGTTTCTAGGAGATGAGATACTCCTGTGACTACACAGATCTCTTTATTTTTGCAACTATCAGGGAAAGACAGACGTACCCTTATATGCCATCGGAGGTGGAGATGTTCTTCAGCAATGCATTTTCAGGCACCAAAAAGGATTGCTCAAGGCTCTCAGTTTCCATTTGCTATGAATTTGGGTAACTCAGTTCCTCCATGGCTCAGGTTCCTCACATGGAAAGCAAATCCTCCCACTAGTTTTCAATGTATCCTTGTCGCTGCAACGTTCAGAGACCAAGTCCTTTACTTCCTGCTACAGAGAAGTATTTTATTTTACTGAAGTCTATCTGAAGAGTACGAATTAAGTCCACAAAAAACTTGAAATCACTTAACACACCTGCAGAAAACTAATCCATTTTGAAATTACTGGATAGCAGAGGCCAAAGTGGGAATTAAGAGTGTGACTAGATCTCTGTGTCTGTGTCCGTGGTGCTGCTGATACAAGGAGCACCAGTGCTAGTTCCTTACTAAAGAAGAACAGCTGTTAGATCAACCAGCAACACAGATGGCATCAACAGAGGTGGTTTCTTTAGTTTTGCTTAGTCATTCTTCAAAAAGCTCTTATTTCAGGCTGTAGTGAAATTCTGTTTAGTAGGGCGAGAGTATCATCAATAAATGCAGATTCCTTCCATGATTTCCTCAAATGACCAGGAAGAAGTGCTTAGAATAGAGCAGCTCATCAACTAGAATTGCCATTAAAACTCACACCCTATTTTTGCTTCATTACGTCACATGCACTTACATTATAGCTTGGTGAAGGAGAAAGCAGCACTTCACCCCACATCCCGGTCACAGACAGGATGCACAGCCACAGACGCTGGAGTCAGCAGTATAGATGCATGTGTGTGAGTCGTGTCTCCAGTCACCCCTTGCACGTATCTAAACTTTAGACTAGATTAAAGGTCAGACTTTGTTTCTGCCTTTTTTGACGTGGAGAGCCAACGTCCTCGGGCAAGCAAGCTATTATGTTTTATTTCACCAGTTAGTGGAAAGCAGCTGTAGTGCTTAGCATAATTAACGAGGAGGTCAGACAGTAATGCTTTGTATACAATAGTGTTATATGCAGCACTAAGGCTAGTAATGGCCTGTAAAAATGGTATCTTGTAAAAAGGGAGGGGGAAATCCAGCTCCATCAGAGAGAAATTTAGGAGCACAGAATTTCCTTTTAGTCATCCCTAAAAATATTTCCCATTTATGTCCTTCAAAGCTAGAAAATCATTTAGCAAAAATATTCAGAAAGTAATCCAAAGCAATACTCACTACTCTTTACTAAAAATCTGTAAACATCAACTTTTGCAAATATACATGAAAACTATCAGCTTTAAAAGAAGTTAGTTGTACTTGGTGCTGTATTAACTGTGTGTCCTGATGTGTCTAAAGATAATTTAAAAGATAATGCAAGTTGATGTCCTCAATAGTTTCCTCTGTATTCTGTTCTGGAAGACTTTTGTTCGGTTCTTCTTTGACAGCAAGATAATACACTCCTACAGATAGGTGGGAGAAGAGCCACTTCTACGTGCTCATTTGTGATAAAATGGCTGCTTCATTCCTGCTGAAACCAACCAAGGCAGGAACAGGAGGCACACTTTTAAAAATAAGGAACAGCCTAACACTAGCTTAAGTTGAGTCTTTCACTAGAAAACTGAGAATGCTGAAAAACATCAGGAAGAGTGGTATCCCTTTCAAGCTTAGTTTTACAAGCTAATTTGCCTTTGATCTTTTTTGATAGAAGTACAGAGTGGCTTCTGGAGAACCCAAAGGTGGTAAAATTGAGGACTTATTAACATCTGTCTGATTCACTCTGCTGCAGAGATGATGTTCAAGTCCAAAGAAAACCCCCTCTGGCTCATTCCCTTGAGCATCTTCTCTTTTTACAGTAGTGACAGACTATAACATAATGCATTTATTGGACATCCCTTTACTTCAAGAGAGCTGTTTCTGGCTTTACTGTAAAGACGTATGAGGATGACTCTGCCAGATTTCCATGTCAACTAGTAACCTGCTCTTGTACCAATGTATTCAGCAGAATCCAAAAACCCTAGGATCAGAATAGATTATGTAAGCTACAATGTGTATACAAAACTGTGTGGAGTGTTGCTGTGTGAATGCTGTGGACCAAATGTCAGTGACAACCTTATTCTATTTATAGTTTCATTGATAATGGTGAGGATGTTGACAACGTAACACACAGTTGCTTCATACACACTTCCATGTCAGATGCCATTTTGTATATTATGTTTTATTACATTGGCCCATGACATCAGAAGCACCACCAACATCCACCTCTGATGTCGTGGGCCAGCATAATGAAATAGGAGGCATTGCTTTCAGAGCAGCACTCATATATACTAGTATGGCAGTAGAGACTGAATCTTCCTGCCAGTATGCTGTTACATGTTGTTGCTGTGTGACAGATGGCAGCAGAGGGGCAGTCTGACAAAATGGCATCTGACATGGAAATGCATATGAAGAAAAGATGCTCCATCGAATTCCTCCATGAGAAAAAAATGGCACTACTGATATTCATCAACTCTCGGTGAACCTTCATGGAGACCAAACAACGGATGTGAGCACAAGTGAGGTGGTGGGTGGCGCGTTTCAGCAGTGGTGACAGCGACGTGAAAGACAAGCCACACTCTGGACACCCATACTCTACTGTCACACCACAAAATGAAGAGTATCTCAATCAGTTCATCCATGCAGATCAGCTAACGGTGGTGCCTATGTTGAAAAATAGCATTTCATAGCTGAGAATTTGCTCTGTCATAGAATCACAGAATCATTAAGGTTGGAAAAGACCTCTAAGACCATCTAGTCCAACTGTCCACCTTCCACCAATATTGCCCACTAAACCATGTCCCTAAGTACTACATCTACTCTTCCTTTAAACACCTTGAGGGACTCCACCTCCTCCCTGGGCAGCCTGTTCTGATACCTCACCACTCTTTCTGAGAAGAAATTCTTCCTAATATCCAACCTGAAACTCCCCTGGTGCAACTTGAGACCATTCCCTCTTGTTCTAACGCTGTTACCTTGGAGAAGAGGGCAAACCTCACCCTGCTACAACCTCCTTTTAGGTCGCTGTAGAAAACAGTAATGTCTCCCTTGAGCATCCTGTTCTCCAGATTAAATAACAATCTCCAGGCTAAATATTGAATAGTTTTATTGTGCTTTTTGTATCTGTTGTAATTTCTATGGAAATAAATAAGAGGCATTAGTTTTGGAGTGATCTACATATGTATCAGACTGCACCTCAACTCAGTCATTTAAAAGTAAAGAATTTAGTCCTCTCTACTCTGCAGGGGAGGTAATCCAATCCAAAGGTCCTTAGTGAATATGGAGGTAATTTAGACAATCATTTTGGATTAGAAACCTAACATTTTCACCTGATTCTCAGAACAAAAAGAACACAAAAAAATTAAATATAAAGTGAAATAAATACAATACAATACAATGAGTTAATTAGTCTTGACTGGCTTTGGAAAGGCTGCAATGATGTAAACCCTGAGCCACATGGCCAAGAATCCTGTTACCATTTTCCCATCTTTCCTCCTCCTCCTCCCCCTGGGTACAGGGAAGGTGGCGCTCCCTGCGACAGCATTTACTTCCACTTTCACATCAGTATCACCCAGACTTCTCCTAACCATCACTGGGACACCAGCTCAAAAGGAAGGAGCATCTGGGAGGAAATATGCTTGTCATGACATGCTCTTTGAATACTTTACATGACATTTACGTTTTTATTTCACAGCTGTTTTGGCATTTCAGCGACATGGGAACAGTACAATCAAACTGGACCTTGGCTATTGTTTTTTTTGTCGAAGCCTAGAAAATTACGTAGAATCTTCAGGCATATTTTTCAGTGTATTGAATAGACATGCTAATATTTAAACCTAAGACACAATGTTAATAATATCCTTATGGCTGGCTCTTGGACTCCCTCCTGATGGAGATAAATGTTACCCACACATTCTTTTGGCTGATACACAGTCATAACTTGGCGATTAGCATGGTTCCAAGGCCTACTAAGATAAATCAGAAAGAAGCACCATGTTACTTTATATAGACTAATAACTTGAAACAAATGGGGTTTATGGAATGCAAAGAAAGCTGTAGGAAGGAATATTTCTATTGAACAACTTTCTGTCAAAGATAACAGCAAGAAGTATAAATTATGGATAGCACAAGCAGAAGACAGAACACGGGAAAAACAGGGAGGAATTTGAAGACCAAATAGCCAAAGATATAAAAGCAATTTATAAATTCTCAGCTGATTCTGCCATCTCTGGAACATGACTAATGCAGGGACAGTGCCAGCACGTAGATGTCTCAGGGAGAAATAAAATGGTGCAGAGAGAAGTGGAATGTTCAGTTTCTGAAGCGAAAGACAGCAGTGTCTATTTCTTTTTTGAATTAAGCATTATTAACACCGATGTATTGCTGAATTTCAGAAGCAGATACTCTCCGTGGAGTGGTAAAAATTGGTGTGGTGTATGAACAACATCCCTACAAAAAAGACACATGATTACCACATAAGAAAAAAGGAAAATCAAAGCATTCATTTGGACCTCGCAGAGCATCTGAAGACATGAAAAGGACAGTTAACTGTCCTTAAGTGTAAAAGAAAACAGAGTTGTATTTTGGCCTGTCTGCAATAATGCAAGGCTAACAAAAAGAGGAACAGAAAAGCACTGATTTTATATAGAAGTCCCATATTTTGTTTGTATCTATACTGATTTGAAGTGTTTGCTTTCTACTAGATTAATACAATTTCCCTTCTCAAAACAAGGACACTGCCTGCAGATTTATTCTGATGGCTGCTTCATTGATTCTGAAGTTGAAATAATGTACCCTCCGAAACCACTAATATTTCTATTGTGACCAGACTTGTCCAGAGTTTTACAATCCTAATTAGTTTCACAGTTGTCTTGTTGTTTTCCTGTACTCCCCCTCTGTCTGCTCATCACCATCTGTTGCCATCCACGGTAAGATCTTAAAGGAAGGACCATCTCTTTGTTCTGCCTTTATACAGCACTTCACAGAAATAGCTCATTATGGGATCCCAGGGCTGAAATTCCTAAACACCATGGCAATAAATGTAGTGGACAGAAAGAATAACGAGCCTCAGAAACAGAGGAGAAATGCCCACACTCTGGCTTTTGGATAGAATCTCTTGCTTTCTGGGTATCTTTTGTTCCCGTGCCATTTCTGTTCTGCCCGTTACAGGAACTACTAGTGCAAGGATTTAGATGCAAACACGGAGCTTGATGACAGTGCATGCATAATTTTGGAAGAAAAGTCTGTGAAATATGTGGGACGGAGAAAAGTGAACTTCAGAACAAGTCTTCAAAACTAATGCTAGGACAATATGGAATGTATAATGAAGTGGAACATTAGCCCTAAGGATCATCCATCTCTCCTCTTTCAGCAGCTCCTTCTTTCTTCCATCCAAGAGCAGAAGTCAGCTTGATACTCCATGGATGCTTCCTGCCTATTGCTCCTCTGTCCTACAAGACCTTTATGTTCATCATTTATATTTGCTAACAACATAGGATTATAGCACATTCAGTAAGTAGAAGAGTGGATTACAGAATAACAACAAAGCAAGAACTCTGTTTCAGCTGCTAAGCGAACTGGTGACCTGGCACCTCTAAAATTCAGCTGTACAGTAGAATTCTTGGTTTGGGGGGTTTAGGAACGGACTTAGATTTTTGATGAATTACATGGAAAATCTGAACAAAATGAATGTTTTTCACTGCTAATTAGTAGGAAAGGCTCAACACTGTGACAGCACATTAGTTCAAAGGCCTTGTTTGGATTGGATGCAAAATGTGAACTATGAATCACCTCCAAAAACTAAAGTAGATATACAGCTGTTCGGGAGACAGTGAAGTCCTGAGCATCAGTGAATGGGTTTTTGCATTTGAACAAAAAAAGGTAAAACTAAGTATTCTGGAGGACTAGTCTTTCAGAATTCCTTAAAATACTCATAAAATGCTCATAAAATTCTTCCAATGGAATCTGCATTTTGAAAACATTTATTAAATTGCTTTAATTTAATTGAAACTTAACACTTACAAAGTTCAGCAAATTGTTATGTTGCTTATACCCAAAATTCATGCTCATTTCAGCATTCTCTCATAAAATATTTATTCTGTATTTACTATCGCTGACAGGACCGTCATGTCAAACACGTAACACTCTATAACGCTATAAAAATTTCATAATGCATGGTTGCTATAAAATAGCACCTTGATAGGTATGTATTTTTCATGTTTTGGAGGTCCAGTTTTTAAAATAGGTGTCCAAACCTGTACTATTATTTTAAAATTATATGACTTGATGAAGTAAATTACAGACCTGCTTTAAAACACCAGATATCATCTCTGCAACATGTGCAGACTGTCTCGCTGTAGGAAATTGCCTGGTGATTGAGCAAATGCTGAAGCCATGCTATTTAGTTGTTTGAGATGACTTTGAAAGACCAAGATGACTACCCAGAAGATGACAGAGTTCCCAGGGCAGTCCCTCACACTGGTAACACAGCAGCCCATTGTGCGGGACAGCAATTAGGAGTGCCAGCGCTGATTGGGATCCTGGGGAGCATTGTTCTTCCTGATTTTCAGGTCATTCCACCCAATGGGCAGATGCTGAGGAAGTCATAATAGGGATTATCAGTTTGGGAGTTCCACTTCAGCAGACGACCATGGCTAAGTGTGGGATTTTCACGTGTCAGGACTCTTTGGTGGAGGAAATAACTGTGTGTGAGAGGAGACGAGAGGCGAACTGCGTTGCGCACAAGCACCTGGCGTTGTGTTTAGGGAGGTAATTGTCAGTGTGCCTCATGCACCTCAGAGGAGCCATGGGGGCTCACATTCCTTTCCACTCTTACACCCTGTAATCACAGGGGTAAAGGCCGTCATTACCTGCTCCCTGCAGAGGTGTTCCCAGCACATATCAGCTGTTGCACCTAAAGCCTACAGATGCTTGAAAATCTTCACGGCAGCAATAAATGGCCCAAAAACCACAGGGGTCTCCTTTGCGAGCTGTCTGGCAGGCTGGTGTCAGTCGGATTCCTGGGCAGCCCAACGCCTTGGGTACTGCCCTGTGTGTGCTGGCCATTCCAGTGCTCAGTGCCATGCCCTCACAACAGGCCCCAGGCTCTGCCACAGGGAGCCAGGAAGGTGGATGGCCAGCATCCTACATTAAAGAGCGCCTCAGGGAGCAAGGGTTTGGGGTGACATCAGCATGCCCAGTCTATGCTCCTCTACCTGCAAGATTTCTGTGTGCCTTACCTGCCGCTTAGGCCCCATCAAATTAGGCCATGTGTTCTCCTCCTCTCCTTTTGCCTTGTTCTTTCTCCAGATCTGAGCTAATAACAGCCTCAGAATTGTGTGCTGCAGATAACTTGAATGTATCTCCCAGTGTGGCCTTGCTGTCCAGAGGGCACCTGAGAGTCTGTAGGTGGACAAGTGAGTCAGAGGACACCAGGCTGGAGCAGGGAAGAGAGATTTGCCCCAGAAATGAAAAGTTGGAAAAGGACAGGGAAGAGCAGCATGAATAACTTGGAAGACTTTGCCTTACAGCAAATGGACGAATAAGGACTGTGGTCTAATGGTTTAGCTGTGAACACAATTCATTGCTGGTGCTGTTTTCTGAAGAAGAGTCAAATCTAAATCATCTGAAGACTTTAAATCAAAATGACTATTGAAAATATAAGATAACTGAAAAAGGAGTAGAAACAGTGAAATAACAACAACAAAAAAAACATCCTAAGTGCTGCGTGCAGGATAACTGAGAGGTACTGACTTCTCAGTGCCTAACACGCTCTTCATTACGCATCTTCATTAAGCGCAACATATCGTTCTTATCTAAACCAATACCTGCGAGTTGAGCAAATTCCTTATGCTTACAAGAAAATATCTCTAATTTCAAGCCAAAACTTTTTTTTTTGTGCCTGTGTTTTGCAAATGTTTCCACTCACTGTACAATAGGTCATGAGGAGGCAGGAAAATTTGTGATCAGGTTCCTGTATGGGTGTATAACTGCGCAGTGGCAACATATTTACTTGCAGCAGATGGAATGAATATGGGAGAACATCTAATGTGGTAATTGACACTAAAATCTAAGGCATTAATTAAATGTGTGTTCTACTTAAGGAGTCAGCTGAATGATGAGTGACAATTAAAAATGATGTCTTTATAATTATTCCAATTCCTATTTATGCAAGTAGAGTGTGACTGCATATTAAAATATGATTGAAGGTTTTATGACTCCTTATTCTTTCACAGTTAAAACGTTTGCAATTATTTCTCACTCAGATTACAGCAATGCATAGCAATGTAAAGTAAAACAGCGTAGGCTTGATTCTCCAGTCACTTAACACAGGTTTTATATTGGCATATGGTAACTCCCTTGAGCAGAGAACTCCTCAGCTAGGGTGATTTGAATGGACAATTAGGCTCAGCATGCTGAATACTGCAAATTCAGTATGAACATCTGGGGATGTATTTACGGATCAATGGCTCATTTTTTAAAATAATGTTTGGTCAGGTTTGGAATGTCTCCTGCTCAAATACGTGCTGCAGCAGTAATGGGAAGAGCTCTCCCTCCAGCCAAAGCAGTGGGAGAATTCCCTTTCCTTTGCAGGGAGTGGGGTTAGCTCATTCACAGAATTCAGTGTTCTCTCCCTCAGTCTGCATACACCTAATGTACTTCTTTGAAAGCACTTAACTAGAATAGCAGATCTGAACTTTGCAAAAGGGCTGCCTGCAGCTCGCTTTGGATTAAAGTAACTAGAAGTTCTAATTGGCTGCAATTCTAAGAAGTGTTCTCAACCCAACGCTCCTATACTTCCACAATAACTCCCAAAGACATCAGGCAGTGGAAAATTCCCTTCTCTCTCCAAGTTTTTGTAAACTTCTCACAACTGCAGCCAGAATCAATTTTGTCTTATTCATTATGTAACCATGAGTAGTCCTCATTTTCTTCTTAAAAAAAAAAAAAAAAAGTTGTAGTGCAATTACTTTTATTCAGGAACAGAAGACTGATTTTATATTATACCCAAGAATATCAGAATAGAGAAGATGAATGGGTCCTTTATTAGGGTTTAACTTTTATTTATTTCTACCGTGCATTTTTTTTGCCTGCCTTTTACCTCCTTGCTGTGCTTGCTGAGGAGGTACCATGGAAGCACCAGTGTCTATCTTTAAGAAGTCAGCAAGTTCAAGGGTAGCTGGCAATGCCATTGATTATTTTTACTGCAACTGTGAAAAGACAGAGAACAAAAAGTGTGTTTATGTGTATATATCCACACATTTATACACACACATACTGAATAGAAATATTCCACGGTCCTTTAAACTCTGTGCCAAGCTTGGGAAGCTGCCTTTCCTGCTGGAGTTGTTCCTAGCACCCAAGGCAAGGAACTCTGCCCCTGGACTCAGGTTGGATATTAGGAACAATTTCTTCTCAGAAAGAGTGGTGAGGCATTGGAACAGGCTGCCCGGGAGGTGGTGGAGTCACCATCCCTGGAGGTGTGCGATAGAAGGGTAGATGTGGCAATGAGGGACGTGGTTAGTGGGCATAGTGGGGATGAGTTGACGGTTGGACTACATGAGATGATCATGATCTTAGAGGTCTTTTCCAACTGTAATGATTCTATGACTCTATGGATGTGGAGCAGCAGCAGGGCAGCCTTGCAGCCCGGCACTTGCAGCTCTCCCAGGAGGCTGGCCAAAAGCCTGCTTCATGTGCCTTCTCCTCTTCCTTAGAACAATCAGTGAACATCTCTCTCCCGCCCCCATGGCTCTCACCTCTTCCTCTATTCAAATCTGTTCAGTGTTTTGCAATAAAAAGGCTTCTGACCCCCTGCCTGAGTTTCTTTGCTGGCTCCTCTGTTCTGTGCATGCTGCTGGGCGCTTGTGTCTGCTCTGAGAGTGCTGCAAGCACCCTGCCACCTGCCTTCAGGCCTGTGCCCAAAGTCCTGTTTGGCACAGCTTGCCCTCTGTCCTGGGGCTGCAAGAACATTTCTGCATGTTCAGGTTGTTCTTGTCTGGAAAATGGCTTCCCTGTTCCAGCCCATCAGCAGTTCTCAGGCATCTCTTCTGTGCTGATTCCTCCAGTTGCCCAGTGCATTGCAATGCTTTTCTATTTACCTCAATTCCAATAGTTTTTATTCCGTTCTGAATTGGAATGTAGCAGCCCATAGTTTGTATTTAGAATTAGATATATTTTTGTAAGCCATTTGAAAAACAAGGATATCAAGCTTCCAGATGGCATAAAATACTGGTTTCTGGATTTAGTACTTCTCAAGATAGAACCTGTTAAAATCATGCCTGACTGGAAGGGTAGAAAAAAGCAAGAGGGCAGCCCAAGTAACGTGCTTCTAGGGTTTTGAGTGGGTTTTTTTGGTCTTTTTCTTCCAGGCGGGCCTATTACAGGTGGCAGCTCCATGGAAATAAGCAGAAGAGAGCAGAGCAATCAGATCCCATACGCAGGAGATGTAGGCAGAAGGCAGTCAGGACTTGCAAGAGAAACTAACCAGAGGCTCAGAGCCTTCTTGTTCCTCTGTATGTTAAAGAAGATGAAATTAGATGGTGGAAGTGCTGACACTGTATTTTGTGACATTAGTTTTATTCATGTCATAATGCAAATTCACTAGTATGATTGTATTAATGATAAATAGCTGTATAATTTGGGGGGGGGGGGGGGGGGGTTGGTTCAGTGTATGTTAATGCTGTGAATTATAAAATCAAAAGCAGGAGTACCAAAACGAGGTGATTTTTAAGGTCAGCTCTCCAGAACCCATTCAACCCCTTAAAACAAATCATTTTTTTATTAATTAGTGTCACTCCATTTAGATCTTCTCCTGCTTCTAGCTTCCTCTTTACTTTATAAAGCTACTGCTCATCAGCTTATCTTCCCTGCAAAGATCCCCACACCTTTAATCTGTTTAGCTGATGTGTCATGGCCTTTCTCCCTTTTTAATAGGTGAAATTAAAATATTCTCACTGACAGCCTATCTTTCTCTGTGAAGATTAGATTATCTCAGGATCTTATAGACAGAATTACGAATTGGGCATAAAACACACATCACAGCTTGCTCCTGCCTGGAGACTTTCCAAGTTCTGCTCACTGAAGATCTCTTTGCCCCAGAGCAAAGGCCTGGGAGTTGTGCCTGGCTGTTCTCCAGCAGAAGACGATTGATGAAACTATATGGGAAAGAAAAGTCCAATCAGGAAGTTCCTATTTGGGGAGGGGAAACACGCTTAGAAAGAATCACAACTGAATAAATGTGTCTGTTTTCCTAACAGCTATGTCTGCACACGCACTGTCCCTGTATCAGTCTACACATCATCTGCTTCCCAAAAGCCCCAGAATTTTGGGCACGAGCTGTACAGCTCCAGAAAGAGTGGGCTGTAGCATGGCGGGCAAACCCCAGGCGGATGGTAGTCTTTCATTCAGAGACGTTATTTCCTAATGCCAGCAGAGAAATCTCTCCATGTTCTTTTGCAGATCTGCCATCAGCTATTCTGGTGTTTATATTATGCCTGTGTTTAGATATTATTTATGTATCAGTATTATTTTCATTAATCAGCCTTTCTGTTTGGAAACTGTACATTCATTTTTGGTGGATGTAAAGTCTGGGTGCTAAGTATGTGGTGTCTGTGCTTATATATTTATGCCTACATACTAGGCTAGGGGAATCTTAACAAGTTTAAAAATGTATAATGCCTGATTTTTCTGTCTGGTGGCAAGTGAGATGATCACTAGCTTTAGCTAGAGACTAACCCCTTCCAAAAGTTAGCAGTACTGACAAATTACTGCTCTAAACTAATAGCGGTGTTGAAGACCTCTCTGCTAACACTATCAGATAAATGCATCTACAATTTCAGCTTCCCACATTTGACACTTCTTAAGGGCTTGCCTACACAACCATGTTCTTACATTGATTTTAAAAAATGTCGTCTGGTTTGTAAGTGATTTAGTTCAACCTAGTTTAAATAGATTCTTTTGAAAAATATATGTTTATATAAAACATTGCATGTATGCAATTATAAAAGCATTACAAAACCCAGCACCCTCCAGGTTCTGACTTGGATGGAAATTGGATTGTTGTACAACTTCCATTCTTGGACTTAGATTAAGGTTTGTGTTTCACTTTGTTTTTTTTAAAATAAGTGAAAATGTCTTCAGGCATTTTAAATTAACGCTAAATTAAAAAAAATATGATTGATATACATCTATGTGTACATATATAAAAATGTACATTTATATGCATACATGCACACTTATCTGATTGCTGTTGGCAAAACTAATGCTTTTATTTAGATGTCCTTATCTGCTTAGAGGCACTTTCACTGAATAAAATGAAGAGAACTGTGTGCAACCTGAGACAGTCTCTCAGTTATCCTAGTATTTCTAGACTGAGGTGCTTTCCTCCATGAAATATGGAATGTTTAACAAATCCTTATCATTTATATGCTTATAAATGATGCAACATTTCCTTTCTCTGCTGTCCATCCAATGTTCAGAGACCAAACTTAAATCAGAATTGGCATGAGTATGATTCCTCTTGTTCTGCAACGTAGAAGAATAGCCAGTCATCGTCTGTATAAATGACTCCATAGTCATATTCATATATGATATGATTTCCTAATGAGGCCAATTCCCTAGGCAACAGCCCAACCCTGTAAATGTCTAAGCACAGGAGTACAGCCAGCAGGATGTCTAATTCAGTTTGATTCAATTGAGATGATTTGCTGCTTGTAATCACCTCACCTCCACAAGCCGCATGCCTGTTTTAAGTAATGTAATCAGAAAGAAAAAGTATTTAAATACTCCTTCTTGTAATGACTTATTTCAAAACCTATTTTTCCCAATGTATTGTATCATCCATGTTTTGAAATATGCTTTTTCTCTTGAGATCAGAACAACCTTCAAGAAAAACAACTAAGAAATGATACCGGAAAAGCCCTAAGCATATTTAATATGGCTCGAGTAATCAAGCGAGTCTACTTGTCACCATTATATGTTCCTGAAATAAAAATCACAGGTCAGAAGCTGATCTCCTTTTCTTTTGTCTTGCCTCTCCATCCCCAAACCTCTTCTCCCCCACATATGTAATCACCTGTGTGCAAAACAAAGTAAAAAAAAATTGTTGGAAATCAGTGGGCTATTTTGTCTTGTTAGCCCTTTTAGGCAGCTTCATGTGCACTTTAGCATGTGTGGCAATAGACACATGTATTGCAACTCAATCAAAAGTAAGGACTAATTGATTTCTTAACAGAAGGCTGGACAGCAATGAGATAAGTATGCATGATGTTGATATAGCTCGTTTTACATTCACTATACGTCTAGGGCACCACAAAGTTTGCAGACATCCTGACAACATCTGCAAACTTGAAATCCACCATCCATTAGAGCTAATAAGCACCAGCAAAAGTTACTACAGTATTAGTGTGAAGACCTGCAGGAAATGGCCCCACGATGGAAGGAAAAGAAACTCTGAAATCATTTTTGTACCAGTGCCTGGCAGCTGTGCTGCTCAGCCTTCCTCTGTCCGGGAACCCGGCATTGGAGACGTTCTGCAAGACTCATAAAAGAGCCATCAATTTTTTCTCCTCCTAAAAGACAATACAAAGCACATGTGTCTCAAAAACAAGCTTTAAAATGAAGTAGATGGTGTGATGGTTTTACTAGGTTGTAAATGTGTGATTCTTTATAACCTGGCTTACGTGATAGGACAGAGCTCACCTAGATATTGGTTGCATTTTCATTCCCAATGAACTGTCTGCACCATGTAATATTAAACTGGTAGACAGACTAATGAAAAGAAGCTTGAGAAAAGTAAGGGTACATTGCTCCCTATCTGTCAGAAAACTGCCTTGGGAAATGAGGTCAGCTATCTGCTCAGAAATTGTGCTCGAACATGAGAAAGCCTAGATTTGTTTCTCTAAATTACAGAGGTCTGGCCTCACTTCCACTGAAAGTGAATGAAAGTTCCTCATGCACTCTCATTAAAGTTGGGTCAGCTTTATAAAGCATAAGGATACAGTACAGCATTGAGACTTGCTGTTGGAGCCGAATACTAAATTGTCTTTTAAGTATATGTAGCATTCAGGTTGTAGCAATAAATGAAAGCCTGGCAAACTCACCTGTTTTTTCCTGAATTATCCACCACACCTTTGCATTTACCTTTGGTTATCCTACTGCTAAACCATACAATTAAACAAAGAAGGATTACTTGATATAAAGATGCATTATTGGGAATAAAGAAAAAGGACTTCCATTGTCTAGAGGGACTGGGAAGGTTTTAAGTTTAATGTGATCTTGAATGTCCTCATTTGGAGACCTTGTCTTCTGTTTGGGTAGATTTCAACTACCTTTTAGTAACATAAGGCACAAAATCCCCCTAGCTATATCTGTTCTCTCTGCTGGATCATCTTTTCTGTACATGGATTCCTTTTAGCAAATTGTGAGCTGGGGATAAAGATAAATAACTGCTGAATGAAGCCTCTATGTTTATGTCTGTCTGGAACCAGAATATTCTGGACTTGCTCTCTCCTATGCAATGTGTGAAAAGGCCTGCAGTTTGCTCACTCTTCTAACTCTTATAAAGATAGGAAGGAACAAAGTCTATTCTTTCACATAAAATTTCATGCAGGAGATTAAGAAGAGTTTTCCAACAAATACAAATGGAAGAGGCTTTTGCGGGAATGACCTTTCATCTAAAGGTCTTAACTAGGAAGTTCCAAGAAATTGCTACGGAATCTAGATGAATAATTACAGGGGTCATATGGGGACTTAACCACAACACAATACAAATACGTATAGTCTGCAATACAGGCTCTAAGGGATAAATACTAATTGTTATACAATGAAGAAATTGCTTTCCATTTACCCTGCTTAGCGTCTTCGAGTAGTTTGCCACTGAACTGTGTGAACTAGCCTGGGAAAACTGGGACTCTTCCATCTCTCATGTTTAAAGTCGTGTTGTCCAGCTTCAGATTTGGGTGGAGAACGAAGCCTCTCGTTCTGAGGCAACCCATTGACGGCTGGAAGACATTAGAGTTGTTGACATCTGTAAAGAATTTGAGAAATCGTGTGCGGATATACAGCAATGAGCAACACAGAGGCCACAGCAGATCAGAGCTTCGTGGTCACCCAGGAGTTGCGTAACTGAGGATGATACATGGATTCTTTCCAGAAGATGTCAAACCCAGTCCATGTGAATGAAGCAGAACTGAAAAATTTGTATTGTGTTCAAGCAGCCATTCAAGCAAAATCTAAGTCAGAATTTCCCTCTCACAGCTCTGTCTAATGTATAGTTCTTCACTTTGATGGGCTCCTTGACACATCAATAGCACTGCATTTCTCGTGTTTGCCTTTAACATGGACAGACTTAAATACACATATGAAACCCCATCTTCTTTATGCTGATTTCTCTATTACCTTATTTGCATTCCTCCAAAGCATGCTCCCTCATTTGTCTTTGTTCTCTTTCCTGGGCAGGTGGGAGGGTTAATTAATTAATATTCTTATCGCTGGGAGGTAGAAACATGTAGATTATCTCAGAACCTACATGACAGGGTCGTTAAAAGTATTCAGTTGAGGCACTGTAGGCACTAGGAAAATGCTTCATCAGAAGTCTGAGATGCCATGAGTCTCAGGCAATATAATCTTCACCTTTGGGTTTTGTTTCAACTGCTGTAGGAGTTCCTGGTTGGATGTCTGATCTCTCCTTGAGGTGATGATGGAGAGACTCTCTGTTCTCAGTTTGGATGAACCTCTTCTTTTTTGCAACATAAGAAGAGGCTTTGTGTGTGCTGAGCTTCTACACTTCATGTCATATTTAATTGCATCTCCCTTCTTTGCTGCCCCTCCCCTTATGCACTGATGCACTGATTGCAAAACTACCACTGTAGCTTGCCTGCTGCCTTACATGCATAAGAATGAGGTGTAAAATTCCAGCAAACCAGTATACCATACATTCATTTATGTCTGATGAACACATTGGTAAACGTGGATGACCAAGGTGGAGGAAAGCAGAAAGTGAGATCAGAAAGCTTACTGTTGCCTAAGTGTTAACTGTGGTGTCACGCTTTGATTGTGCAGCAAATCATGATCTTTTTTTCTGTAAACAAGTAAGTCATAGTCACTATAGCAAACCGTTCCCTCTTCTCATTCTCATCGTTTTTGCATTTTTGTAAGATGTTTTTCTTTGTCACACGTCTTCTTTTGTACTTAAAAGACACTGACTGGAAATTAAATTGACTTTTTTCTTTAGATAACAAACTGGAAATGGGATTGTCTACAAAACCATGCAGGTCTTTGAGGGAGGAGGGTATAATCATATTTGCCTATCTTCCTAGGTCTTCTTTTACACACTGTTATGAGTAGGACTTGCACAAACATGGAGAACTGACAAATTAAAGAGTAAAGACACTGAAACTTAAAAAATAAAGAGAGCTGTAAAATGTCTTGACTAAGAGGGGAGGAGCAGAAATTGCCTTCTAATCTCCTTCAGCTATTGTAAATACAGATCTCACTTGCAGCAGCACATCAACAGATGCTAACCGTTCTTGTCTTTAATTGCTGCTGTCACTTCAGCTCCTAGCTGCTCCCGCTGCTGCAGCGCAGTCATGCAGAGGACGCTTGTCCACTGACATCTTGCTCTGCCACGTGCCCTGCTCTAGGTGGGTGCTTCTGTGCAGCTCCACATCCCTGTTGCTGTGGCTGCACAGCAGTGTGGGTGCGTGCGGTGGCTGGTGTCATCCCCTGCTCTCAGACCGCTCCACTGGCTACAAGGGCAAAGGATGTTGTCCCTCAGGCATCCCTGACCCGAAAGGCTGCAGGAAAACTGTGTGGCAGGTGCAACTTCAGAAAGCTCTGCATGCTCAGGCAGGATCCCCACTTTATCCTGCATAAACAGTGGCAAAGTATTTTTCTCCACATCATCCACTCAATTCCTGCCTCTTTGCTGCTCTTCTACTCCTACCCCCACCACTGCCTTTTCTTTCTCCCCCGGGACTGGCAGAATCTCAGAGGAAATAAGTAAAGCTTTCCTAATATAGAAGCTCATCTTCTCTAAAACCACTTCTCATTCTGTTAATGGAGTTCTGGAAATGTTTCAGTTCTCTCCCTACACTAATACTTTATTCTTTTCCTCTGATAGCTGTCCAAGCACCAGTGTCATCAGTTTTCTTCGCTTTATTAGCTCGTTTTGCAAAGAAATGCACAGGCAGTCTAACAAAATAACAATAAAAAATTGGCTGGAGAGTTTTATAGCTATGTGCTCTCTTTAAAAAAATAAATATGCATCTAGAGACATCTTTCTGAAGCTGTTGCTTTACTGGGGTTTTAACATTTCACAAATATATGTGCCCTACATACAAATATCAACAGAAGATAACGCAGGATGCTTAATATAATTGCATACATCTCTGCCCCCTTCCCCTCTTACCCTGAAATATGTTTGGCCCAGGGCTCCTCTTTCGGAGCCTTTCCACCTTTGTAGGTGTGACATCAGTGCTGAATATTTGCAAATCCACTCTTAAAATTTTATATAACAAAAGCACCGAGTGCCTGCAGATCCTCCCTGCGCAAGGGAGTGCTTTTTCTGTGCCTCCCTCCCCCACAGCTCCGCTCGTTCTGAGGAGAAGCAAAGGCAGCGCAGAGCAGCAGGAGGGGAGAAGCTCTTGTTCTGCAACAAGAAAAGGGTTTTCCACCAGGGACAAGGTGTGAGGGAGCACCGGGGGCAGAGGGATCTGCCTTGCCCAGGGCTGATTCTGTGGGGCTAAGCAGAGATGGAGGGAAGAGCAGGAGTCCTCTGGCCCCCTCCAGACCCCAAGCCCAAGTTGGGAGAAGGGCAGCTGAGCAGGGAGCCTTCCACCCACAAAATAGAAATGGTGGGGAGCAAGAACACGCAAAGTGGGAATGCTAGAGAAGGTGGGAAGGCAGTGGGAAGAGTTCTTCCGAAAGGAGGCATCTGAGGAGGCTCTGTCTGAGCACAGAAGTACAGGCAGCCGAGAACAGGAGCAAAGCTGCAGTTGCTCTGGGAAAGTACCAGCTATACTAAGCGTATTCAGCAGCCCCAGTAAGCACATGCTTAAAATACTGCACGCCAGTTTTGGAGGCACTACCACCAGCCACCTTCCTTGTGCTTAATTCTAGCCACCCAGGGCATGCTTTCCTGTGCATCCTTCTTTAGACACAACATGTACTAAAATAGGAGCTGGCTGAGATAAGCACCATGCATGAAATAAACATTCAGGCAATTCCTATTGAGATGGCTTCTCCCAAGTGCACAGGATGGGGAACAGGAGAAGAGCTGTCCGGGAAGGGCTTCCATTTCATACAGCCTCTTCCAGTAAGGCCAGCACAGGCACAGCACAGGCACAGAATCACCGACCAAGCCCGGCTGTAGCATGGGGCCTGGTGCTGTCCTGTCCTTCGTGACTCACAAGGATGCTAACAAGACAGTCATCTGTCTGCGGTAGGATCCAGCCAAACCCAAAAGTGAGGGCAAGAAGAAACTGGCTGGGTTCCCACTAGCGCAACTAGTTGTATGAAGCGCAGCTCAGGAGGGAGGTTATCCTGGTAAACGCTAGCTCTGCTAGCCGCAGAAAGTAGGGCTACAGATCTAGTAGCTGGTATATATATAAATATCTGTACATATATATATTATTTGGTGTACAGATAGTGCAGGAACAGAATGAGCAAAAACTTGAGCTGAAAAGAGTGTTCTCTGACACGAACACAGAACTGAGGTGCTACTTTTATGCTGCATTTTTATTAGTGGCATCTCAAAAATATCCCTTGCAGCAAGCCTCTTTCACTTCTCCCACAGAAGCATGAAAATTACCATGAGTTAGCAACGTTCTCTATTGCTTTAGAGGAAATGCTGTTCAGAGGTGTATATATATTATTTGTCTCATTTGCTTTTTTTTTTAAAGAAAACCTCTAACAAAGTCCAGCTTTCATAATGAAATTCCTTTTTTTTTCTTTTTCAACCCAGGTCATGAGTTCTTTCTTTTTCCCTTCCTAGAGTTTAAGACACGCACGCACCAACAAGCAAATCACAAGACCCTTCATGCTAAGTCATTTTCCATCAAATTTCACACTGGGCATGATATGCCAGCTCAGATAAAATGCAGAAGTGAGAGCCACGTGGTCTGATACGTGGTTCCCAGGAGCAGACAGCAATCTTGCTCTCTAGGTGACTTAGGAAGGCCATCTGTATCCGCTGGGTTCTGCCCTGTGTAGGAGAATGGCTGTGCTGTACTTGGAGATGAAGTGGGGCCGCACTTGGAGGTCACAGCTGATTCCCTACTTGCCCATTACCCCACAGGAGAAGTGCTTGAGAATTGCCTGGATTGGTCCCCAGGCCAGCAGGGGTCTGCACCCACTTCCTCTCACCTCACCACCCCAAGCACCGCTCCTTTCAACCCCACAACCACACCCCCAGGTGCACACACCTTGCAGCCAGCACCCAAGGGAAGGCACAGCTGGGTCCGAGGCTTCTGCAGCCCCTTTGCTGCTCACCAGGAGCCCAGGCTACCACCCAGGCCTGTCTGCCCGCTCACATCTACATGCGGGAGACAACCAGCTGTTCTCCCCTACTACCATATAGGTGTAGCTTATGCAATCCCATATGGGAGTTAGCTTTGACCCAAACAAGAACCTAACCGGGTGAAGGCCAATTCCTGTGAAAATGCTGCTGCTTAGTCTATGGTCCAAACTACTCAAGGTCAGTTTTTATTTAACCATGCTTTCTCCTAGGATTTTTTCCCTCCAATATTAAAGAACGCAATTAGATAAGAAAGCATGTGTAGCTTGTTTTCTTGGGTTGTTTCTCAGCTTGTTCCTCAATTTTCACTGCCCCTTTGGACTTCAGTGGTGGGGTAGCTGCCAGGTTTCCACAGAGATGTGAAACAAATTCTATGCAATAAAATATCATCTCTACATAATTTAAGGCCCAAATGTACATGGTGACAGTTTTATGTTTGAATAATATGAAAATCCAAGATATTGGATGTGAGTATAATTTAGGATCGAGACCAACAAGTATTTCTGTGCCCTGGAATCCAGTTAAAATGCACCACTGCACATACTGTTTCAGTGGTGAAGTATTGCTCGCCTCAGGTTGCTGCAGGGTAAGAGCTTTATTTTCCTAACCCATGATTTAGTGCTTTCCACCCCCTGTAAAGGGTAACGAACAATGCCCTCTGTGTGAGCCTCCTTGGCCTAGGTAACAAGGGGGAGATGGCTGCAGGGGGGAGAGGGGAAAGGGGAGAAGAGACGGGAGAAAAGAGATGTCTGCAGTGGGTGAGCACAGCCACAGCTCGCCTTCTTGGAAGGGCTGAAGGCGAGGTGTTGGGACAAAACCCCAGTCAGACCGTGGTGGTGGAGCTCCACTGGTTTTGAAGGAATCGAGGCAGCATGGACCAGCTGAGGGGTTGGCTGCAGTTTTGCATTTGGTGCCCGGTGTTGTACGAGCCGGGGAGGTTTGAAACTGTACTCCTCACGTACCACGGAGGGGCTGTGAGAGCAATGTTTGCTTTGGCAGGGAAGCCTGTTAGTGCAGACCTAGCAGGTTTCGCAGTGAAAGGCTCTATTCTACTCTGCGTGATGGTAACTTCTGTAAAGAGAGCAAATTCATTCAGAGATACAGCTTAACCCACATCCTTGTTTAATGTACAGGTCCTTGCACAGCGTGGACCTTGGAGCGAATTCGTGTGGATACTCTCGTCACTGTTTTCATCCCTAAACATCCCATGTTTCCCTGCAGGGCAAAGACTTCACAGTTTCTCCAGAAAACCTATTCCCGACTCACTCTTTATGTACCCATCAGTAGGGAGGGTCCAAGTACAAAGCTGGTTAACTGATATATTTGCAATACCTGCTTCCACAGGCTTTGAGATTAGGAAAAAGGAGCTGCTGCACTTTCTCCATTCACCCATACAGGTGCCACAGAAGAGCTTCCCCAGCTGGTCAGGCAGGCACCTTCTAGTGCGGACAAGCCCCTAAGAGGGAGCTTGTGCTAAGCTTTTCATATTTCTGACATGCTTTCTGAAATTAGTTTTATTTTTCCCTCCTATTCTCTTCTCTTTTGCCACGATACCTCCTCTGGTTCTGCCTGGTTAGAAAGATTATCCTCTCCCAGCATGTGAAATTAAGAAGTAGCTAGAAGGAAAAAGTTGAACTAGATAACAGAATTGTCTCCTCACGGGCAGTCCAGGGCAAAATCTTTCAGGCAGAGCAAGAAGGCTCAAATAAGAGAGTTGCAGCAGAAGATCTCCCTTACAAAAGCCATGTCCTTTCAATAAGTAGTGGGGCAAAGGATAGATATACAGATATGGCACGTCATTTCTGATACAAAAACTGGAGGACATGAAAAAAAGAATAGCAATCAATAGGTATAAAATAGGCAGAGATGCTGCATTATACAAATTATAAGTGCTTCCCCAGTTTGATTGCACAGTGTTGTAAAGACCAAAAACTTGCATAGGTTCAAAAAATTATAGGCAAAAACATTAAAGGGAAAGGCCTCTGATGCAGGGAATCTCTGAACCATAGGATATTGGAGAACAGGGAACTACTGAAGGAAAACAATCACGTTATGTTTGTTCGGCTCTCCCATAAGCCTCTATTTGCTGGTCATTTTCACTGGTAGGACGTAGGGCTGGTAGGCTTTGGTCTGATGCAGTACATGCAATTTTATCTATGAAAATGCATCTAGCTGATGCACATTTAATGTGATAGAATCCTTGCGCACACTAAGTTCAATGTTAAGAGGCCTGCTCCAATGGTACTAGAGCTAAAATCATTCCTTGTTAGCTTCTTCTCACCTCATGGCATGCTGAAATTCTTCATCTTATTGCAGCTGTGGAAAAGTATCACGGGTGAGAAAAAGAAGGCATTTCACAAACCAATTCCGAATGTGCTTTTTTTTTTCCCATTAGCAATGTAAAAAAAGTCATGTTGATATGGACAAAGAATGCACAGTCATCATGTTGAGGAATGGATTCTGATCACTGAGTGACTGCACTGTTTACTTCTGATTATGCATAATCTCCCTTCCAAGGTGGTTACAACAGATCCTGGAAATCTCAACCAAGAACATTTGTCTATTGTCTTGTGAAGGCATTTCAAACTGCTGCAGTACCTTAGATTTGCCTCAGGCTGGTAAATGGTAATCCCATTTCAACTGATATTTGGCAATATTTTAAGTGTGGCAACTTGAGCATGACTGTGGGCTCTCAGTTAGAAATACCTTATGCCCAAAGGAGTTGCTTTATTCAGGTTAGCAGTTATGTCACAGCATGCCACACCAAGATACTGAAATGCGTGTTTTGGGTTTCTCGGGGTCTTGGGGATGTGACTACTATTTGCCATTTAAAGGCAATGCTAGCAGTGTGTCCAGTTCTTTGATAGCAAAAGCTTTGCAGTTCTGTCTTACAAGTCTTACACTTCAACAAATGCAGAGCAGGTGCCACAGCTTACTATTCAGTTTCTTCTAAATTATAGAATATATGTCATAATGTCAAGTCTGCTTGTTAGGAATAATTGGAAATACCTTACCGTTATCTGTCTGGAATAAACATCTTGTGCTCTGAATGCCCTGGTGTCAGCTAAGGAATATATTAATATTGAACATACAAACTTATTCATTCCCTACTGAACAAGGATTTATGATCTGTGAGTATTAAACAGTAGAACAGATCATTCACCACAACAAGCTGATTATAAGTATTTATAGGAAAATGGGGCAGCATAGATCCTGTCACCCGTCCTCACTTCAAACACTCCAGCAGTGAGTAGCTGTAACACCTCCTGGCCTTCCAGAGCTACTCTAGGAATTGCTCAGTGGAGCAGCAATAGTGTATGTACCAATGGAGTACAAGTTATGCATGTCACCCACCTCACTTCCTTCAGTTCTCTGGTTCTGGATACACAGCACAAAACAAAAGCCATTATAAACCCAATTCATTGTGTTTGAATTGACAAGGGCCACATGATATCTGAACTATGAAGATGTTGCTCTAGTTTTCTGGGGAAATGAACTGTTGGTTCCTGAAGATAATGGAGACAAGGAAGGAAGACTATTCATTACAATGGGTTTTATATGATTGATTTCAATGGGATCTTCAGAGATTATCAAGGCACAGCTTTGCATATTCATACTACTGCATAAAAAGCATTAGATTCAAAGGAAAAGTGTATGACTGAATTAATGCATTTATTTAATGGATCTCAGCTGTATGTCAAGGTATGTTTTATTTAACATGCTTGCTCCCTTCACCCTTTTTTTTCTCTTTGTTACTAACTGATAACCACAAAGCTCTTTTATGTAGTTGATGTCAGGTTTGAGGACTTTGTAGACCTCAGTGCAGACATCTATACAGACGGCTAACCTGGTATGGTGACCACTGCTCCATCAGCTCTGATATTACACTTGCTTGTTTCTGGTTTTGTTCAGGTTCTCATGACTTTACAAGTATAAAAAAAAGTGCATGGGCAGGGGTTGAGCATAAGAATTCTTAGACTGGATGGCTAGATGTGGCTCAGTGTGCAAAGACTCTAGATATTTACTTTCCTGAGTAAAATCCAGCCAATCTAATTTAAATTTGGTCAATTTGGATCTGATCTCATTTCCACTTATATTAACAGAAGCTTATCCACCACTTCAGTTGACAGAACCTTGTACTATGGCTGAGATGAGTATATTCAAGTGTATACCAAAGTTCGCATTTCAGATTGACTTTCAAATCATTTCCTTTTGTAAGTATCTCTAAAATCATGATGCGTTGTACCTTCCCTGAAAATAATGAGATATTTCAAGGAGTTTTATTTGGAGGGAGAGGAAGGAAAGATACATGTCTTGCATAGTAACTGTCAGAGAAAAAGGAAATTTTACATTGGAATGAACACAGATTTAATTGGGAGACATGAGAGGGAGTGGAGTAGTGAGAAAAGGGAGAGATATCTATGCACACTGGGAAATAAAAGGACATGTTGTATTGTCCAGTACTGCTGTGAGAGATGTAGGCTAATGAAGAAGTTAACATTACCTTAATGCTCCTGGTCTTTTTTAAAATAAATCGCCATTTCATATGATGTCTCAGTTTCTTCACACCTTTTCCCATTACAGAATTAAATAACAAATTAGCTGTCTTCTCAGGAAGAAATGTGCCAAAACACATACTAAATCCACGAATAAAACTATGAGACACCAGTCTTCCTCTTACTTCAATCTAGATATCTTTTATTTTTCATAATTTGAACTTGCTATCTTTGCCTACATGATATTGTTTTCTGGAACAGCTTGGATTTGTGCACATTACAAGATGTCTTAAGCTAATTCTTTTTCTTTTTACTTCTATTTTATCTCACTACTGCTCAGAATTGCAGCCATCTCAAGGTGGTATTTCCAGAATGTTTAAAAAGCAAGTGAAAAACAGGTACTAATTTAAGATCCTGCAGCTACCTCATCCTTTCAGCTTTCCATTTTAGTTTTCGTCTTTTCTCTTTTCATTTCATGAGAATGTGCCAAAATCCAAAGACAAGGAGAAGAAAACTTGCTGTAGTAGAAAGGAGAACCAGTTCTGTGCCTTTTATTCTCTGTGATTTCTTTCTGGTAGCTCACAACACTACTGCTTACGTTGCACTGTATATCTGTCCTTCCTCCCATTCTTATCCTGTTATGCTGTTCTTCCCAATGGCAAACAGCCTTTCCCTTCACAGACCACCCTCCACAGATGACCATAGATCACACAGATCACATCGTTTGAGCTAACGTGGGTTATCTTTCTTTCCTTCTGATGTAGTTTTGTCGTTTGACTTTGCATGTGTTGATTTCCTCAGAAGCAGAAATTGATGGGTATGGTCTACCACAAGTTTATATTGACTTTTGAGATTTTTGGATTCAGTCCTCTCTCTCCAAAGTACAGACGCAAAAGCAATATGCTACCTCTCCCTTGTTGGTTCTAGAGTGTTCCATGTAGTGTTGCAAATTGAGTCTACGCCTTGCACGCAGCATTCAGAAAGTTGCTGAATGTTGCTTCTGTGCTGTACATTTATTGACTGAAACATTTCAGTTGTTGCTTTTCACGCTGGTAATTTTAGAGCACAGATGCCTAGCATGTTTACTCACATACCAGGGCTCACATTTAATGAGCAAAATGTCAAGTATATTGTTATCCACCATAAAAACTGTGAAAAATATACTTGCCATCTGCAGTATGCCTTCTGCTTCAGCCTAAAAGACTTCTACAAGCAACTACATGAAATTAACATTAAAGTCAATATTTATAAATGGAACCACCTCTAAGGGGCCGGATCTTCTCCCCTCCCACACCCCTGTTCCTACTGGAGTTAATGAACTGGAGAGGAGGCTGGGTACAGGAAGCGGAGCTGTCTCTCTTGGCTCCTGCAGTCAGCCAGAAGAATCTCACAGTGCTAAGGAAGCAGTGGAAAAAGAAGGGTGGCTCTAAATGGCATTGACAGCAGCTGGGGGCCAGATCCTGAGCTGATGTCAGTTGGCATAACTTCATCAGCTTCACTGAGGTGACGCAGCAAACGCAAATCGTCAGGGTTCTGCTGACTTACGAAGCCCAATGCTTGATGTATGCCAGCTGAGGATCAAGGCCTAAATAACAGACATGAAATAGGTGGTGGAGAGAACATCTGAAACCAGGACTTGATAGACTGCCATGAAATAACACAGCATTTTCCAAGAAAATGTTTCCTATTGCTCCACCAAATGTAATCTTCTCTGGGGCAAGAGCCGGCCATTTTTTCCAACTTTTTATGTTGCTGAGGACAACGGAGATCTCATCTGTTTTTAGAGCCTCTAGGTTCTCCTGCAAGAATAATAAAAATTAATAATTAATACTAAAACAGCCTTCCCCAAACAGTCTATGAGCCTTTATTTTTGCTCTTGCAAAGCCTTTCATCCCATTACGTTTAGTGCATTGCAGAAATGAGATCTAAACACATTTTGGAAAGAAAATGCTGTTGTCCACTCCTGTTATCCAAACATCTAGGAGTAGCTGAAATTCCAGCCAGACCTTTATGGGGTAGAGCTGTTGAACCAAAGGGAGAACGTACTCCCTTGACCAGTGGAGCAAAGATAACTTGGCCATTTGTTTCAGCTGTTTTGGGAGTTGCCCTTGTACCCTCAGCTCCACCAAGCTCATCTGAACCACAGTCCAGCACAGTCGTGGAGGGAGCTGGTCACTCCCACAGCTGGAGGCTAATGAAACAGAGAAAGGTGGTGTCATCATATATTCAATTGCCTTGCCTTGTTCTTCACACATGTAGAACAAGAGGATCAGAGAGAAAATTGCTGCAGTAATTAATTAGTAAACACAGCATAAATATTTATTGAGGAAACACCAGGTCAAATAGATTTTAAAATTTTTATTTAGAGTTGTTTAGATGTAAACATATATTCTTAATTGGGCTTTAAAAAGGGCACTCACATGTTTCCTTTTGAGCATTTCTAATGTAATCATTGCTTGGGCAATTAGGCCACTCGCTAAGCCACGAATCTTATCTTTCACACTGGTGAGTCATAAATAAGGACTGAATCACAAATAGACCAGACAGACAAATGGTGGCAGAAAGGAAATAAGATTGGCTGTGAATATATTTAGGCTGGAAATTAAAAGGTGGCTGTAGAGACTACCTGAGGAGTGCAATTCTAAAACAGCTCTCTAAATTGGAAGAATTGAGAGATGTAACTTAAACTGCTTTATCATTCAGCTTGATAAGCTCATGGAAGGGATTGTACACTAATCAGGAGACTTTCTTAAGACTGAACTGGATGATTGAAGTCCTTGAGTGTTCAGTGCTTCTGTCTGACACAACTGGCTGCAATTACAGGGTAACAGTGGCCTCATTACCCAAACGGTCCCAATCCGTTCTGTTGTTATCGCTGGACCTTAGGTCTCTCATAGACCAGGGGAAGTTTGTGCAAATATAGCTATGCCATTGTCATACAAGACTCTATTTACACAAAATCTAGCGTTTGCCTTGTGAGCTTGCAGCAGTGTGGCCGCATTGCAAAATTCTCCTGTTAGAGAAAGTGAGAACAGCTTGACTTGCTACGATTGCATTTGAGGTCAAGTATATTCAATTATGGGGTGCACCTAATAAGATGGAGATGGGCTAATAGCTCTACCGGCTAATGAAATGCTTCCACTGTCTGATCAGCACAATGACTTTCTGGTCTGTGATCAGAGATCCTGGAAGGTGTTGTAGTACAAGTAATGGGGGCTTAGGATGTTGGGCTAGTGTTTATTGTCTTCTGTTCTTTTCAAGGAGAAAGGGAGACTTAGATTTTTGCTAGTTTTTGAAGACAATTTGCTTCCTTTGTATAAGTAATTCTGTAAAGTCTGAAGAAGCAAAAAACATAGGCTGGAAGGCTGTCTGAGAAAGTGAATGCTCTCTATTAAATGAATGAAATCCTCTGTCTGGAGAAGCATGGGTTTAACTGTGTCCTCTAGCTCTATATATTAGTTCTGTTATACAGCAGCAGCCACATCTTTTAAGTATGTTCTTTGCTTTCCTATGGCATGTTGTGACACAAAAACACTGTTTTTAATCCATCCCTACAGCATGGATACATAGTCTGTGCCATATCAGGTGTTTTTACCAGAACATCCAGACACAGCCTGCTCCATGTTTTTCCCTTTTCTTCATGCCCTTCGGACTCTTCCCTATCACACGATGCAGGTACTAGTATTTCCCAGAGCTATCCATGCCTGGTTATACAGCAGGAATGGATACGATGTGATGTTGAAGCTATATAGCCATGCATGGGACTAGATATCTGTATCCTCTTATGATGAGGACCATGTTTCCCAGGCAGTACTCTATGAATGAAAGGATCTTTTCATTGCAGGTATCAAGGCTATCTGCCTGCTATGACCACAGGGTTCAGTACTAGGATTTTAGGATAAGTTAC
Source organism: Aquila spilogaster (assembly GCA_024606505.1). NCBI lineage: Eukaryota > Metazoa > Chordata > Aves > Accipitriformes > Accipitridae > Aquila > Aquila spilogaster. The sequence continues at coordinate 100,773,041 of JANHGO010000063.1, forward strand.
TGCTTGCTTTCTGCAAGCCCATAATTAGGTAGTGTTTTACTGTCCTGGAGGAATATTCTATTTCTTTCCATTTCTAAATGTTCGGTCAGTCCATATGTGGCAATAGAAAGATGCTCTACTTTGTTGCCTCACTGTGTGGAAAGGTTTTATGTATACAAAAAATAAAAAGACCTCAATGTATTTCCCTTCATTTTCCTAGTAATTAAGAATAATTAAAATAGTAGTGTGTAAGCAGTTCAAATAAAAATCACTTTTAAGTATACAGTATGTGCCACAGAGTTTAGAGATGAAGAAACTTGCAGTTTAGCCTCACTGTGCCCAGCATTGCATCCCAGTGTATAGTACAGCCTGCTTTCTGGCAAAGCAGCATGTCAGGACACGAATGTCAGCCATTGAAATACATTCAGATTAAGCCAAAGTCTTTTAAGTAAAGCACTTTTTTTTTTTTTTTTTTAATGTAACATATATTTATTCTTTGCTAAACTTTTTTCTTCCTAGATGATTTGACATTCATTTCTTTTTTGCTCACCTATCTGGTGAAGATCATTATATAAGGATTTCTATTTTGGAAGAGTCAACTTTCAAACATCTCTGAGAAATCACACTACCAGAAGTGCAAAATAAAGTATTTGTGAGCTGAATCCCCACTTCTAATCTAATTGGCATTGTGAGTTTTGCAAATCATGCAATGAATTTTACACAATGTACACCTGATGGTCCTGAAGACAACTCTTGGCTGATAAATGTTTTTATAGCTCTGCTGCTGGTATATTCCAGCTCGAGACCTACTGCTGAAGATATGCACTTTAGTTCACTGCTGAGTGGTTCTGCTGTGTGCCCAATATTGTTCATGCTTGAGGGTTTTGCTTTTGACTTCACCACATATAGAATAAGGTCTCAGAAATATGCAAGATTTTTCCCAGTCTCAAGTTAACTTATTTATACCATCCTCCAACATTGAGGCTGAAATTCTTTGCATTTCAATGTCATGACTCTATTGGTTACTACACTGATGTAAAAAGGAGCAGGAAAATCTTCCTGATTTTTCTGCAGTAAAAAATGTAAGAATTGTTACCGAGGAGTTTGGCCCTTACTAGGAAAGAATAGTGCACACATGCTTGTGCAGAGTTATACCACCTCGGCATGCTCCCTGTATCCAGCTGTGCTGCAGGATAAAATGCATGGCTGGTATTCACCTTCAAGATGTCAGTTCCTGTTTTAAACAACTGCTTAACTCGTCTAAGAGGAGCAATGTGTGGGTAAGCAGTCTCAGGAGCATGTGGGCGCACCTCATGGGCTCACGGGGTGCTAACAGCACAGGGCAGCGGTGAGCAGTTTCAGTTCTTGCCTCTGTTGAGTACTGCCTTCTGTGAGTTGAGAAAGATGCTTTTGACAATGGCTTTCTCTCTAATAATCATCCATTAATTTCGTATGCTTGATCTTTGCATGACAAACTCATGGTAGAATGCTGGGATTTTGGAGATGCTGAGAGATTTTGTTAAACAGAGAATGTGATCTCTTGGTAAAGTGGGGGTGTGGGAATGATGTAAACTTGACTTCCACGTGCATCACTCACTCCACAAGCTAAGGCAGAGAAATCCTCCTCAGTGTGCTATCAGGGTACAAGAAAGTCATTTGTAACTGTTTGC
>JANHGO010000063.1:100794812-100821645 GCA_024606505.1 Aquila spilogaster
ACAGGAGGTAACAGGTCCTTTCTTTTTAACTTCTTTCCTACTATGTTCATCTGTGCCAAACTACAAGGCACAGAAGGTTCTCCTTAAATGGGATTTGAGAAGGGGACAGTGAGAAGGACTGGCGGAAATCTGTATGTTGGCCTTACTTAGCGTGCTGTTAAAAGCTCCAAACATCTTTGAAAAGGAGTAAGTAACTTATTCTATTAAAGCACGAACTTCAGAGAGCCTGGAAAGCTGAATATTCAGAAGCTTGTGATATTTTAGTCTTGTGCCAAAGCCTTTCCTAAAGGCTTGCTTCCCCTTCTGGCTTAAATATATTGAAGTCCATTTAGGAGAATGCTAAGGGAGGAATATGTATTACAAGGCCATTGATTCTTCCCAAATTAATGTCTTGAGTGATCGTTCTTCATGCTAATAGCTGCATGTGCTGACATCACCCACGATGTCAGGGGATTATGTCAGAATCCAAGCCTTGATATTTTACAGAACAGTAGCTCAAGTGAGCAAACACTTTCTTGGTGGGTCAGGTTGCTTTATTTTTTTCTTGCCTCGTTCAACTGTTATGTTCAAGTTACTGTGCTTGGTCACAGTGAGGAGTGTAGTAAACAGCTTTCAAGAGGAAAGTGTCTGTGCAGTGTAATTTTGAGGACAGACTACTGCTTGCCACTAGATTTTTACCCTGGAGGCAGATTCATCACCGGGATCTATACTCTAGGCACAAATTTATATATTTTTAACAATTTATAAAACCTCATCAACTGTAAGTCTTTTTTTTTTCCCTGTTGTGATAAAGTATTTCATCTTGTGAATTCTGAACTCCAAAAAGTTGAAGTGGAAAGGTAGATTTTGTTGTCTTTTTTCCTTGCTGCTAGAGTTGTAGCTTCATTTCTTGTCTTTAAGAGAATTCTTAGTGAAGGCTCTGTAAGGGGGAAGTGATTAAAATAACTCATTACTATGCTCTAAGACTGATCAAAATATAATGTCACAGATTATATTTGATTTTCATAAGCTGATGGCTTTTGAAATTCTTAACTGGTAGGATGTTGTAGCATTACCCATAGCCATGACATTTAACATCTGAAAGGCTTTGGAGGAGTCACTGGTTTTCTTTTTGAAAAGACTTTTGGGGAATTGAACAAGGAGGCTATGAGATGAGCTGCAGGAGTGCAAATGCTATCTTCAGTGTGTGTTAGGGCTTGTTTTTTATTTCATATGCATTTTCCTTTCCAGAGCTGATGCTGAAAAGGTCAGGAAAAATCTCTCTGGAGTTCCTTGCTAGCAAGGGGGATTACGCTGTTAACACATGGAGAGTCAGAGGAGTGTTGCAACAGGATGTTTCAGCTGATGCTGTGAATGGCAGGCTGAATTTAGGTGTATGATAACGGTTGAATTACAGTCAGGTAACCTTCTCCTCACCTCTCCTTTGGAAAACAGTCCTACTGATTCTGTTGTTGGTAGAGAATGACAAGACACTTTGCTAGTTTTAGCAAGTTTTAGTAAGCATATGATTTATGTGCTCCAACTCTTCTCAGCAACGGAAAGAGTTTTTTTGTGGGTGACATTGAGAAAACAGATTGAAGAGATTGAAGGAAGGGTTCTGTGCTACAGTGGTCTTACTTTAGGTTTGCTGGTACTCTTCTCTGAGATCTTATTGTCCTGTTAATGTATAATACTCCAGTTCTTCCTTACAAGATTTGTTCCCCAAGTCTATCTCATTTAAAATTCAGACAAGCCAAGGTGGTACTTCGGTAGATAGTGTGAATAACTCATCAGGTCAATTTGGCAGTTCTCAGTACAGCATCAGGGAGTCAGGTAGCATATAGCCAGGAGTGACACGAGTCACTTTTATTCTTTTTTCTAGTGCTGAAATACAGATTTCTGTTATGAAAAGTCTGCAGATGTGGAAAAAATTGAAGCTTTTTCTGTGGAAAAGAGGCAAAAGATGTGAGTGATGCAAAGAACTCTCTGCTGCTGAAAGATGATGTCATTTTGACAGAATGTCTCTTGTGCCATCTTGCTCATTTGCTGTATGTGCTCACTGCTGGCTGTAACTAGGCATAGAGCTGCTCTGCATGCTTGTTTTCTCATGAATTGGTTTCCTTCTGGATTAGAGAATGGGATCAGCTCCGGAAAGCATGCAGTGGGGCAGCCAAAGAGACATGCCCTTGCAGGAAAAGGAAGGGGAAGATGTGGCAAAGAGAAGGATGAATTTCGTTTTCTTTCAGTGATAGCAAACTGCTGGACCAGCTCAGCCAGGGAAGCCTTCTGGTTGTTTTTTTTTTTTTTTTCATGAAGCCCCAGTGTAAGTTTTTAGTCCTATACATTTCCGAACAAGTGTTACAGAGCTGTGCAAGAAAACAAGCTGCTGACTAGATCTGGCTTTGCACAGCATCTCCAGTGGCTGACTGAATTTGCAAGGGTTACCTATGGAAGGGAATTGTTATTTATTTACTTTTTACAGTGCATATATGGATTTGGAGAGAAGAACTGGAGTTTATCTTATGTGTATGATCTGCATACTACTCTGAAATGTGAACCTGAGTGATGGTGTCTCAGTTTCAGTCTTTTTTAGATGTGCATTGTTTGGTTGTTTTCTTAAAACAAAAGCAGAATGTGTCAGTGTGAGGTGGGGATTTTTTTGGTCGAGCAACTTGGCCATGACACAAATGTTTCTATAGCTCTGTACGTTTGAGGAACACAAATAGTACATCTGCAGTTTCAGGTGATTATGCAAGTAATATGTAGCTGTATCTTACGATACGATTGCCATAAGCCAGAAACACCAAGGAAGTAACTGGTAATAAATCCATCATTATTAGTGTTACAAGGAATACTGAGCATAATAGCTGTTTGTACTTACCTCAGCGCTGTGGGGGAAAACGGAGATTGGAGTCACTTGCCCATTATGGTGAAACTTGCTTTTTCCAGGCCATTTGTAGGTCAAAATGATATTTCCTGGAACATCTTCACTTTTTGAGTCTCACAGTCCCAGGATTTCTGCTCAGCTCTGAAAAGTAATCTCTACAGCAGAAATCAAACAAGGCATTGGGGGTGACTGCTGTTGCGTCTAGTAGGAAATGATATTGGTTTTTGTTGAGCAGATCTCACTCAGACTCCTGTGAGTCTTGAGGGGCTGCCTTTGATAGAGCTGCAAGTTTCTCAGTCTTGCTAAACCCAGTATGCTTCAACCTGAGGTGGGGGTTGGGAAGCAAAGGAACAACAAAATAAGATACTGCTTTGATAATTTCAGTTACTATTCTTGCCTGTGGTAAAAATGAAGAATTGTTTTTGGTTACCTTGGAAATGTAGAATCATTTTTGGTATGGGGTGACAGATCATGGCTTTACTTGTTTTACTGGCCAGGGCTTGTGAAGAGCTGAAATTTGGGTTCTTAGGTTCTTGACTGCACTGTAGTGAACGCTATTTCTCTTCAGAAACATTCACCCTTAGCATTCTTCTATAATTCTGATGCTAAAACTGATCTGCTTAACTAGCTCAGACTTTCTGGCTAGGTACCAACTCTGTAGCATGTGAACTTTCAAATGCTCTGAGGAAGAGATCTATCCTGGGCCTTCCTTACAGGGAGGGGTCTGCCTTTTTCTAAAATTATGTTCTGTCTTTTTAGAAAAATCATTTGCAGAGTGAAAAAATATGTAGTAAATAGTCTCGTTGTCCCATCTTTTGAGTGCTCTACACTGTAGCTTACCAGCTACTGAATGAAGGTCAAATTTACGAGCAGCATTTGCTATGAATTTTTCAATCCCTTTGTATAGCAGTATTTGGATTTGGGGCTATTGAGATGAAGTGATGAATGAAAGAACTAATGTTATGGGCACACTAAGATGATTGCATAGTTCAGCCAGGTTTCTTCCTCTTCTCAGCAGAGATCTAGTTGACTTGTCTGCTTGACTTCAGCCATGTCACATCTATAATAGCTTTGGCAGTGATTCAGGGAGGACTTACCCAGACAGAAGCATCCATGGGGACTTTTTTCTTTAAACTGTGGCTTGTCCAAAGTCAGTGTTTGAGTACAAATCTATGTTCAAGCTGTGTGGTCAGAGTGAATTTTTGCCTAACCTATGTTTGAGCCATAAATCACTGCGCTATGTGGGCAGCAGTGCTTTCATCCAGTAGCTGTTCTTACTTCACATCTTACAAGTATGCAAGCATTATCTAATCCTGAGTCTTAACTGTCTGAAGCCAAACAAAGAAATGTGTACTTTGACTAAGGAACTTTCAAACTCTTATCCTAGTTTGCTGCAGGGACAGAACACAGGTTCCCTAAATGGTTCCTTCTGGTCCCTCTCCTGTCCTTCAGCCAGGGCCATCTCCATGCAGTTCTTCAGCAATGCCCCCAGTCCTGCACGGAGCAGCTGTATGTCTGGGCTGTCTTCCTCCCGGCTATCCAAATACCCCTTTTCTCTCTTGAGGTCCAGGGTTGGGAGGAGTACATGCATCTCTTTGTCAGGAGAGGTAGTGGAAGTCCCCAGTGATGACTAACTACTGTGAGCTGGGGTTGGTGGTAAGCAACAGTGTTGTGAAGGAAGTGCCTGAGAGGACTTCTAAGAAGAAATGTCTGAAAGATTAATAATCTGTTCCCTCACCAGTCTCTCTTGAAGGTGAAATGGAACTGATCACTGGTAGTTTTCACTGAATTAAGGCAAGTTCAAGCAGTCTGGAAAAGGCTGGAGATGTGCCTTAAAATAAACGATCTTGGGGTAAGACGAGTTTGCCCCTTGTGCTTTGCACTGTGTTAGTGTGCTATGCTGATGCTGTAAGTGAAACCAAGGTTATATTGCAGAGAGCACAGATTCTCTATGCAGAAAATATCTGCACAGAGCTTCTGGAGTACCTTATGGATGTTGGAGACTTGTTCATGGGGATCTTTAGTGAATACTTGAAGTAGCTTTGTGGTGTGGTCGAGATTGGTACGGGCCTTGCAACTGTTCTCTGGGTAAAACTGACAGTTCACAAGGTGTGGGAAGTGAGAACACAGAGAAAAGTGAAGGGAAAAAATATAGTGCTTCTCATAGGGTGTTAAAGCATCCTTCTGCAAATTAGGATTAGTGCATCATTGGCATGTCTTCAATTGAAATTTATTGGATTAGTAAGTGGGGCATGTATTCCTCCTGTATTATGCTCTTTAGCCTCTTAATGGAGCTGGAAGCAGGCCTATCTCCTTTGCAGTTCCTTTAAACAATCTACATCTTCCACTCATGGAAAGCTTCGTTGGTACTGTTGGGATCTCACATGGAAGCCTTTCAGTAACATCACACGCACAGGACTTGCCTGTGTCCAGTGGTATCAGCACAGGACTTGCCTGTGTCCAGTGGTATCAAGGATGTGGTTTTAAGTAAGGCCAGGGTTTCTTTAGGTTCTGTGATACCTTGGAAGCTTGGTGGTGCTGCAACCACATGTGAAGTTTGAGAGGTTTGGAGGAGAGAGCTTCATCTTATTCTTCCTACTGTCTTCTGGGATCCTTATAAAAGTGCTGATGTAACCAAGTAACTTATTTCACCTGGTACCATTGCAGCATAAAATGACACTCTTGGAAAACCAGTTTTTGAGTGCAAATAAGCATCAACTAAAAATATTTATTTTCCTTTATAGCAGTTCTTGCTGTAAGAGAAGAAATAAGTGCTACTGTAGTCTGCTTTTGAGGATTTGATTTCCATTTTTCTGAGTGACCTCTCTGGTCGTGTATGTCAGTGCACATGAAGGAAGATGTGGAGGAGGCAATATTGATGTAGCTTTGAACTTGTTAATTGACTTGACTTTTCCAGTGCACTCATCTCTCAGCAGTGTGAGAGGAGAAGGAATCAGATTGCTTCCCGACTCTGTGTAGGTAGTTCTAGTGTGATGATAAAGCAGGCTGCTGTCCCATCCTTCCGGTGAAGAGGGTGTGGAGGATGTGAGCTGGGGGTGGGGAACAGTCTTAGCTCATGGGGTGGCAAGGTCGTGGCTCTGACAGTGCTGAGAACTGATCTCTTCAGGGTGAAAGTACCACTTCTTGGAGCCACTCTTGAGCCTCCGTTTCTAGGGGCAGTGTGATCTCTACATTGCTCTGTGTTGGCTTCTAAATCCCAGTTTATGGAAATTAAATTTTGTGAGATGATTGCCTTTTCAAATGTGGAGGACGTGTTAGGAAGAAGGGAAGAAAAGCGGGAGAGAACTGAGTATTTATACCTCAATGTGTGGTAAACATCCCACGTGGGATACAGGTAACTATTGCACATCTAAAATTTGGCCTGACTTCAGTGTTACTCTAAACCACATTTGTCATTTCTGAGTAGATGTTTATTTGCTATGTCCTGTAGTCTGGTGGCAGCTTGGACAGCCAGGAATCTCAGGGTTTACCACACAGTGGGGTGGCTAAGCAAAAAGACTTCTGGCTTGAATGCAAATGATGATACCTTTAAATGCTATGAAATGGTAATGATTACTCAGATATCTTGGCTTAAAATGTCTACACCTATTTATTTGTTTTTCTTTCCCTCCAGCCTTGTCATTCTTTAGGAAGGACTGGTAATTTGCCTTTGTGGACTGTCAGCCTAGTACTCCAACATCACAGTATCTGCAGTGGTGAAGATGCAAAGCAGGGAGTGGAAAGTCATTCCTGATAGTGAGGGAAGGGCACCACTGCTAATCTGGTAAATCCACAGCGAGCCTCTCCCATGCATAGAAACCTGATCTTAACTCCCAGATTCTCCTTGATGTTGCTTTGATATTTACATAAATTCCTATTTCTTAGAACAAGAAGTGGTTAGATCTAGTCGATGGATTTAAGAAAAACTGCATGAAACAGCCTTATAAATATTTCTCCCTGAATCAGCATGTTGCTTTGGTATACTCACAAAAAGATGGCAGATAACACACAGTGTCAAAAAATAGTTATAAAGCAAATGCAATCCCAAAGCCACCCTTAAGCCTCTGTGGCTTCCTTAAATATCTTCCAGTTGCATGGCTAAAGTCTAAGCTAAGAGTTGTACCCAGCAACGGAGGTTTTGTGAGATTTGTAAAATGCACGTCCCAGGCTACTTCAGTTGATGTGAGTGGTGGAAACCAAACTGCGGCGTATGCGGGGGGAACTGGGAGAGAAAACTAGCTGAGTAAGATGAAAATGTTTGCATCTATGTCTCATCAGAGTTGTTTGGTGTTTTTTTTTTTTTTTTTTCCCCCCTGTAAATATTCCCTGGGGTTTTACATAGAACAAATGTAGATGTGGTTTGGTGTCTGCTGGTGGGTACATCTCAGTGCTCACAATTTATGAGCTAAAAATACTAGAAGGACTGAGATATTTCTTCTTCTTTTAATAACTTTCAGACACTCTTGATACCTAGTAAGTGTTGATGCCAAGCTGCAGAGTGATAGGGTTGTATCTTACAGAATTAATTTCACTTAATTGTGCTGGAGCAACCATATATATAGATGGTTCCCTTCCACACTCCTTTGGAAGAAAACTTTCACCACTCTTTGTACCTGTTAAAAACCTGACAGGCGGTGAAGCCTTATGATTTTGATCAGTAGCTCATAGATCATGGCTAAGCACATAAAAATATTCAGGACAGTGCTAAGTGGTGTTTCTGCTCTTTGTCCTCCAGAGTGAGACTCCAGAAAAATTTTCCATGCGCTACTCTCTGCAGGGCACTGACCACGCGTTTCTTTGTTGTTAAATTCTGGTTTGTTTGTAGTGTTGGGACAACACTGCTCTTTGTATCAAGAGGCAAGTACATTGGTTAGATATTTTTTTAAAGATATTTTAACACAAATTTTGTAACAGGTTATCTTTCTTTGAAGGTTCAGAAAGTTACAGTCAGCAGGTGCCTCACTGACATTCTCATTGTAACTCATTGGTTTTAAGTTTTATTTCTCCCAGTCCTAGATTTGGAGAGGAGAGTTTAGAGAGGTGAACTAGTCAATGAAAAGCTGAGGGATAACTACTTTTTTTGTCAGAAGTTCAGTGAGATTGATGGGGAGACTTGATGTACTCTCCAGACAGTCTGTTTGTTGACTCATTGTTTTTTTCCTTTTAGCAATTTTGATTTGGTGTTTTTCTTTCCTCTTTCTTCAGTGCCCTCGCACCACACCCTCCCTGCCACTCCACCCAGTGATGTTTTCCTAAATCTTTGTTGCTTTTTAAACTTATCTTCCTTGTTCTGAAGGTTGTGGGCATGGAGGACTCTTTCCTCTTTCTTTGCAGGAGGCTTGTACATAGGAAAGATATCATAATGACCCTTACTTTCTCTTTCTTTGGCTAAACTCCAGTTTATTCTGTTTTTTTCTTCCAGTTCTTTTTTTTTCTTTCCCTCCCAGATGTCATGTTTTTCTAATTCTGTGATGTTCCTATTGCTTTTGCTTGGATTCTTTCCAATTGATCTTTTTTGAAATTTGCTGAAAACTGGATACAGCATCACGCTGGAAGCTTTATCAGCTACGAGTAGAACAGAACTGCTACTTCTTGATTCTCACATATGTTCCCTATACACTCTTATATGGTATTTTGCCTTTTCCTTAACAGAGATCTTACTAGTTTGTAAAATTTACTTTCAGTTCAGTCTTCCAGCAAGCTGACAGGTTTGTCTAAGTTAGCCACTTCTCCAGGTTTTACAAGTCATTTTTTTCCTTCATTATCTGAAGCATCTCTATTAGAATAGTATGGCAGATCTTTAGGTAGACCTCTGCAGCAGTTATTCAGTATGTCATGTTTTTAAGACTTTCCTTTTTTTTTGACTGTGAGCAAATAAGTTCAGTTACCAATCACTCTCCAGTCTACCATAAGATGGTTGTTTTCATTGTCTGCTACAGGATAGAGCTTTCCTAAGTTTTCATAAGGGTTTGGGTTGAATCTTTCGACACGGTTTTGCTAATTTCAGGATTCTGTGTTTGCTGCTTCTGTGTTTTTTTTTTCTGGAGTTGGAAGTTGAGTTTGTTTGACCTGACATCCCTAAACAATCAGTTTTTGTTCATTTGGATCTCTTATCTTCTTCTCAGTGCTAACAGATAAATTTAACAACAATCCAAGTGCAAATAAGAAACATTATAATTATTTAGTTTCTTTCCACTATTTTCCCCTCTCACTTATTCAAGATACCGCTCTTTGCTCTTTTCCAGCCTCTGTTACCTCATCAGCCCTCCATGGATACTGAAAGATGATTACTAATGGCTTGATTTTTTTTTTTGACAGAAGCCCTAACTGATAAGTATGTTCATGACTCAATTTAATCAAAACCAGATAATTTGAGAGAATGTTTTCACCTTAGTGGTGTCTGATATCTGTTATTTTTATATTATTTTTCCTTTTTATCAGTATTAGGTCTTCTTGTTTGTTTGTTTTGGCCATCTTGTTACCTGCAGCTTTTTCTGAGAAAGTGAGTGAACTGACCTTTTCCTTGATCACTGTTTTATTGCTGTAAAATTATAGAATGAGTTTTTTTAATTATTGTTTAATTTCTTGTTAATGTATCTTGCTTTCACCTCCACTTATTGCACGAGCTGCAGTAACTGTCTTCAGGCTCTCTCTCTTTTTAGTGCTGTGTTGTAATGCATGATGTGTATAGCTGGTGGAGAGGAAGAAACAACTGTTACTTGCTTTTGGTTATATGTAGGTAACATTAAAACTTAAACATGTCAGATTTGAGGATTAACTGGAAGCCAATTAAAAGCTGGAGATAAGAGAGCAAACAATGGTAGAAAGATGCCTTAAAATACAAAGGCAAATTCCTTCGTCCATAATCAACCCATTTAAATGGATAATAGGCAAATGCCAAAAGGTTGGATCTTCCTGTTAGCTAGTTTTGTCAAATTTGGGTTTGACAATGTTATTTAGTGTTTCAGTCAGCTCAGTTATAATTCATAAGCGTTGTGAGGTTTTTTTTTGTGGTGGTTCTGCTGCTGAGACTATGATTGTTTAAAAAGCACTTAAATATATCAGTGGACCCCAGATGACTAGGTAAACTAGAGTTTTGGCCATGTGTCATAACCATATCTAGAAACATGTTGGATAAGGGGATGCTTATGAAGTAGAAACAGCGAACAATGATAAAACTGTTCACGAAACTGTTCCTTCTGAAAAGGAACATACAGTTTCAAGAACAGATGGTCTAGTAGTAATAGACATTAACAAATTTTTGTTGGCTGGCAGTCTCCTTTCAGGTTAGAATCTTCTCTTGAAAGCTATTCCAGGGAGTTGACTTCCTGTCTCCAAAATGTATGATATAAGGGCAGAATGAATTTCTTTTGGAGACCTGTTCTTCCTTGTCTAACAAAAATATGTTCACAATGACAGTGCAAGGTAAGAGGAGATGATCTCATAAGGCAGACAGTCTCCATTAGAACAGCTTGATGATGCTTCAGATCCTGTTCTAGTTTTCATGCTTCAGAATTAGTGCGTTACAGGATAGTGGTCACTTGGAAATGCTGAAGTCTTGCTTTGATCTTCTCTTGTTTCTTCTGCAGTAGCATGTTGTTTGTCAGACATCATTTACATAATCCTTCTGTGTTTGTAAACACATTTAACACAGACCTTTTATTTCTTTTCTAGTTTAAATTTATCAATGTGTACATGCAGTATGGAAGGGAGCAGGAGAGGGATGAGTTACAGGGTACAGTTAGAGTTTCTCTCTTCTGGAGGCTCAGAACTTGTGCAGGTTTGTAGTAAGCAAAGCCAAAGTGAAATACTCCCATACTCATCTTCTACCTATGCCTTGTCCTGTTAAGATCAAGTTGACTGTCTTTTTTTTTTTTTTTTTAATTAATCAATGCTTTTGAACCCTCCACCACTGACTCCCTGCCCCACGCTCTCTTCTTTCTGTGTTGATTCCCCTGTCACACAGTAGCTGGTAGAGAGGCTTTAAATACAGCATTAGTGAATATGCCCGTGCCATTTTTGGCCTACTGTTAGCATTTAAAGTCTTTAAAGTCTCCCACTAAAGACAACAAAGAAGAACAAAAAATTGGCCTAGATATGTGGCATGTGTGTTCTTGTTTAATATCGGAATTTCTGGTATGGCCAGGGACACATGCCAGCTTTTGCAGTACAGGCCACGGTTCAGATACTTAAGTACTATACTAAAAATAACAGGACTATTTTAGACTGGGACCCAATTAGGGAGAGAATAACTTGTTGCTCTGCAATCAGTAATCTGAAGTAGTAGGCAGAGTACAATGTGAAAGTAAACCCTACTGTCTTGCTTGCGAAGCTGCCAGTTCTGACCTTGCTTCCTGATGGTCTTCCTCAGATGATTTTCCAGAAGTTTAAAAATAAAAACAAAAATCCTCCTCTTATGAGGGACTGTGTACTTTGATTCAGGTTTTAATATTGCAGTGTGTAATAGCATTACGGCTCCTAATCCTGCAGCAGCCACTTGGGAAATTCCTAGAAGGCCGAGTGTGGGAGGTGATGGCGGCTGCACTGTGCCCCCTCACTGCAGATAGCAAGCTGTCCTACCCCACGAACAGAGTGCTGAGGTGAGCTGAGGAGCAGAGGCCTGTCCAAAGAACATATCATCCTTCCCTGATTTGCCTATGAGAGATAAAGGAAATGGAGTATGGTTACGGAAACATACTGCTGCTGCTCACTTTCCCCAGTCAAAAAGTACAGTGAAAATAACTTGCACCTTTAAGCATCTGAAACAAAGCATGATTTTCCACTTCAGCACTTTCTCCCTGATGGCTTTACCTCTGATGACACTGTTTACTGCCACCGTCTCTTAAATCACTCAGACATCACTGAGGCAAACTAGTGGAATCTGAATTTCTCTGTGCATGGGGTGATGGTATCTGTGTGCCGTGGTGCTTTGAAGCCACTGATTCCAGTTCTCTCTCCTTGTCAGAATGTGGCTGTGGATGAGGTAGCGCTTCATGTAGCTTTATGCAAATGCTGCATTGGATAGAATCGTGACGATGCTTGAGATGAAAGCTGAATGCACCTAAAAGGTATTTCTGTAGATATCTTTCCGGCATGTTATTTTGGGAACATGAAGAAGCCAGAATCTTTTGGTGCTGTGATTCTCATGCTATTTTGGATTTATTTTTCATCTCATTCAAAACAAAAAGCTGATGAAAGAGGAGTTTGAGGCCTTGTTCAATTGCTGACTCCTAACAGCTTTCAGTACGGTGTTGGACTTATCAGGAGGAGTTCATTCTCTAGTGTACAAAGTTTCACGTTCTTTTAAATGCAGTGCTTAGATTTGCTCTTGCTCTGTCCTGGTATGCGAAGGAAGAGTCTTCCTAGATGCCCGGCATGAAAACGGCACCTTCTGTAATCCATGCTGAAATGTAGCACATCCTGGGTGCAGGAAATTCTTGTAGAAATTGTGGGACAGGCACTCAGTGATGGAGTTTGTGTTTTGTGTTGTACAGAGCTAGCGTTTAGGCGTGTGCTTGTCAACTCACAAGCTATATGTATTCTACCTTCTGCATACTGCAGCACTCAGCAGGACTTGCTGTTAAAAGTGAATGCTATTTGGAAGATGCCTAGCAACTGTGGTTTTTAAGCCTGTGCCAAACTGTTGAAGGTACAAATCTGTTAACTTGGTGCATTACCTTCTGGAGGATGCAGTGTGGTGGTGCTGAGGCTATGCTTCTTGGCCTCTCCATTGTGGCTGTCCCTCCAGTTCTCCTTCACCATCACAGTGAGGTTTGTGTCTAGCACCCACCATTTATAGCAGGAATATTAACTTTAAAAAGATCTAACGGTTTTAATTTGCATTGTCACTCATGTCATGTGGAAGTGCTATGTTAATGAGCCCAGTGGAGGGGTAAGTAGCCCTCTATCCTGCAGCCTCTAGGGGAGGACATGACCTTGAGCAGAGGGATGCTGAGGCTGGCAGCTGGGGATAGTGATGTCTTGAATTGCAGAGCTTGTGGCTCAGGAACCTGCCTTCTGCTGCTGTCTGTGCTCAGGGCCTGTTTGGTGACCTCAAAATCCTTTCTGGCCGTTTTGGTTTCTCTCTTTGAAAACAGGATTGTTACAGGGCTCCTTCTCCCAAGAAGGGAAAAGGAGCTTTTGACAAGCTTTTTCTAGTCTTCAGCCTAGATTATTTTAACATATTGATCTGTCCAGATCATTCCATGGGATTGATTTTTTTTTTTCACTGATCACTTTTTATTCACTTTAGATCTCTTACCTACCTATTACTTTTGAGACGGTGTAGTCAATTTTCTGGGCGCTGTGCCCGTGTCATTCATAACTGACTAGATGATGACTGTCTTCTTCTCCCTGTTTTTCTCAAAGCTGAAAGATTCAGGTCTGTTAATTTCTGCTGTCGGAATTCCTCTCCTCTGTACTTCTTCTAATTCTATTTTACTCTTCTGGTGTCATAACAGCCCACAGGTTTTGAGAAGTGGGTGTGCCCTGAGTTTAATGACTTGTCATGATTCTGCTTTGCTTGCAGCAGTTTCTTAATTCTGAATGCTGCACTTCCATGTGAGGTATTGTCTGCCTTCTTCTGAACACCAAGCTGATGCTTTCAAATAAGCCTTAAGATAGCTATTGCAGTGATACTTAAGGACGGGGTTATTTTTTATTTTTTTATACATTGGCTTCAGTTTTTGGAAAGACAGAGTTATCCTTTCAGTTGCTCATTTGCTCAGGATCGTGAGTTTGTTCCACCATGCTTTGGGTGATGTTCTAGCTAAGGTGTCTTAATAGTTCACCTTGTCAACAACTTTATCACCTCACTGTTTGTCATCCTTTGGTATGGTATATAAATCCATTGAAAAGAATGGAAACATCAATGACACCTGAGACTCCTTTCATGGAAAAAACCTCACTGTGTTTTCCTACCTTAATTTCTTACCCTTCAGATGATAGTTAAAGGGAGGGGACTACTGCTACAAACTGCAGCAGGTCAGGTTCTTGCGGGAGTCCTTAGATAGGTATAGTATCCAAGTGTCTTCACTCTTACCCTGTTGCAAAACTTGAGTAGGTTTGAAACTTTTGAAAAAGCTGTACTGACTCTACCTCATGCTATCATATTTATCCATGCCTATTTTATCTAGTTTTAACTAGTTCTTCTGATATAAGAGTAAATTCCTGAGGTTTTTCCAGTTCTCTGGATTTATCTTAAACTCGCTGCTGAAAACTGATCTGAACTTACCATCTGTTGTGCTGTGTCCAACTCAATAGAGGTATGCCAGAGTTTAAATTGTAATTAATAGCTTGGCAGTTTGATGTTTTCCTTCAGAAATCTTGTCTATATTCTTTTTATTCTAGCAACTTACTCCTGTCTTTTAACACATGTCCTAAATTGTCCCTTATCAGCCATTGCCTAATGTATGGTGCCCAGTAAGCTTTTGGAGCTTGACTTTTAGCTATTTTTATTTTATATTATTTTTCTTTCAGCGAGCAAACAGAACAAAAGTGCTTAGGAGATGTTAGTTCATTATATTTTCTTCCTGTTGAAGAATCTGTAAGACATTTGCCGATGAGGTGAATTTTAGGGTGAGAGCAAGGAAAGATTTAGTTTGTGTTTTGCATTAAAACAGGCAGCACATGCCGCTGCAGTCTGGTCTTTGGTTTTGGCCTTGTATCCAAGTTCACTCTGGGCATTTGTTTGAAGCTAAACATAAATGTGAAACTGATCTTCCCCATCCTGACTTCTGGAGCTTATGTCTAAAGCTAGGAGGAGTGCCTTTTACAGCATCAGTTCATCCTGTGTTTCACTTATGAACTTCAGTGTCCCACTTCAGTGTTGGCGGTTCTCAGGTTACTGGGACACTGAGTTAACATCTTCAAGTACACTTGGCAGAACAAATTAGGAGGAATGTACTTCTTAGAAAACAGTCTCCACGGTCTGCAGCAAAAAGATGAGCTTCCGTGGATGAGCAAGAAGTCCTTTCAAGCCTCCCGTTAGCACAGGGGAAGACCAGGGAAGCTTTTGTGCATCTGTTGCAGTGATCCTAAGTGCACGTTGAAACGTCGCTTTCCTGCCTAGCGTGAGAACTTGTTTATGAAACTTAATATTGCCCTGTGAAACTCAACACTTTGCTTCTTAATACTAGAGCTCAGCGATGCTCAGTGAGGTGGACGGGGTGCTTTGTGGATCAGCTGTTTCAGGCGTCCTGAAGTCTAAATGCAGCGCTTCTTTCACTGGCACTTGGAAGCTTTGCCACACTTAGGGCAGGGAGAGGAAAAGCAGCCTTGGTGTCACAGCACTGTCCTGCAGCAGATGTGTCCTCCAGAAAATAAATAAAATCGCTGAGTCACTCGTTCGTCCCTTCTCTTCCATGCTGCTGGCCAATCCTAATACTCTCGTATTTCATACAGGAGGGAGAAGGCAGACAATGCTGTCTTTTATTACTCATACGCCGTAGGACACTATCTTCTTCAGAAAACACGGGTGGCGTCTCTCTGTCTCCACTGCATGGGAAAGATTAACAACAATTAAGGTCAACAATTAAGGTTGTGAAAACCTTCGAATAACTGCAACATCTGCTCTTATGGTAGGAAAAAATAAAATAAAGCTGGAGTTGTAATTGCCAGCAGAGTACTTGCTCATATCTGTTTTGTAACTGCGGGCTTGTGAAATCCATGCTGTTAACCGCTCCCTTGCCATCCCTGTGCAAGTGACCACCAGCTGTGTAGGCCATGGTTTGACCGAGAGCTGTGTGCTGATGCTGAGTGCAGTACAAGCAGTGGGAATTGTGCCTGGCCATGGTGAATGAAATGTGTGGCAGTTGTGCAGCCTTGCTCTGTAGTCGGCCCCTCACCTCAGGCCCTGCTGCTGACCAGACAGCCTGGTCCTTTTTGATATCAAATAAAATGAGTTTTCTTGAACTGCCATTGACTCTGACTGGCTTTTCTCTTGATGTGAAGCAGAGTTGGTTTGTTAGGGGGTAATTTGCTGCCTCTGACTGACTTATTTCCATTAGCTTCTGAAATGTGATGGCAAGGGAGCACCTGTGTGTGTTCTGGCTGGATATTTCTACAAGTGGTTGCTGAGGCTGCACTGTGAATAGCTGATTTCTAATGCCTGTGGGACCTTTGTATTAGGGAAAAATTACGAATAAAATCAACTCTCAAATCAAAGAGGAGGTCCTGAACTTCACTCAGAAGTATTCATTCAGATGAAGCCATGTAAATATAAAGAAATATCCTCCTATAATTCCTAATTGGATTCCTGATAAGTGAGAATCCCCATGTTGACATTGCCTGACCATACAGGGTCACTTGTTAGTTTTGCTGATCATTTCCTCTGTAGACATCTTGTTCCATGTTACTGGAGAATGATGGTAATGATGCTAATATGCAGGTGGCAGGAGTGTAGTCCCGCTTGGCACATGTGATCTCTGCTGAGGAAATGGTTTTTGTTCTCACATGGCACAAAAGGGAAACAATTCTGCTCTTTCCAAGGTGTGTTTTTTTAAATATATATGTCTCTATCTCATAAGATCTTAAAAGTTTGAAAGGTTTCACTTGCTGAGCAGTTGACTGTACCAAAAGATTGAGGGCTCTGTCATCAAAGCCTGATAGTAAGCAATCATGCTTTTCCATTTCTCAGACCTTGGGTGAAATTCAGGTGTGTCTTTTTTATGTTTGTTTGCTTAGTGTTTCTACTTCTCCATCTGTTGTCAGTGGTTTTCTACCACCCTAAACTTCTTGAGCTGTTAGATTTTTTTCTGGCTGGTACTTCTGCTTGCAATTATGGGGAAAAATGATATCTTTGTTATTCTTGCCACTAACCTCACCATTCTGAGTAGTCACACTGCAATTTACCAAAATACTTTATTGGGCAACATGCTGTTACACAGAAGGTTGCACTTCAGCAGGAATGGAGTATGACGGCATGACTGTAGTTCAGGAGACAGCACTGGGATAGCTTTCAACTTGAAGCTTTTCTGGGAACCGCGGCATTTCCTGCACCGTGGAGAAAAAAACAAAACAAAAAACAACTACAACAACAAAAAAAAACAACCCTTTTTCCCTACCAGGTAGCTTTCTCAGGCCTTGCTTTTGAGAGATGTCCAGCTTCAGTGCATTTCTGCATCTCTCTTGTGTTCTGGAGTAGGGAAGCATTTTTTGTTTTATTTTGCTTAATGAAGAGATTAACATTTAGTTAAATGAGACAGTTCTCATGAAAATTCTGTTGCTTATTTTAGGCTCTTGCCTTACATGAGTTCCTGAACTAGGAGAGACATAGGCAAGATTGCAGAAAACAAATGTGTGATGGCATCTAAACTACAGCAGAATTTGCCTATGACCAACAATGCTGTAAAGAGGACAGAGTATCAGGCACTGGTAGCAAATTCTGTGGTACTGCAGCCCAAGTAAAGGGGAAGAGATATTGTAAGGAAGGGATCTCTGTGATAAGATAAGTAGCAGGGCTTTAGGTAAAGGAAATGTTTGTCTTTGAATGGTAAGGCAATGTGAAAACCTGTGGCAAGTATTTGTCTGAAGTGGGCAGTTATGTGAGACCATCTCTTCAAGTAGCACTGGGTTTTAATAAAGCTTTTTCTCTTATCCTGTAGTAGATTTATGACCAGTTCTGGATTTAGGTTTGCTTCAGTGAGCAACATGGGCCACTACTTTCAGTACCAAATGGACAGCTTTGGGAATGGAAGGATGTGGGTGGGACCTGGGCATGGGTTCCAAGCTTGGGGTAGAAGTGTTCTGAGGGTTAAAATACACTGGTATATAAAGTAAGAAATTACAGAAGGTGTTTTCTTTTCACCACATTTGGAGCTTACGCTCTCTGAGAACAAATGTTCCCCTTCAATGGATTTATAGTTTGAAGGTTAACTAGGGATGTTTCTAGTTTAACGCGTATCCAGTTAACCTTTGATGCTGGTGACTTTCACTGTTTCATGCATCTGTTAAATAGTCTTATAAGACCTGAAACAACACATATCCTATACGGCACCCTGAAAGAACAGGGAAGTAGCTCTTAATGTAGGTGGCTTGGCAAAATATTCTAGTCAAGTATTTGGCCTGCTACCCAGCCTTCGATATGTAATCTCTGGGTGCTGCCAAAATACCATTCTAATTAAGTTGACATAGTCTGCAAAGCCTGGGTGGTATTATTTCAGGTTTCTTTCCTGTGCTTTCCAGCACTGCATTTTGAAAAAGTTGATGCAAACTGTGACACTTAGAACCTCTCAAGAGTCTTTGTTAGGTTGGGATTTCAGTCATCTCATGACCTTGAGGATCAAAGGAAGGAATATTCTTTCTTCCTCTTTCTGCAGGTGCAGGTTAATAGCAATGAATAAGTGTACACGAATGGACATGGAACATGTGATCGGTTGGCCAGACTTCAGCTTTCCTTTGCACATTAACACATTAACCCTTCTATAAAATATTAACCTATTCTGTAAGTTTATTTTCTGTTTTGTGTATTAGTTGGAAAGGCTATGCCCTGTTTGTCCGAGGGAGATATTTTTGCTAGTAGACCAACATACTTGCTTTTAAAATATCAGACTGAAACTTTTTCAAGGGCCAAAAAGATCACGGGATTAATAAAGACTTCTGCATTTCTTATCTAGTATTTATTTGGTTATTTATGGTATTTGTTTATTTATTTTAAGGAGAAATTTCCAGTCTGTGTCCAAGAATAGAGCACCAGTAACCATTACGTTAATCATGGTGTTATACTTCCCAACAGGCAGTCAGGGTTGTAAGTCACCTATGCATTTGGAGCTTTTGCATTGTGTACTACCAGCAAGTGCACCTGAGATTACAAAATGTTCTCTTTGACATAAGAGATTGCTCCAATTTGTTGGTAAAGCAGTGTTAAGATATACATGAGGTAACTATGACATCAGTATCTTAAAACTGAGAGTGCTTTTTGCAGCTGAGTATGTTCTGGCACAGCTAGTACTTCCCTTCACTCATTCACTTCAGTGCAGCCTCCTGGTTACGTCCCGTAAGCTGGACTGGTGTAGTTTGTGTTCCAGTCACTCAAAGACGTATCTGTTGCTTTTGTTTGGGTGTGTTATCTTTTACATTTCTTGTACTTCTCTACTATATCCCTCTTGAATAAGGCTGAATCTTCTGTTCATCTCAAGAGTAACAGCATTTGCTGGAGTTGCCTTCTTGTGCTCTTTACAAATAGGAGGTGAGCTAGCGGTCATCTGCTTGCTTTGGGTTGGTGTAGTCTAGGGCTCAGTTATGTTGCTGAGCTTACTCATAGCTTTAGTGTGTTATCACTTACAAGCTCTACTATGGTAATTCCTATCCTGCTGTGACTGAGAGGTAGAATGTGTTTCCTTGTTTATTGCTAATAGTTACTATTATTACTTATTCCTTTGCTGCATTTCAGCTGGCTTGTGTCTGTTTGAACAGCTGACTTCTTTAGAATAAACTATATTAGGGAATATGTCACCCTAAAATTCTTCAGAGAACAAATTAATGTACTGTTGAGATTGGGGAATGCATCTCTGCTTAACGTGTGTAATTTTTGCGGAGACTGAGCAGAAAAACTTTGTTCTGAGCGTTCCAACCTTGTGAACAAGGAGTATAGTGAGAATAACTTGTGTGCTTAAGTATACCTCTTGTGATACTCAGAGATACCATCATAGTGAGAAGCACTGTGTTTGAATTGAAATGTCTAAACTTGCCCTACAGCTTCAGCCATTTATATGGTATTAGACAATGTAAATAAACTAGTGCTTATTCACTGACATAAATTATAGATAACTGTAAAAGCCTCAGTCAACTGATTTGCTTTAAAAACATGAGCCTCGCTGTCTAAATAAAAGCTTCTGATAATCTTAGTTAATAACTCTCCAAAAAAAAAAAAAAAAACTTGTACAAAGAGAACAGTGAGTGACATATGTACACTTAAGCTTACTGTTGTGTTAACTGTTAGTAGTAAGTGCTGTAAATCATCAAAATGAAAAACCTCTCTAATGTCGTTGCTCTGCATTGACGCTTTTCAGACTTAGTTAAATCCAGGAGAGACATTTTGACCCACGTAAAAATTTCAGAAGGCAGGAAGGACAAGAGGAGGAATTGTGGGTGGCGTTGACTGATACTTGCCTACACATCTGTGTGCAGGTCGGTTAAGGTGTTGCAGCTAGTCCTGTGTGACAAAACTGCCGAGTTCTGTGAGAAGCTTTGCTAACCCCTCTGTGTAAACCTCACAGGGAAGTTTCCATGTAAAAAGCATCCAAGCAAAGAAATGCAGGCTGTGAATAACTGATTACTTGGGTGAAAGCTGATCATGTTGTCATGTGGCAAGAGATTGTATTGTTCTTAGTTTTTCTTTTCTCTTTATTTTGCATCAGTTAGAAGGGCAGGTAAAGCTCTGGAAGATTTTCCTCCAAAATTGAGAAATATTGCAGAGAAATGAGGAAACAGAGGGAAGACAGGGTAGGGTGCAGATGCTTTAGATAACTGCTCTATGAATTTGAGTGTCCCTTTTGCCCCAGATGTGTGTTTTTGTTTCAGCTACTTACTCTCCTAGAATTTGTTGTTAGGGGGCTGCAGAGTGGGGAGCATCTTATTCTTCTATCACCTTAGTAAGGGGGAGTTGATTAACTTGGATATGTCTTCTTGACATAATGCTTAGTGATACGCTGTTGATTTAAGCTGTGTTTTCAGCCAGAATCTGTAACAATATGACTTCCTTCAACAAAGGCAAAATGCATAGCATGCGAGCTGATGCACTTATTCTATATCTAAAGCAGTTATGTAGAAAAATGTCTTTTCTGTAGTTTGGTCTGGGTTGGGGGCCAAGAGCCACTGGCTTTCAAATCCCACCCCTGTGTCAGAGAGAAGGAGCATTCGCACCAGTGGAAGGTTCAAAGAACAGAGGTGCAGTGTGTTGGATCCAAAACCCAGTGCTTTGGTGACTATTCAAGAAAAGCAGAAATTAAGTGCACTCGAGAAGATGCAACTTTATATTTTGTTTGGAGACTTACCCAAGTGTTTATCTTCCGTGAGATGCTTGGAAAGCAGTAATTCTCACAGACATGCAACAGGAAGGGTTTGCCAGCTCCTAATGGCAGTAAACAAAGAAAATGAAAGTTATATTTTGCTGCCACTGGAAAGGAGTGTTCCTGTTCCCTTCCCTTCCTGCACATCCTCTGCTGCCATTCACTTTGTGCCAGCCAAGCTGCTTGTCAAATCTAAGTTTAATAAACTTAACAGAAAAATAGCCCAGCAGAAACAATGAGCTAATTAAGAGAGCAGAAAACTTTTTTTATTTTGCAAACTGAACTCATTAAGGACTATACATGTTGCAAAAAGAGGAGAAGAAGGGGATGCCAGAAAGTTGCAGGGAGGAAATGGAGGAAAAAAGCAGAGCAAGAGATGATGAAGAGTGGGATGCCTGTCCTGTTCTTGGCAGTAATAAGCTATTAAATCATCCCAACTGTTGTGTAACTTCACTCTAAGTCTTCAGGTTGGATAATAAAAACCTAAAATAACAGAAGGAAATAATTATTTAGGCTGTTTCCCAAATTTACAAAACTTTGGTTTGTGTGGTATGAGAAATGTGAACGGACTACAAAAAAAAAAAAAAAAAAAAACAACGGGAAAACGACAGCATAGAGGATAGAATCCATAGTGTGTAAGGGTCAGTCTCTTTGTTTTGTGGAAGAAAAGGTAGTGAGAAAGCGTATATGCAAAATTAAGAGACCATTATTCCCTGAATTTTCAGTTGACGTCCCTTGGCTGCATCGTTATGCATCTCTTACCGCAGTCATGCATCTATGGACCTGCCCTACTTCTGCATATGGCTAATGGGTCTGTGTACTGTATGCTGCAGCAGAGTTCTTTACTTCAGTTTCTGTCTAATTAACATTTCATTTAGACTGGGAGGCAGTCTGTTTAGTTGTCAAAGTTCCTGCTTCAAAGCTATAGATTTAACTATTAAAGGGTAGAACAGGATTTTCAGTGATCAAGGGAGATGGTCGAACTGCAGTTTCATAAATATTTCATGGCTTGTAACAAAATTTGGTTTTTAAGCTGGAGTACTTTCTTCACGGACAGGGAGAAAAATCCTTGCTGAAATGGGCAAGGTGCAAAGTAACTATTTTTCTCCCAGCACTTTTCATCCTTAATGTCATCAAAGCTGTACTGATGGGATGAACACAAACTTTGAGTCTTGAGGAGCCTTTACAGAATTTTAGGCAGCTTCAGGAAACCCAAAAATGCTGAACTGCCTATATTTTATTTAATTTTATTTAATTTTATTTGGCAAGACTTAAAGTGGGATGGCATCGGTTCTTCTGTGCTTCTTCTGAAGTATGTATCTGTTTTGGCTTTCAGAAGCCTGAACTGCTGTTGCCAAGATTCTTCACTTTCTGGCAAAATTACAATGGCAAATGGCTTCCTTTACAAGGTGTAATATTTAGACTAACAGCTTTGCAATTAAGAATGGCAAAGAGAATTATATTCCCTTTTTTTATAAGACCAGATTTTTTAGTACGGAATCGTGGGTGTATTTGGACTTGACTGAAGTGCTTTTGATTGATGATTTATATTTTGAACAGTGCTTTTCATTTTAGTGTGCAACACTCACTTGAAATTTTAACTAGAACAATGCGTTGTTTTCGAAGACATATTCAAAGTATTACTCTAGCTAGGCAGCTGCTCTGTATCACAGACTTGCAAATGTGTTTTGGGTGCTTACGTATAACAAAATGTGTGCGCACATGCCACCTTGTGCAAGGGAAATGGGAAGCAATTAGGAAACTTGCAAGTATTCTTAAATGTTATTTAATACTAATCTCAGTAGGCCATCAGATGTCAGCGATAACGTCACTGAAGCCTTTGCAGTTGCAGAGCAATGGCGTTCTGGAGTATTTGAGGAGGTATTTTTGGAGTATCGGGCAGAAGAGATTGATTGAAATGGATGTTGCCCAAGTACTGGTTTTCAGCATGGGAAAATAAGAGACTGGGTGCAGGGAGGGACCATGAGAGCTGGAAAAGAAGCAGGCAGGTGTTTGGAGTGATGGGGAAATAAATTTTGAGAAATCTGTTCAGATGCTGTTGGGTTGCCCATGGAAACATAGAAGGTGTGGGGAGACACCTTTAATCTACATTTGCCGTGCAGTGTGCTGATTAAATATGTATCAGCCTTCCAGGCGCCTACTGGAGCCGCACTGTGCTGTTACTTGTGCAGGAAGTCGCCAACATTAGGTGGAAGTCAGGGTCTTTTGGGTGTATTTGTTTGCCAGCTGGCACTAAGGAAACTTTGAGTCCTTCTTGACCAAGCTGATACTAGGGGGGTTCTTCAGTCATGTAAATTGGCAGTCTGTATGGAAATCACCACTGAAATGGCATGAAGCAGTGGGGGCCTGGAAGCACCGAGGAAGGAGCTGGGATCTTGTAGATTGTTCTGGATCAATGAGACAGGTTCTCTTTTTACTGCCTCTCAGTATGTTGAATTTTAAGTTGACCTAGGTGGTCCTGGAGGTGACTTAGAGATGAGTAGTGCATGAATTTGGTTTTAAGATTTTGTTCTAACTTATAAAAATGTAGCATTTCCAGTGCAGACCAAAGCTATGATGTGGGGAGAAATGATGATGCACTGTCTGAGAAAGATGCGTAAGAGGGAACTATTCTTAACCATTATATTAAACCTGATGTCTTGGAGAAAGGTCTTCAGGTAGGTAAAAATGAAAGGTAGTATGAAGCTTTTTTTTCCTCTCCTTCTTCCACAGTAGTTCAGTTGAGGAAAGCAGAATGTGACAGGAAAAAAAGAAAAACAACAACTAAATTACCCAGATCTTGAAAGAGAATAGCATCCAGTAGATTTGTTAAGCTACCTTTCATAAAAGAACCGAACTCCTGATTTTCAAGAGCTCTGGAGCTTGTCTTGCAACTCTGCCAGGTTGAAATCTTTTTTTTTCTTCCCTTCCTCCTGTTCCTAACAATCACTTGCAGATTAGTTGTTTGTGTTTTTTTTTTTTTTTTTTTCTCTTGAATTTAAAGACTTTGACAGATGGCACATGTAGAACCTGGAAACCTTCCTGGGTTGGCAGTGACCATGTTGTTGCCATCTCTCTGTTGTGTGGCTGTAGGTGTGTGGGCTCTGTGCTTCCAGAGATATCGTTCCCTTTGCTGAGAATATGTAAGGAGCAAGTGTTAGATCAGAAAGCATAGCCTGGTGGCAAGTTTAATTTCTAGTTAATAGGTAACTTAATCTACTGGTTAGCTGAGCAACTTGAATGCAAGTAGAAGCAACTCATTCATACTAGCATTAATCTCCAGGATACACACCTGCATGAATATCAGTCTTTGTTTAGATTATGCGAGTTGGTTTAATACTTTTGAGAGACTGAGATGTGAAAGCTGTGCCTCACAATAGGCTGGTAGATACCATACTGAAAGTGAATATTCTTAGAACCTTTGAAACTGGGTTTATCCTGACTGTACGTTGTTCAGTACATTGTACTGTCCGTGGAAGACCTAGGCCAGTGAAAGCCTTGGTTTTGAATGTGCCCAAATTGTCTGGGTTTATGCTGCATGAATCTTGCTCTAGCCCATGAATGTGCTGAGTTTTGTGACAGTAATTGACTGCAGAGCTTGTTTTCTACTTACAAGCCTTTGGAATTTCCCTCCCCCATCTACTGCATCTAAAGGGCAGAAAACTGGCACTTGAATATCTTTCTTTTTGTGCTGTTTAATGTGCATGGGAGAACATGTGAATCTGTATACAAGCTAAAAAATCATGTTTAAAGACAATAGGAAAGAAAAAGTTGATTATTTTTTAATCCTCTTTTTTATCAACTGAATACATGAATTCTTATAGAGTTCTGTTCCTATAAAATATAACATATTAATGTCATGCTACAATAAGGCCTTAAATCTCAAAGGTGAGCAAAGGCTTTTTGTATTATTAGGGCAAGACTAGTTTGATAAACTGCTTTTAGACAGACAAAAGAGATGTGATCTTAAATCAGTGGTAATGTACGACTGACAAGGAATGATATCATCTAAAGATTATTGCTTTCCTCTGTTTCTGCGGTGTTAACAAGTGAATACTGAAGAATGTAGCAGTGAAGCAAATAGGTCTTGATAAATTATGCAGTCTTGACTTGAGCTATTGTTTGAGGTAATTGATGATCTTCCACTGCTGTAATGGAGCTGTAGCATAAACTGCAGCACACCCTAGAGCAGACAAATTGGTCTGGTATTGTTTAGGAACGTATTTAATCTCTCTTGCTGTAAGTGAATCAGTGGCTTTTGCTGAAACATCAAGATAAAGGCCATAATTTTGATACTCAGTCCAAAAAAACCTACAGTTGAATTTACAGCAGTCCTGACTTTCTGTTCTCTAAATACTGAAGTAATCAATAAATGTAAAATTATTGCAATGCAAGGCTGAATTCTTTTCCTATATCCCTTTAGGTAAAGTTTCTTTAATCTTTGTGGTTTCACAGGCTAATAATGCAATTCTCTGTTCTTATTGTACTGTACCAACTACAGAACAGTTAATCTGGTGGCTTGCCTAATTTCACTTCAGAGGTGCTTAGAAAACAGTACTCCCAAAGTTAAAAGGTATTTTTAATTTTTTATGATCAGCCAAGATAAAAAGGTTTTCCATGAATCTCTGTTTAAGTTTTCCAGAACCTACTAGAAGAATGAGGGAAATATTGCTCTGAAAATGCTATCTTCAGTTCCCTTATAAGAGGTGTGGAGTGGGAGCTAGGGAGCTGTTGACCACTGTCTTTAGAGGCTTGTATAATGAAAGGTCCTAGCAGCAAGTTGGCTTCATCTCCACAGAATTACATGGTTGAGGTAGTCTCTCCCCTTCCCCCCCTCCCCTCCCAAAAAAACCAACCAAACAAACAAAAAAACCACCAAAAACAGCAAATGAATTTTAAGATTTTAGTCCTAACCTTAAGTAAATGATGTAGACAAAGTATCTTTAATAAACAGCTTGATTTATACATATTGGATTACTTACTGTTGGTTTCCTCCCAAGGCAATAGGCAAAGGAATTGACCCCAGCAAGTTAACGCCTTAGGAAAACCTCAGAAGTGCAGTAGATTCTTCCTGGGAAGAAGCTCCCAGAAGCGCATCTGCCTTTCTAAAGGGCAGGGAGGCTGCCATATCTCAGCCAAATCTGTCCTGGAGCTAGATAGAATAAAGCTGCCTCAATGTGAACATGGTTTCCTTGGGCCATAGGCTGCACCCCCTCTTGGAGCAGTTTTCCCAAGGTCTTTTACCTTTGTTCATGACTTCACTGTCACATAAATCTTCTCAAGAGCTTTGGTTTGGTAATAGTTCATGCCTACTGGAGAGCGGTAAACTTAGTCTGTTGTTCTGAGGACATAGGCGGTAACTGTAATAGTGAACTAGACAGGAGAGTGCTTGTGGTAGAAGCAAAAGTTCTGTATCTGTTTTGTGGTCTCCTTTCTTGCGCTTCCACCCATCCATTCTTTTATCTGCTCAGAAGTGAAGTCACTTGGCTGAAATTGCAGGGATATCTTACACTGAATACAGCTGGTTGGGAGAAACACTGGGAGTAGCAAATACTGTTTAACATACATGCTTTTATTTAGCTTTTTTTCCTTCTTGACAGGAAGGCAGTGGCCTTATTTATTTTACTGCTGTTGTTTTTTTATTCATTTTTATTTCTTTAGTCATATGCACCTTTAAATATGTAGAATTCAAATTGTTTCTGAGAGTAGAGGTGGTGCTTAAAAGAAATTCTGCTTAGCTTATCAAGTTGCTGTTAATGGTCACTCAGAGGAGGAAATGCAAGAGTTGAATGCAAATTTGCATGGAAAACCTGACTGATGTACAACATGAGAATGAAGCTGCAGGAGAAAAGACGTGCTGGAGAGGGTAAAGGGGAGAGGTTGCATAGCTAGGTGCTGAAGGCTAATGCGTTGGTGGTTGTCACATTAACTACCAGATTTCAACCTTCCCACCCCCTCC
>JANHGO010000063.1:100831317-100852177 GCA_024606505.1 Aquila spilogaster
CCTCGGCAGAGCCTCTTTCCGGAAAGGCAAACGTCCGCCTCCTGCTCCCACAAGGAAGGTCCAGGCCCTGAAAGCTGCCAAACTTGCAGATTTGCTACTTCAAGTTGATGCAAATCCTTGTCACCTCGTCTTGCTCTTCTCGGTCTTCCCCCTCCAACTGTTTTCAATAATAAGTTGATGTGATGTCTTCAGTATGGTTTCTGACAGTTTGTTTGTACTCTGCAGGTCCTGTGAAGCACTAGATGTAATTTGAAGAAAATTTGAAGGAACCAAATGGCTTTAGCTGGCTGCCCAGACTCCTTTTTACATCTTCCTTATCGGATAGTAAGTTACGAAACTGCATGTTCATGTCAGCTTGTAGCATCATATTGCTATGTGCCAGTGATTGATTGTGCATTCAAACTTTTCATCAAACTGCTAATAGCTGTCTGGCAGTTCTCTGGGTTTTGCTAAGATTTAGTAGCAGAGCCTCTGTTACCATCCTGTATTTAAGTCCTGTTGAAAAAATTGGGTCACTAACACGTAATAATTTGAATCACTGGTTAAGATTTGATACCTGTCCTCAAAATAGTTGGTTCATACTTAAAAGAAGGCACTTGGACTTCACTCTTCTGCTTCCCCCCTCCCATCAGAAAAAAAACAACAACAAAAACAATGGCAAGCTGCAGTACTGGTGAAATGTCTTGCACCAAAAACGCTTGCCAAACGCTATCTTTGTAGAAACAAAGGTAGAGATTTTTATACTTGGTCAGATCTTATGTTTGTGCTGTATTTAAGCAGCCAGTATGGCATATTACAAATAATATTAAATAATAATAATAAAAAACCCCTCAATTCCTAGGCAAAAACACATGCAAGTTCTCATGGATTTTTTTTTGTATGTGTTTTCTCCAGGCAGTTGTGGTTGGTATAATGCATGCTTTGTAAATTTTATGGAACTGCAGATCTGTTATTTCAGGCATGACCTGTTTTTTGCCCTTTTTTCTCCTGTTATCATATGGTGCTTACTACCCTAAGGATTCAGTTATGAATTTGGGCCCTGCAGATACATAAATGATTAAACAGCATATTACAACATAGAAACTTTTTTCTCTTTGTCCCAAGAGAAACATTACTAATAGTAATTACTAGTCATACTACATATCTGAGGGAAAAAAAAATTCTCAACAGGGTACTCATCTGTTTCATAGTATGCAGACTAACAATTTTTTCCCAACAGGAAACTTCAAATTTATTAACTAATTACTATTAGTCACTAATTATACTTGTATATGCTGAGTTGTCAGCTGAGTGTACCTGAAGACTTTTCCTGGTAGCGTGAGAAAGATAATAATTCCTTTATAACTACAAAAGCAGTTATAAAAAACAGAATGCAATTCAAGAAATAGGTGTTCAGCAAATCTGTTGTTGTACGTATAGGTGTAATTTTAAAAGACTACATGAATAGAAGGACTTCATAAACTTGATGCTCTTTGAAATTATGCTTCCAATTCATCTAGAGTATCATCTGAGTTGTGATTCTAGGCTGATGGAGAGAAGAGCTTTGGGAGAGAAGTGTGACACTTATAAGCAGTTGTTTTTGAGCTATAAATTTCTTACTGGATGTTAAACTTTCTTACAAAAACAGTATGTTTAGTATCCCTGTTCAGCAGCCTTGAGGTACCTCAAAGAGCTGTTGTAGTTTGGTTCATGACAAGTAAGAATGTGAATTTCCCTTGCTTTTCCAAACCCTATAATCGGCTTTAGTCTAGGGCCGTCTAGAGACTAAAAGTCTCAAAGTGCTATTTAAGATGGTGGGAAAGTGACTCCTTGTTAATTAGTATTTTTGATCATAGCTTATTGTGTGTTAGCTATCCTGAGTGCTTGTAACAGGTTTAAAGATGAGCTTTGGAGGCCCATTCACAACTACCACACTTTCTGTCAGAAGTTAAGTTCACATGAAGAAATGGACATCCATTATTCCACCCCTACTAGACCTGACTTAAAAGTTTTCATCAGGTTATCTTTCAAATTTGGCTACAGTGCCGGTATTGTGTTGGTAAGGGGCTGAAAGAAGGTTAAAGTAAATATGCTCTAGATTAGAGCGTGAGGAGTATTCTGTTTTTTTTTTTTTGAGTACATTTTCTGACTTAATATGAATGGAGGCCTATACAGAGCACTTCTCTGAAGTCCCTAAGGTTGGGATCTTACAGCTGCAACTTGGGTGTTTAGAATAAATTGACACATTCGAGTTTGGGGTTACATTTCAAACGGACAGCAGAAGAACTGAGAGCCTATCTAGGTGAATATGCACTACAGAATGCCCTTTAGGATGGCCTGTTACCGAGCTACCTCTACCCTTTTTTTCTTATTTCTGGGGAGACAGGAAGGATATGCATCTCTTGACTTCTGTACTGGGCTCTTCACTTGCAATGTTTGTTGCTTTTAGAAGCTTTGAGGTCTTCTTTAAGAGCTTATTTTATTTATTTATTTGTTTTGTTTTCTCAGGAGTTAGCACATAAACCAGTTTTACTGTGTATTCTCCTAGAAACAATCTCTAGCTTTGTGGAAAAAATCAATACTACCTTTTAGTGGCTTTCAGGAGCCCTTTCCAAATTCTGTAACTCTTCAATAAAAATCCGGCAGTGAGAATTGGCAGTGTTTGTCTTCTGTTCCTGGAAATTCAGAACATAGTCCCAGAATTTCTCAGAAAAAAATGGGATGATTTACTGTGTTTCCGTTCTTTTGCAATCTGTAGTCACAACAGTATTTATGTGCAGTGACTTGAACTCTTGGGGAAGATTTAGTTCTTTAACCCTTTGATGCATTAATTGTACAAGTCTTAGTGGCATAAATAACAAAATAATGTTTTTCTTAGCTTCTAAAAATAAAATTCTAGGCATGTGGGAATTAGGTGTTCTGTTCATCTTCTATTTTCTCCCTTCTGTTTATTTTCTCATAACCATGATGCTGGAATGACTTTTTGAATAATTAAGCTCCATAGATTTTGTTTTTTTTGAGAGCTGGATTCTTACTGGACAAAAGACTTGTTCAGATCATACTCTACATCTAGCTTTGCATAAGATGCAGTACAAGCACTTGATATCACAAAATGGAAAAGAATGGAAATTGTCTTTTCCCCATGTTTACAGCCTGATGGGTTTCAGGATTGGTCCTGTTGACCAGGTAAGATGGTATAGTATTGCGCATCATACTTTAGAAGCTTTGTGCCCTTCAAGATCAGAGAAATAAGCACTTTTTATAGAAGTAATCAGAGTCTAGCTTGTGTAATAAAAGCTTCCTCCTCAGTGCTGCTAGAATTGTAATAGTGAAGAAAATTGATTGCTGTTAATACAACAGGAATAGTTACACTTTGTCTTGAACTGGATGTACAATGAAGTACAAGTGTTCAGGTTTTAGTATGGTAATTTTGGTTCTTGTTTTCTGTGAAATTATACACTGAGTTGAAAGGTATCTTTGGAGATTGTATGATCAAAGTCTGTGGCATCCTGAGGTTATACCTCTTTTGTAAGGCTGCTTCATCTCTGTGAATTGTCAGTTTTGGGGATTATTTGCTTTGATTAGGTGTTTGAAGAGGGTATCCATTTTTAGCAGAAAGAAAGATAATCATATAATCATAGAACGGCTTGGGTTGGAAGGGACTTCAAGGATTATCAAGTTCCAAGCCCCCTGCCACAGGCAGGGTTGCCAGATGCTAGATCACATACTAGATCAGGTTGTCCAGGACCCCATCCATCCTGGCCTTAAACATCTCCAGTGATGGGGCATCCATGATGGGGCAACCTGTTCCAGCACCTCACCACTCTCTCAGTTAAAAAAACAACAACAACAACAAAAAACCTGCCCCCTGACAGCTAATCTAGACCTCCCTTCCTTTAGTTTGAAACCTTCCCCCCTTGTTCTGTCATTGTCTACCCTTGTGAAAAATTGATTTCCCTCACGTTCATGAATTGCCTTTAAATATTGGAAGGCCACAATGAGGTCTCCCCACAGCCTTCTCTTTTTCAGGCTGAACAAGCCTATTTCCTTCAGCCTGTCTTCATAGGAGAGGTGCTCCAGCCCTTTGATCATCTTTGTGGCCCTCCTCTGGACCCTCTCCAAAAGCTCCACATCTTTCCTGTGTTGGGGGCCCCAGACTTAGACACAGTACTCCTACTGGGGCCTCAGGAGGGCAGAGTAGAGGGGGACAAATCACCTCCCTCTCCCTGCTGACCACCCCTCTTCTGATGGAACCCAGGATACCGTTGACCTTCTGGACTGCAAATGTGCACTGCTGGCTCATGTTAAACTTTTCATCCACCAGGACCGCGAAGTCCTTCTCAGCATGGCTGCTGTCAAGGAGTTCTTCTCACAGTTTGTATACATATCTGGGGTTACCACTCATTGCTGGCCTCCGCCTGGACATAGAGCCGTTGACCACAACCCTCTGGCTGTAACCTTCCAACCAATTACTCATCCACCAAATAGTCCATCCTTCAAATTCATATCTCTCCAATTTAGAGATAAGGATTTGATGGGGGACCATGTTAATGGCCTCTCAGAAGTCCAGGTAGGTGACATCAGTTGCCTTTCCTTTGTCCATTGATGCTGTCACTCCATCATAGAAGGCCATGGTATTTGTTAGGCACAACTTGTCCTTGGTGAAGCCATACTGACTGTCTTGGATCATTGCTCACCTCTCATGTGCCTTAATATGTCTTCCCGGAAGATCTGCTCCATGATCTTCCCAGGCACAGAGGTGAAGCTCACCAGCTTGTAGTTTGCTGGGTCCTCTTTCCTCCCTTTCTCATTAATGGGAGAGATGTTTCCCTTTTTCCAGTCCATCATCTGACAGTTGTGACTCATCAAATATGATGGAGAGTGGCTTAGCATCCACATCATCCAATTTCTTTAGGACCCTGGGATGCGTGTCATCTAGCCCACCCCATGGATTTGTAAACATTCAGTCTCTTGAGTCGATCTCAGACTTGCTCTGCCCTTACGGTGTGTGTGTGTGTGGGGTCGGGGAGCGGGTGGTTTGGTCCCTCAGTTCCCACCTAGAGGTTCAGGGATATGACATTCAGCAGTATGAGAATCCTGGCTGCCAGTGAAGACTGAGGCAAAGGACTCATGGAGTATCTCAACCTTCTCCATATCTGTTGTAGCCAATTCTCCTTTCCCATGTAGCAGAGGAGACACGCTCTCTTTGGCTTGTCTCTTCTGACCTATGTACGTGTAGCATTCCTTCTTGTTTCTTTTAACATCCCTCACCAAGTTCAGTTCCATCTGTGCCTTGACTTTTCTAATCCTGTCTCTGCAAGTCCAGATAGCATCTGTGTATTCTTCCCAGGTTACATGATGCTTACATCTGCACCTCGGAGTTATCTTGGTAGATGGCAGAAGCCTTGTTCCTATGTGACTTAGTCTCATCTCTGCTACTTTAGGATAGAATAGTCTGATATTCAGTATCAGTGTAGGCGTACACGCTATTTTTGGTGTTTATGCGAGTAAAATGTCTTCAGCCCTTTGTTAGAAAGCATGAAAAATCGCTTGCAGAATTTGTGTCCACGTGGCCTGAAAACCTATGTGGGCAGGACTGTCAAGCAGAATGTTCTGCCCTGATGTCTGCCTGACACTGTTGAAAAAACCTTTATTTATTTAGTGTCAAGTGCCTAGAGAGAGTATGCAGATTCTCTTTCTTATGATTTTTTAAGATTCAAAATAGTGGTTTAACTTACTCCCTTTGGGCTTAAATGTACAAGAGTTTGATCTGGAATTTTTCTGTGTGTGTCAGCAGGGCAATATAGATCAGCCAGAGTGTACAAACAGGCTTTCAAAGTACTTGGTCATAGCTGAGTGAAAAAACACTAGTGGCATTATTGAAGTGCATCATTCTGCATATAGTATGAAGAAATAAAGCTGAAATGTTGCTACTGTCAATGCAAAAAGCCATCAGATTTCTGAAATATGGTGTCAGTCAACAGTTATTTTGTTGATGATGCTCTTGTTCTAGCAGTTTACATGGTGTATGTGGTGTATAGGGCTGACGGACTGCAGCAGACGTAAAGTACAAAGCAATGAGAACATTAGTGAATGTTTTAACAGGATGTGTTGCCTCCAGTATGAAGTTATGAAATCTGTCTCGCCAAGTGCAGATTGCAAATGTCTTTTACAGATAGAGTTGAAGCTACTTACTAGATTTTGTTGAAGAGCAACTAGAGCTGGATTTTTAGCCTTGGCCTACATTTTTGTCAAAAAGATCTGTTAAAAGAATTGTTCCAGAAGCATTTTTTTTCCACTGACGTGGAAATTAAAGTGTGGTGCACATGTGATCAGAGTATTTTATATGAAGCAAAAGAAAGTTAAAGAAATTTGTATTCTCCTTTGAAGCTTTTATAAAACTAGGTAGTTTTTATTCTTAAATACCCATCAGTTACTTCTTTTTTTAGTTTCTTTCAGCAGTTTCAGTTGGAAAAAAACTGCACGTAACTGTTTGCACTTCTACTTTTGTGTTCTGATTTACACAGAAGTTGCTCAGCAAAATGAAACTTCTAAAAAGTTAATGATAACGAGCAAGCTCAGCATACTAGGTCCATATTTATGTATTATTTTCAACTCAAAAGAAGACCCAAAGCATTCTAATCACCAAGCATCCCTCCCATTTTCTACTTACATTACTCCTAACAACAGTAAGGAAACAATTTAGATACTGGAAATCAAGTGAGGAAAGTACAAGTAAAGGAGCTTTTTTACGTCTTTCTATTAATGGTTTTATGCTTATGCTTGAACAGTAATAGATTCTATCTTTTAAATCTTGTTATATAATTTTATATGAGCAGCCTCTTAGATTTATCTCTAGATTAAGCTCTAGTGTTTAAATCTCCAGAGTTCACTGCTTTTCTCAAGAGTCTCTTGATCAGGCTCCTGGTATAGTAAGTCAGACTTGAAGTGCATTCACAACTGACGACAGAGTTGAAAGATGTCTCCTTTATGCCATTCTTTTCCATTCAAATGTGTGTAATTCTCATGCTTATTTTCTTTATTTTTAGTAAGTCTCATAGCTGCAGTCAAAAACTGATGACATAACTTATAGGGAAAACTTAATGGAATTTACTCAGATTCTTTGCAAGACTATGTGGTGAGAAAATTTCCAGGTACGTGAATGACAAGAAAATCATCAAAACTTGTCAGCATGGATTTACAAAGGGAAGGTTGTGCTTAACTAACTTAATACAACTATATGATAAAGTGACTGAGCTGGTGTTTCAGGGGAGAGCAGTTACTATAATTTACCTAGACTCAGTATAGCTTTCAGTGCTCTCTCCTGGAAGTTACTGATAGAATTTGTTGATGTATAAGCCAGATGAGTATGCAGTGGCAGACTGAAAAATGTCTGAATGGTTGGTCGCAGAAGGTGGTGGTCAGTGGCATGAAGTCTTGCTGGAGAACAGTAACGAGTGGAGTACCCCAGGGGTCGCTACTGACCCCAGTCTAGTTCAGCATCTTTGCTAGTGATCTGAATTGTTGGGCAAAGTATGCCTTAAGCAGGTTTGATGACAAAGATCTGCGAGGTGTGGCTGATTCACCAGAGGGCCATACTGCCATTCAGAGGGACCTGGACAGGCTGGAGAGATGGACTGACAGAACCTCAGGAAATTCAGCAAGGGGAAGAGCAAAGTCCTGCACCTGGAAAGGAACAATACTCTTTGAAAAGAGGAAATATCTAATCTAGCTATTTTCGATAGCTACTGTACGAGCGTATGCATGTTAGTAACTCAGAATGCGAGAGGTTGATGTATTAAGCCCAAGATGGCTTCGTACTTCAAGAATCTGTGTAAATATAGAATAATTGAAATATTTAAAATAGGCTTTGCTGTAGTCAACTGGAATTACTTCAGTGATATTTGGGGAGAGTTGTTTTTAATGAACTTTTCTTCTGCAGATGTTCTGTACTCTACTTATGAGGAAACAATAACTGCTGGAGACGACTTTATTTTTTTAAGAGTAATATCAGATTCCTGTGCATTTGGAGCTGTCACTTTTCAAGAAAATGCTGTGGCTCAGATAATTTTCATGTTACTGTCCATGCCAGTTGGCTCTGACAAGCCGTTTTTTGTCCTTGGTAAAGAACAGATATAATGTTGTGTTATACACAAATATTTCTAAGAAATATATCTAGATACAGACCTTGCTGAAAGTTATACCCAACAGATTTTTCTTGCCTTACACAGTCTAAAGGGAAACTGATCAAAGGAAGGATATTATTTCATAAGCACTTATGCAACGATGTTTTCCAACCTAAAACAAAACCAACCAAACAACAAAAACAAAAAACAAACAGAAACCCTTAATCCTGCATGAAGTTAAGTGTAACAACTTTGAGAGCAGAATTTTTTCTATTTCTAAATCGAAACTGTAGGTTACATTTCCAAATGTTATTGTTAATGCAGTGTCTTATGGCAGAGCTCGTTTTGAGTCTGTAATTGCCGACCATCTCATCGTTAGCTCTTAGTTCCCACAAAACTGCCATTTAGCAGGTTCCTTTCATTTCTAGCATTGCAGGTATGTTCCTTGCATGGAGAAGACAAAATGGAACTAGGACTTCAATTTTGTTCTGGAGGAATTGGCTTTGCTTTCCTAAGACAGAATTTTACCAAATTGATCAGCTTTCAGGAAACTCTCAGCAGCAAATTATTGGTATTAATGGCCTTTCACGCTAGATAGTATTGATATTTTAATCTGATGCCTTACGATACAGTGTTTTCTTTCTTCTCTTGAAAGAACAGCAAGCAATCAAATGTAGATCACAAATGTTAGCAAAGCTCTCAAGCTTTCCTGCTGTTTTGAGATAGCTTTGGCTTGTGTACCATTGGTAAGACCAGTGCATGTTTGAAATTCTAGCCCCTGCAATGAAAAGACAAGCCCTCAGAAACAGCCAGTTGTTTTGGAGCGTACTTGTCCTTTGCAAACTGAATGTTAAACAATGGCTTAAGACTCTACTACACACTGGCTGTAGCTCTTGATGTCTTACATGCTGGTTCCATTTTTTGACATAATTTTGGCAAGTAGTGAGAACCTGGCAATCCTTCATGCTAAAGGCCTAAGCTCTAATAAAGCGCTTTAGTTATTAGCACAAGTAAATAGTTGTCCATTTGTGCTTCATTAATGCATGTTAGTCATACAGTAAATACTGTCATTCTGGCAAGTTCCCCAGAATACCAAATACTTCTGCCCAGTTCAGGAGGAGGTTTCTAACAAAGTGGTATTGGCACCTTTCTTGGAGAAGTTCTTGAAACTGTTAGTGTAGGAGAGTGACAGACCATTACTTCAGCTCATGGGGGTTTCTGTAAAACTGATACTTCAGTGGAGGCAAAGAAGTGTTTGTGTTTAATCTTGAACTGTTGCAGTGGATCCTTCTCAAGTTCACAGTTAACTTTTCTACAGACTTCAGCTATAGCCTGGGCAGATTGCTTTGAGGAGTACAAATATGAGATGATTACTTCTCTAATCAAAGTAATGAAATATTCTGCAAGACTGACCAATCTTGTGACATTTTAGCTGTATGCTTGAAGAATGTAGTGTGTGCAATGGCATGAGGAACTCAGAAGGTAGCACAATGTGTGGTTTGCTTCAGCAGCTATCAGATTTCTCCTCTGATCACAGTGGCTTTAATTTTATTTATTTTTTTAAGATGAGAAACTGTCCTCGCAGTGATATTGGGCCACTCACTTAGCACCTTCCAACACATCCTGTCTGGTCACGTGGGCTTGGTCCAGTTAACTTGTGCCATCTGTTACTTTCCTTTGGTGTGAAGGTTCACTCCCTCAGATGCTGAT
Source organism: Aquila spilogaster (assembly GCA_024606505.1). Taxonomy (NCBI): domain Eukaryota; kingdom Metazoa; phylum Chordata; class Aves; order Accipitriformes; family Accipitridae; genus Aquila; species Aquila spilogaster. Next base: position 100,841,133 of record JANHGO010000063.1, read on the forward strand.
ACTGTGCTTGAAGTGACATGAGGAGAGACTTGAGGGCAAACCTCAGTAGGAAAAAGTGAGACAAAGAAACTGTGGATCTCTTGTGTCCTCAGCTGCTGTGTCCCATCCATAACTGAGCACTAACCAGGCTAACACTAGCCATCCTTTTGTTCCTGCTTACCTACAGAAGCATTCCTTGTTTTTACTGGCATCCTTTGCTAGCTTCAGCTCTTCTGCTTGGGCAATATCTTGATATTCTGTATGTTTCAATCTTTGCATTTCAGCATTTGAGCTGAGGCAGGAATTCCCTGTCCATTCACTCTGGCTTTCTGCTGTTCCCCTGCAACTTTCTGTATGCTGTTCTTGTGCTTTGAGAATGCTGTTCTTGGAGATCAGCTTGTTCTCCTGGGACCTGTGGACCTTCAGGGCAGTCTCCCATGGGAACCTGGCAAGCAGGTCCTTGAGCAAACTAAAAACTGCTTTCCTGCAGTCCAGGACTGAAGTTCTGCTAGTATAGAATCATAGAATCACCAAGGTTGGAAAAGACCTACAAGATCATCCAGTCCAACCATTCACCTGTCACCAATAGTTCTCTCTAAACCATGTCCCTCAACACAATGTCTCAGTGTTCCTTAAATACCTCTAGGATTGGTGACTCCACCACCTCCCTGGGCAGTCCATTCCAGTGCCTGAACACTCTTTCAGAGAAGTAGTATTTCCTAACATCCAGTCTGAATTTCCCCTGGCGCAACTTGAAGCCATTCTCTCTAGTCCTATCACTGGTTACAAGAGTGAAGAGGCCAACCCCCAGCTCACTACACCCTCCCTTCAGGTAGTTATAGAGAGCAATAAGGTCTCTCCTCAGCCTTCTCTTCTCCAGACTGAACAATCCCAGCTACCTCAGCCATTCCTCACAAGGCCTGTGCTCCAGACCCCTCACAGCTTCATTGCCCTTCTCTGGACACGCTCCAGGGCTTCAATGTCTTTCTTGCAGTGAGGGGCCCAAAACTGAACACAGTACTTGAGGTGCGGCCTCACCAGTGCTGAGTACAGGGGGACAAGTATTTCCTTCCTCCTGATAGCAACCCTATTCCTGATACAAGCTGGGATGCCATTGGCCTTCTTGGCCACACGGGCACACTGCTGGCTCATGTTCAGCTGAGCATCGATCAATATCCCCAAGTCCGTTTCCTCTACGCAGTCTTCCAGCCACTCTGCCCCAAGCCTGTAGCATTGCCTGGAGTTGTTGTGGCCGAAGTGCAGGACCCAGCACTTAGTCTTCTTGAACCTCATCCCACTGGCCCCAGCCCAGTGATCCATCCTGTCCAGATTGCTCTGTAGGGCCTTCCTACCCCAGGCAGAGTTGACACTTCCTGCTACTTGGTGTCATCTGCAAATTTACTGGGGGTGCACTCAATCTCCTCATCCAGATTATCAGTAAAGATATTGAACAGGACAGGCCCCAGTACAGACCCCTGAGGAACACCACTCATGACAGGTCGCCAGCTGGATTTAACTCAGTTCACCACCACTCTCTGGGCCTGGCCCTCTAGCCAGTTCCTTACCCAGCAAAGAGTGTACCTGTCTAAGTCACGAGCTGTCAGCTTCTCCAGGAGAATATTGTGGGAGACAGTGTCGAAGGCTTTGCTGAAGTTGTGGTAAACCACATCAGCAGCCTTTCCTTCAGCCACCAGGTGGGACACTCGACCACAGATGGAGATCAGGTTGGTCAAGCAGGACCTGCCCTTCATGAACCCATGCTGGCAAGGCCTGATCTCCTGGCTGTCCTGCACATGCCACACGATCTCCCTCAAGATAATCTGCCCCTTAACCTTCCCTGGCACCGAGGTCAGGCTGACAGGCCTGTAGTTCCCCAGATATTCCTTACAACACTACTTGTAGATGGGAGTCACATTGGCAAGCCTCCAGTCTTCTGAGACCTCACCAGTCGACCAGGAACACTGATAGATGATGGAAAGCAGCTTGGCTATGACCTCCACCCTCTTGGATCTGCATCCCTCAGCACTCTTGGATTGATCTCATCTGGCGCCATGGACTTGTGGCAGTCTAGGTGGAGTAGTATGTTTCTGACTTCTTTCCTCCTGAATCATGGGGGTTTTATTCTGCTCCCTAGCTGAGACTTCGAGGTCAGAGAGTAGAGTACCCTGAGGATAACTAGTCTGACTTTTAAAGACGGACGCAAAGAAGGCATTGAGAACCTCAGCCTTTTACTTATTCTCAGTGGTCATGTTCCAGCTGCATCCAGTAAAGAACTGAGATTCTCCTGGGGATTCTCACTGATAATATAGTACAACTTTCCTGTATTTAGGTAAATTTAAGCACAAAAAAAAATTAATTGATTTTTATTATAGATGGTGAAATAAAGTCACTAAAAAAAAAAGGAAGTTAAATCCTTGAAAAACCACAAGCAAATTCCATAGAAAACTGAAGATTGCACTTATTTTCTCACAATGCTCCACAAGAACAAAAATCTCATCCAAGTTTTATATGCCAGGGATGGATTCAGATAAAAACTGGCAGACTGATCAGAATTTTTCTCTGAATCTTTCAAATTCAGTCAAGTGTGAAACTCAAAGTAATTTTAAGGAGGGAACTACTTTTTCTATTTTGATTGTAAGTTAAAACTGTTCAATAACTTCTGCTCAAAAATTAACTAGTTCTTTACAGATTTACCTAATTAAAGTTACTCTTAAGCACACCACTAGAAATAAGAAATTAATATAATTTTACACTGTTTTCCTTATTCTTGTTGTTGGAACTTAAGAAACTCAGATGGAAGTGAGTTAGTAAAAACAAGCATAAGAGCACCCTGCTGAAGTAACTAGAAAGCTTAAAATGCTACAATATAAATAAAAATGAAATCTCCCAATCACATCCTTCTTCTTTGGATTGTTCACTCTCAGCAGAGATCTTGAAGAATGAAATCCCAAAGTCCTCCTAAGTTATTAAAGCGTTAAGTTCTGTTAATTAACATCACATAAGGACCACCTTATGTTCTAACGGACAAAAGTACTTGCACTGAAAATCATACATTAAAATGTTCTAAAGCTATTGAAGTAAAGGTAAACATAAACGTATTCTCACAAGCCACGTTCCCAAATGTCATCGGTACAGATTAAGTTGAATTTGCTTCTTGAAACAAGATTCCAGGAGACAGTGTACCATAGTCTCATAGAATATATCATCTGGTTACGAAGTGGCTGTCATTTAAACTCTTGCTTGTTCACAGGCTGCAGTGCACCAAGAGAAGAGGAAGAAAGTGATAAATACTCAGTGATTCGGTAGGTCTTGTTTCTATTAAGTTGAGACTGCTTTATCTAATAACATTTATTTCAATAATACAACTTTTTGCTTTCAATGTTATACTAATGTAATACAAAATATTATCCTGTCTTCAGCATCTATGTGGTTTCTTTTTGTTTTAATTGTTCTTTTCTATGGATGTAAAATCCTGCAACAGTCTAAGATATAATTATAAACTATTAGTAAGTTGAAATTAGGTGCAGATATTGGAGTAGAAATGGTAATAGTTAAATTCTTTACAGTTTATTAATCCTATCATGCATAGACACAAAGTTTTACAAGAACCAGTTATAGTGAACCCAAATATATTAAAAAATATTATGTGTGTATTCATGTATACATACATATACATACATGCACACAGATATATATACAAAAGACACAAAAGCATTTTGAGGCTTTGAGTGACTTTGGCTGAAAACACTAAGACCAAAGATCAGTAACTTTAATCTCAGAATACCTTTCAGAACAGAGCTGCTTTGGCTGCTATACACAGCTTTAGATAAAGCTGTGTTTACCTAGAGGACCCAGGTGTGCTTCCAAGCTTAAGTTTAGGTGCTTTCCTAGATCATGTCCTTGCCCAATCCTGGGATGAGGTCAGTCCTGAGTTTAACACTGTTCCTGCATTGTTTTCTATGGAAAGAAAATTTGGGCATTTAAAGTGACTGGAATTTCTGCAAGGCAGTTAAGTGAATGATGAATAAACAGGTGATATGTATATGCTATGACATAAACCCACAGACTGACTTGTTACCTTTCTTCTAAATGAGCAAGTTTGCAGAGATCACAGTCTGTTTAGGGTAGTGGGAAAGAAAGTCACATGAAATTTGCTGTTCCAAGATTGGTGTGTCACCTTTTGTTCAAGAAGCTGTGATGATCTTTAACAGAAAAATAAAATAATACCATGACTAATGATTTATGCAATCCATCACAACGGTTGTGGTTTCTTTTCTCCTTATCACCTAAGTGTTTGACTTACTGTCATAGCAAATAATAAATAGCTTTTGTAGCCACATTCTGAGCAAGAATAACTTCTAATGTTATTCCTGCTATCTTTTTCATTCTTACTGATGTGAAATCTAATCTTTATCTGAACCTTATTGAGCCACTTTTCCAACAGATTTTTTGATAGTAAGGAAGACAAGAGATAAAGTATGATTCATACTGCTTTGTCGTTCAGCTTTAAAGTTGTATCCACATAAGTCCCTAGCGTTCTGCTACAGAAGGGTATTATAAGAGTCTAAATAGTCCTCTCCATGCACATAGATTATACATATTTTTTCAAATTCGAGTCTCAATCCAATGTGCTTTGTAAAATATCTCTTCTCCCTGTCTCTCCCAAATACATTTACAGTCTCGTGTTCCCTGTTTCAGGAACTTTTCCCGACTCTTGCGAAACACAGTAAATTGATCAGAGAACAGCTTGATTTATATTAATTAATTATATTCCAGAGCAGTTAGCCGGAGTGTTTTAATAAGCCAGAGTACTTAATAATAGTGAAATGAAAATGTCTGTAATAATCAGTTATTAAATGTATGTTCAGCAACCAATCTAATAAATTCATCATTTTTATTTAGTATAAAGGGACTTCCATGTTAGATCTTTACTATCCAGTTATTAAAAGAACATTTCCTGAGAAAAATAGAAGTTTTAATTGTTTTTAATAACAAAAAATCATTGCATGAAATACTCCATACCTCAAAGACTACAAGCTATTGCAGATTTTGAGCCCTCATCAGAGAAGAAATTCCTCATAGAACAACCGGGATAAGTCCTACTCCACTGAAGTCAGTGGGAGTCCTTCAAAGAGAGCCAGAATTCACACAGATATGTAAAAATTGTTCATTTTAAATAGATGAATATATGTATATTTTCTTCCTATTTTATTACTGCTATTCACTCTAAAGGTGCTCAAAAATAAGGATAATTAAGGATGAATAATTAAGGAAAGTTAAGGATAATAAACTCAAAATTAAGGATAGATTTCAAAAATCTACTTGTATCTCCAGACTCACATGGAAATAGTCAGAGAGGATGGGCTAAAGGAGTTCAGTGAGCCTAGGATTAAAACATGAACATTGACTGCCCAAGAACAGTAGAGGCTGGAGCAGTGTGGCTTCTTCTTATTTACAGGTCACTTGGAGAACCCACAGAGGCACTGGGCAAAAGGTTAAGCAAGGAAGGTGTTGCTGAGAGACATCTGGTCAAGCCATGTTTGACTGCAGATGGATCCAGTGCCAGAAAGAGAAAAATATGAGCAGTCACAGATCATAAGATGCATGATAGGAAGATTAAAGGAAGTGAATATCCTCCTCTCAGGCACTTTTAGGGGTCATGTTTACTTGCTTATTTATGCATCCCCCAGTATATATACTGACTAATTGAAGTAGGCTCAGTAGAGATATAGTACATGATCTATGAGGAGGGTTTTTCCTTGTTTGAGGTGTCTAATTGCAGTCTTCAGCTACTATTCTAGGGAAGGTGGAGACACACTTTTCTGGCTACAAGTCATGTGTGGCAACATGGGAAATTCTGAACAGATACAAGGAAAAAAATCACAACAAACATGAATATGCAGAGGAAAAGGTTGCCTGGAAATGTAGGATCTTCAATTTTGAATATATTTATAACTCAGTAATATCCAGAAAAGCTTGATCTGACTTTGAAGTTAGCTCTATCCCCCTAACTGGTGTTTTGGACTAGAGATAGTTACCAACCTAAATTATTCTGTGGTTCTGCAGTCCTACCATAGGAGTTTGACCAGGACTTTCTTTATACCACCTATCTGAAAGCAGTTTGGAAAATCAAATACACACAAACTAACAAAAAAAAAAAAAAAACCCACCACCTTGTTTGAACCTAGCTTATAAAAATGTGTTATTATATGTAAAGGAAAAATATTGCATCTGCACTATAGAGAGTCAATAAACATATCCACACTTCCTTTTTGTGTATATTTGTCATTTTAGAATAACTGTTGTTTTACCTACTAAAACAGAAAGGTCATTAGCCATGTTTATTGTTTAACTGTTGAATGTAAGCAGACTTTTTTTCCAACAAATGTATTGGAGATATATGCTGAGTTGCTGTTTGGAAAACTGATGCTGCCTGAAGATTCCTTATCAGAATATTGCCAGAACATTTAGTTTATGAACTGTCGCTATCTGGCCTCCAGTTTGCCAGGCTTGACAATCTGTAAGCCACCTTCTCTCTTATACCCCTTTAAAAGCACTTACTTAGGGGATTCATAGAGACACTGAAAGGAATGGCAGAATATATCATATACAACAATAAGTTAGGAGCTTTGAACCGTAATGAGAAGAGTCAGCTCATTCAGATGTAGAAATTCATTAGAACATTCAGCTAAAGTGTATGAGAAAGTGAAAAGCTGGATAAAATTTTATAATATATAGAGAGTTTCACAATCTTAGATTTTGTTTCAAAACAGTGTAACATTCAGTGAAAATTATTTTTCTATAGAACCTTTTTTCCAGTCTGTTAAAATGTAAGAAATGAAACCATGTAATTCTAGTTTCCTTGCACTTCCTAGATGGCAAAATATTGATAGGATGTCAGTGAAAAGTTAATCTATTTTATTTCATGGGCTATGAACACTGTCTATTTTATAGGCACAGTGTCAAGAAATAGCACAGTTTTAACTTCAAGCTTGAGCAAATATAATAAAATAAATTTTCAATCAAGCACTGTAAACTTAACTTGTTCTGATACAGCAGTTAACAGAAATACTATGAATCAGAGTGTGAAGTTAAAATTTTCTTCCTACCACACTCTCTTGCTCAGGAGCTCTTGTGTGTGAAGCTAAGCTTTTGTTATTGGTAGTGCACATTGAATTGGCTACTGAATGAAGTAGCCCAGAAGGAAGTTTGGTGTGGTTTTGACCATTGTGTGAGAACTCTACTTTTAAACTGTCACTTATTTGGCAGTTGTTGGCATTTAGTCCAGCTATGAACATCATAAATAATTACTATAAAAACTATGAATTAGGAATCTTAAATGCATTTTAGAAATGTAAGCATAACATTATTTCATTCAATGACATATTCTTAATATAGCTGTTTAAAAAGAATTTCTTCAAAGACAAAAGTATCTAATAATAGCTAATGGTCACCTAATGGAAATGAGGGTGTGCAGCATAACTGCTATTTATATTTGAAACCATTCCTTTAAAATATCCTTTAAAACACCTGTAAAAACATGGTGTCACAGTCATAAATCTCATTTCAGTATAATTCTATCTGCTTTACTCAACACAGTCTTTATATGTATATATACATATATATATATACAACAATCCTCAAAAGTGTTTCTATATTATTACCATTTATATTACAGTACATGAGCCAGGAATCGAGCCTCATTGCATCAGATTATGCACGAGTTACCACTAAGCATATAACTCCTTCACAGCAAACTTCAACAGATAAGAGAAAAATGTTGACAAGAAAGGTATTGTTATCATTATGGATGGAAAATCCAGGCACAGTCAGATTAGAAGATGTACTCAAGAACACACTGGGATTATGAAATACGTATCTTCATAGTCTTACCGGCATGCAAACTTTACCAGTCACTCCAGAGAAATATTTCATTACCTCTAAATTTAAAGCTGACAATATGGTAGGATCTTTGGCTCTTTTTTGTTATCCTCAAGCCAACAAGAACATTTGTGGTAATACAGATAGCTATGTGATTACTCATGGAAAGTAGGGATAGGGCACTCAGATGTACTTGGCAGCCTGTTACATCTAGTCTAAAAAAAACAGCAGACACTCTTCATTGAACACTTTGCTTCTTCTCTGTTAGTTGTCCACATGATTTTTTAATCTGAATGAGCCAGAAACCTCCATCCCCCTGGCACTACATGAGTGGTTTAACAGTGAGTGTATGTGCAGAATGTACATCGCTCAACAAAACATGTAGGACCTCTCTTTGTGCTTCACAAGCCTAATCCTGAAGGCAATCTCCCAACCACCTGCAAAAGACATACCTAATGGTGTTCTGCTGATAGACACCTAACACTTAGAAGTGCATCTCTGCTGTAAAGGAAATTGTTTCCTCCATGAGCTAAGGTTCTTCCTGAAGAGATTGGGTTGTGCCTCTAGGTTCACCTCCAGAGACCAGTTCCAGCATCGTCCCACCTCCCTGTGGTGTGAAGCTGCTGGGAGCACAACCACCAGTTCTGAAAGACGAAAATAGGCAGATCTAACTTCTCCCATGGCCTGTGGCCACCTTTGTCTCTGCAGTGTACCATCTTTCTTCACTTTGCATTAAGTATCCACTTAACTGAGGAATTTTGAATGAATCTTTGAACACTTAAAATTATTTTATTTTATAGCATACCAAACTGTAAATAATTTTCCTAAGCAAATATTTCAGGTATGACAGAAGAGTATGATATCAAGCTGGGACTCGCTGAACTCCAAAAGCAATTCAAAGAACATACAAGGAAATATTTCTTCCACTTTTTTTCCACTTCCTCAAATTCACCACATATAATTAGTTACCTGCTGTAAGGGAGACATGACCTCTCAGACCATAGCACAAACCATGTTTAGAAACATCAGATATGGCCAGCGACGCAGGAACATCCCTTAAGGAAGGTTTAAAGAAACACATAAGTATCTGTTACTAGCTGTACACTACACAGCTAAAACAAGTTCTTGTATAAAGGAGGTCGGACACACATCCTGATACTGGAAGAAACTAAGTGTATGAAAATAAACCAGCTAAACTTAGCAGGGGGATTCAACAACCCTTTTGTTAAAGATAAGAGCAAACTGTACACTAATATATGTCATCTCTCTCAAAGTTCAAGACAAAGGTTTCAGGGACATTTCTTACTGCTGTGTATATACACAGGAGTTCTTGTGAACAAACCTAACAAGATAATATTAGCTGGGATATGCCTATCAATTCTATAGCCAAAGATCTAGAGAAATGAACTTGGGTTATAAAAAAATATAATCACAAGGTTTACTTTTCTTTTAAAAAGAAAAAATAAGTGTTTTTCTTGAGAGTGTTCTTACTTCTTTCTTGAGAATTTTTTTTAATCCTTTGGGGGGATTAGCATCATAACCTAAGCTGTAACACACAAGGATTTTGCCTTCCTTTGTTTTACCTTGCCTGAGTTATGAATTACTGCTCTTATTACAGAAATCTCAGCACTCACATACCTCCAGCAGCATTTGCTGTTCTCATACGGGGCATTTTCCCTTAGGAATGTGTATAGCGGTTTCAGCTGGTTAATATTTTCTCAACAGAGCTGCTTAGCTAGGGAGACTAGGAAGCTACTAGTTCTTAAATGTTGTAAAGAACAGTTTGAGAGCAAATCTGAGTGTCTCAAAACCTATTTGGCAGACTTCATATGCTGCTCACATTTCTTTCTTTTTGCATCTTATTAAAAGGCAGGGAAGGGGAACTATTATTTCAGCTGTAATTACTACATTACTGTAATGTGTCCAAAAAGTGAGTACATATTAAAAATAATCTTTGCAATACCAGTCCCAAAATCTTGTTGTTTTTACAACAAGAAGATGATGAAAAAATGAGTTCAGGATATCTCCTGTAAAGGCAAAAAAAGTTTACATGATGTCCTACCACATAAGTGAGTGTTGTTTCAGGCTGAAGGCTGACTTTATGTTACATTACATTAGCTGCTGTAGGATAGTAGAGTCAATGCATTCAAGGTACAATCAGGACAATAAATTTAATTAAAGAGTGTAAGACAACCTCAAATTTACACAGTATAGTAGGAATTCACAGGGATCAGGAGTAGGACTGTTGGTGGAGCACGGTAATATATCACTCTCTTCATCTTCTTGTGAAAAAGATTAGTTATATTTTCATAAGAACAGAGCAAGATAAAGTATTAAATTGCCATTATTTGTTTTCTAAATTTCCATTAACTTTTTTTTCTGCTTGTGAGTATTGGTGGACAAATCTGATTCTAAAGTCTTCCATTAGAAGGGGCACCACCAGTAAGACAGAAGAGTCACAGCTCTTCTTTTATTAAACTTCACCTCTTTTCTTGGCTTCTGACTGTTTTTCCTAGGAACTCCAGACAGCTATTACAAACAGCATGACATAGGAGTCATCTCACTTTCAGGTTATTTAATTCTTGGTAATGGTATTAACTGAGGAGCTTTTCATCCTTCCTCAGTCAAAGTACAGAGAGGCATTTCTACTCATTCCTTTCTACTCTTCAACAAGGACTGTGATAACATCTCAACAAATATGTGCTATAGTTTAACCATTATAAAGACAAAAACAGACATTTTACAATATTTAGGACTTTTAGACAAACAACTGAATACTTTTTTGTTTTGTTTTGTTTTTCCCTCTTTTTCTTGGAAATACAATATATATCTCTTTTTCATTCACCAATGATGTAATACACCTTATGATATTAAAACAGTAGTGAGAGAATACAGAATCCATCTGCATTTATCCACAGACAGGGAATCCAATTTGCTCTCTCTGGTAGCACTGGCATTTGTTTTATATCCCTTTAATTAGAACTGTCATTGCTGGGATTCTTTTTTTAATCTGCCAGGTTTTTATGTAAGGTAAATATTCATGTTTTTAAAGTGAGGGAAATAGAGAGAAGGAGGCCCATCACTTACATTTAATCACACTAAACAAGTTCTTTAGACAATTTGTTCTGAAATTCCTCTAATTAGAGCTTGCCCTCCAGGTAATGCTCTGATCTGATTTACCAGTG
>JANHGO010000063.1:100852277-100882281 GCA_024606505.1 Aquila spilogaster
CGCGAGGCGTGACTGAGCGCCGGCACAGGTTGCCCGGAGAGGTGGTGGAATCTCCATCCTTGGAGATTCTCCAGCGGGTCTGGACGTGGTCCTGGGCAACCGGCTCTGGGTGGCTGTGCTTGAGCAGGGAGGTGGACCAGGTGACCTCCAGAGGTCCCTTCCAACCTCGATCATTCGGTGATCCTGTGAAAATCAAAAGCAGTGGACCTCTTTAGGTTCTCACTTGCATGCAACTTTGAAGATGCCGCTTCCAGATTGTAAAAACACCCACGTTGATAAAAACAGGCCGTCTTCTGGTGTTTTCTCACAAAACTTCATGAGACCGTTCTGAAGTAATGGTAACAATCAACTTAGCAGACTATAGCACCAAACGAAATCCTGTATATTTTTTTCTTATGAATGGGATCTTTTCCAAATGAGTAAATATTTAACAAGCTGTTTACCAACTGGTTATTTTGGAGAACTACCAGTACGAGTGTTTTCATGTTAGTAACAGCTCTCGCTTAACAGAAGAGAGAAGTTGATGTACCAGTCCTAAGACAGCTTCATACTTCAAATGTCTGTGTAAATATAAGAGAATAGAAACTTGAAACGTAGGAGAATGGAAGTTGGTTTGGGTTGTTTTTTTTTTTTTTAATTGGCTTTGTTATAGTCAACTGGAATTACATTAGAGATAGGTTGGGGGGGGGTAATGAACCTTCCTCCTACAGATGTTCTGTGCTCTACATATGAGTAAATAATAACCACTGGAGAAGATTATTTTGTTTTTTAAGAGGAAGATAAGATTGCTGTGCATTTGGAGCTGTCACTTTTCAAGAAAGTGCTGTGGCTCGGATAATTCTTAGTGTTGCTGTCCATGCCAGTTGGCTCAGACAGTCCTTTTCTATCCTTGGAAAAGACCAGCAATATAATGCTGTCTTATACTTAAGTATTTCCAAGAAATGTATCTAGATACAGACTTTGCTGAAAGTTATGCCCAACAGATTTTCTTGCCTTACACAGTCTAAAGGGAGACTGTGATCAAAGGAAGGACAGTATTTTATAAGCGCTTACGATTTCTTCTTTTTTTAAGTTAAAAAAGGAGGGGAAAAGAAACCCACAAAAACAACCCCACAACCAAAATCCTGTGATTCTGCATGAAGCTGTTTAAGTGTGATCAACTCAGAGGAGAATTTTTCTGTTTCTAAAAAGAAACGGTGGGTACAGTTTCCAAACTTCATTGTTAATGTGATGTCTCATGGCAGGGATCATTTTGTTTCTACACTTGCAGACCATCTAGTTTTAATGCTGCAGCTGAGTCCTGAGCTGAAGCTGCTGATTCAAACAAGAGCAGATAGCCTAAATTCACTATGACTTCGGTGGTGGATGTGCCACTTAGTTTGTAAAGCTAGGGATAAATACGTCGAGTCCACCTAGCACTAGCTATGACTGAAAAGGATCTTCACCTGCTTCCTTTGCATCCTCTACGAATTTTTCTTTCAGTTTCTAATACAATGCAGTCTGAAATACTCTTTTAGAAGTTCTCCCTAGGTTCCCACAAAACTCTGATACTTTTCAGGTGTGTCTTGCATTCCTAGCATCGCAGGTATGTTCCCTTCATGGAGATGCAGGATGGAGAGCGCGGCATAGAACAAGGATTTTGTTCTTGAAGTATTGGCTTTGCTTTTTCAGGATGGAATTTTACCAAATTGATTAGCTTTCAGGAATCCTTCATGTAGAAAAGGCCAGATTATTGGTATTAATGGCCTTTTATGCTAGATAGTATTGATATTTTAATCGAGGCATTAAGATACAGTGTTTTTCTTTCTGGTTTTGAAAGAACAACAAGCAATCAAAGGTAGAACACAAATGCCCAGCAAAGCTCTCAGGCTTTACTGCTATTTTAAGATAGCTTTGGCTTGCGTACTGCTAAAACCAGTGTGCATATTTGAAATTCTAGCCTCTACAATGAAAAGACAAGCCTTCGGAAACAGCCAGTGGTTTTGGAGCATGCTTGTCCTTTGCAAGCTGAATGTTAAACAATGACTTAAGACTCTGCTACACACTGGCTGTAGCTCTTGATGTCTTACACACTGGCTCCATTTTTTGACATAATTTTGGCAAGTGGGGGAACCTGGCAATCCTTCATGCTAGAGGCCTTAGCTCTAATAAAGCGCTTTAGTTATTAGCACAAGTAAATAGTTGTCCATTTGTGCTTCATTAATGCATATTAGTCATACAGTAAATACTGTCATGCTGGCAAGTTCCCCAGAATACTGAATACTTCTGCACAGTTCAGGAGGGGGTTTCTGACAAAGTGGTGTTGGCACCTTTCTTGAAGAAGTTCCTGAAGCTATTAGTGTAGGAGAGTGACAGACCATTATTTCAGCTCATGTGGGTTTTTGTAAAACTGATACTTCAGTGGAGGCAAAGAAGTATTTTTGATGAATTTTATGCTGCTGCAGTAGGTCCTTCTCAAGTTAGCAGTTAACTTTTCCACAGTCTTCAGCTATATCTGAGGGAGGTTGCTTTGGGCTGTGGGGACTATGAATGAGGTGCCTACTTTTCTAATGAAAATAATTAGATATTCTAAAATCCCATAAGATTGTCCAATATTGTAAAATTGTAACTATATCTTTGAAGAACCTAGCATGTGCAACAGTATGAGCAAATCAAAAGGCAGCACAATGATCCATGATCTGTTTTGGTTTCTTGAGAGATAAGACCTTTAATGTAAACAGTATAAAATTGTGAGCTGAAATTTCAGGTATGACTTGTTCTTTGGAACAGCCAGCATAGATTTACCAGTTGCCTTTTTATCCTTCGTGTGCCTGGCAATGACTTCAGGAGGACTCGCTCCATAATCTTGCCAGAAACTGGGCAAGGCTGACCAGCTTCTGGTTCCTCGTATCGTCATCGTTGCCCATTTTGAAGATCAATGTGATTTTTGCCTCTGCAGTCATCAGGATTTTCCTCTGATTAGTGACTGACTTTTTGAAGATAAGAGGGAGAAGCCTTGCAGTGGTATTGGCCAGCTTCCTTGGCACCTTCTAACGAGTCCCATCTGGTCCCAGGGAGTTGGTCCAGTTAGCTTGTGTGATCCGTAGCCTTCCTTTGCTGTGAGTAATGGTTCAGTCCCACAGATGCCAACACTATGCTCAAAGTACTGGGAGATGCGAGGACGAGCTTTACTAGGAAGAATGAGGTGAAGAAATCATTGATGTCTTGTGTCCTTAGCTGCTGGGTCCTGTGCACAATTGAGCACTAACTAGACTAATACTAGCCATCCTTTTGCCCTTGCTTACCTGTAGAAGCATAAGCATTCCTTATTTTTTCTTGGCATCCTTTGCTTGCTCCAGCCTTTCTGCTTGGGCAGTATCTCCGTATTCTTTCCGCGTAACCTCTTCCTGTTTTGACCTTCTTTGCATTTCAGCATTTGAGCTGAGGCAGGAGTTGCCTGTCCGTTCACCCTGGTTTTCTGCTGTTCCCCTCTGACTTTCTGTATGACAAAATGGAGCATTTTTGAGCTTTGAGGAGGCTGTCCTGGGAGATCAGCTTGTTGTCCTGGGCCTCATGGTCCTTCAGAGCAGTCTCCTATGGGAACCTGACAAGCAGATCCTTGAGCAAGCCCAAAATCTGCTTTCCCACAATCCAGGACTGTAATTCTGCTAGTAGTCTTGCTCCCTTTGCTTACTCTTGTTACCTTCATCTCGGCATGGCATCAGGCTGCCATCAACCTCTACCTCCCCAACTGGTTCTTCTTTGTTTGTGAGTTGACTTTGCTAGCTTGTCGGTCAAGCAGAGTGCTTCCCTGGTTGGCTCACTGATGACTTGTGATGTGAAGTTGTCTTCAACCCACTCCAGAAATCTTTGTAGCATCCAGCTGGAACTGCACTGTTTGCTTGTGAGTGGGTCAGAAAGGTGATTTAGATGATCTCCAGTTTGTCTCCAGTTTCTCCCCATCCCATGCACTTGGCTGCAAAAATGGATTTGTTTGGCCTAGGCAAGACAGGTACTCTGAGCTTTCATCTCCAAGATGATGGGCGCCTCTTTTGGAAACAAGCATTGATGTGGAAAACGAGGGACTTGCCAGTGTGACAGAAACCAAGGAGAACCTAGTGGTGCTAGCCAGGAGCCCAGGTGTCTCCTGGCCCACTTCTGTCCTTCGTGGCTTCCCAGCCAAGCTGTTGGTACTCAGTCTCCTGTCATGGTACCCTCCTCCTCCTCCTGTCTTCCCTGGTGTTCACTCTCTCTCCCAAGGTTTACATCCCGGTGGGCTGTTTCCCATGCTGCCTTCTCTGAGGAGACCTACTGCCAGCTATATCTTCCCCAGAACCATCCTTGGGGCAGCGTGGAGAAGCTCCCCCTCGCTAAGTGCCTTGTGAGCATCCACCCTCGGGTCTGCCTGGTGCTGCTGTCCTTTGGTCACAAGTGCCCCTGGCTCCAAGTCTTTTGGTGGGGACAGGCATGAGGCACTGCAGTCCTGGCCAGATGTTGCCCTTTCCTCTCCACTGGGGGCCCATTGCAGAAGAGATGCCGCCTTCTGTGCCCAGAGCATGACGAGGCAGCGGCGGGTCGGGAAGTAAGGGCTGACACAAGCTTGAAATGGATGAACTGTTTTATTGGTTGTAAAGAGACTGTGCCTACCCTGGCAAGGCTAACATCTCCCTTTCCTGCCTCTGGGTTTTCTGGCTCTTCCACCCCTCTGGCAGAGCCCTGAGCTGCCCAGGATTTCCTTGAGTGGTTGTGTGCAGGCCGATGGAGAGTTGTGCCTGGGGGAACTTGGGAGAAGACGTTTTGGCCCTCCTGGAAGGAGGTCACTGCCTCTTTCTGGAGGACATCTTGGCCACGATGATGTCAGGAGGCAGTGACTGTACCTGTGGCTGGTCCACCTCCGTGGGCTCTCTTTCCTAATTGGCCTCTATGGGCTCTGGGTCTTCTGCCACCCGGTTGAGTGAAGCCCTTTAGTCCTGCACAGTCCTTCTGTGTGCTTTTACCCCATTCCCCCGCTGCATATCCTTCTTCTTCAAGAGCCCCTCTCTTGGGCTTATCCTTCCTGCACCAGCAGGGAAGCAGAACCCCTTGGCAAGGCAGGAGCGGTTGCTGTGGTCGCACTGCCATGACCACTTGTCATGGCCTGTTGGAAAGATTTCTGAAGCAGGTAGCTCTAGGATTGTATGTTACATAGACGTTCTTCGGTGTCTCGTGTTATTTGTACTTGTTAGATCACTTCAGCTAGTCTCTTGAATGTAGCAGATTACCCATTTATTAAAGCAATTTACAGCACGTTTACCCGCCCACACATGCACACTCAATTTATGTGAGATTTTTTTCCTGCAAATTCATGACATTCAGAATTTTTCAAACCAAATATTAGTGTCAACATTTGAGGTAGTCACCTTAAGCCTTTTGTAGCTGGAGGCACTCGTAGAGCCTGTTCTCTAAGGTGAAGGCAAATTAAGACTTCAGAGTGCCCATTTCTCTACTTCCAACCATACAGAAGCATAAGGCAGTGTGTTGCAGGTTTGGGAAGAATGCCTTCCTACATGCGTGCTGATGAAACTTCTGTATGAAATATGGTGGGTTTGGTTTTTTTTTTTTTCCTGACATGAGCAAATGGTTAACTAAGTGTGCCAAAGATGTTCTGAAAAAGGCATCTCTTGCAATGTTTTTTTTTCTGGAGTCCTTTATGTCCTCAAAATTATGACAAACTGCTGGCTGTTGAATATGAATTGGCTGGATGGTTTAGTCGCAAACCATAACTGCTATGCTGGATGAGAGCAGGTTGGAAAAATAGTTTTCTGACAGCATATCTTTTAGAGCATGACTTGCCCTGGAGATTAAAATAAACCCAAACCCACAAGACCAGAAACTTCTCATCGACTGTCCCACTGGTGTCTTCTGGAACATGTGTTACTAGGATGCAAGATTACACACATGCTGTCAGTATTGTGGTGGTGTGCTAATGAACTCCAGGTAATTTGCCACAGTTAATTTTCTTGTGTTAGCTAGATGTAATGGTCTTCAGTTCAACTGTATCCAGAAGGTGTCTTGTTCCTCTCACCCACAGCTTGCTTCTGAAGCCTAGTTCAAAGTTTTTCTCCTTTCTTCCTCATCGCATGATTCGGTTTTTTATTTGATCTCTGGTTTGACTTTAATCTTGGCAGGAATCTTTTCCACTACCTCTATTCCACAGATCTGCATTTTTGGGTTAGAAAGAATAGCTCAAAACTAGAGGAAGCACTATAATAAATACTGATTGTGCGGTAAAAGTTACCACCCTGAAGCCTGCAGTTAATCACCATCTCAGCTGAAGCACGGTAGCTGCTCATGTGCAAGCTGCTAGCCCCTTGAACTGCAAAGTAAATAAATCACATTCCCCCCCACCCTCCATCTTCAGCAGTGGTTTCAAGGAAGACAAAAGAAAGGTGTTTTAAAGCTGCTTTAAGACTGATTGAACAGCAGTTCATCTGATTGCATCCTATCTTCCTCGGAGTGAACAGTAGAAATCCATTTTCAGAAACGTTCTTGTCGTTAGTAGCTGTAGCATTTCAGCATTGCTAAAGCCAGCATGATCAAATGTTGTGCATAGGGCAGTATTACAACTGTGGGATTTCTTGAACTTCTGGCTGACCAGCTTTGCAATCTCTGTTGAAATCTCTCCCTGTTTGGAGACCCCATACCCGGGCAGGTCTTGTTTGAGGTGGTTTGCTTGTTTTGTTTCATGTGCTAACTTGGCAATTTTTGGCACAACAGACCTTTCCTCTCTTAGCATACTGGTAGTTATGAAAACTCCTTGATCTGTTGAGGCATTAACGTAGCCCAGTATTCAGAGGATTTGTGCAGAATTAAAGTAGCTGCTGCTTCTAACCGCGTTGAAGCATTGCAGTGTCTGCTCTCATGTGCTGTGAGTAACTCTGCTGGATGTGTCCAGTAGGTGTTGGCAAAAAGTGGGGAGAAGCCGTACAAAATAAGTGGTCACTCAGCACGCTGTGAACAACTAGTTATAAAACAAACCAAAACGAAAACCTTCGAAGCACGAAGAGGTGGTTGACATGCTTGCTTTTAGCAAGCAGGTTTTTTTCCAAGCGCCAGTTTGTGCAAAAACTAAAGATTTACACTTTGTATTGGGTTTTCCTGGGACAGCTTGCAACTTTACATGTAACCTGTTACTATTTAAATGCAAATTGCTGAGCTTTTGCAAATTTTCTTCCTTTAGAGAATGTTAAGTCAATAAAGATGTTCTGATAAAGCCATCTTCTTGATGCAGGATAACTGGTAGAGCTACCTGCAATTAGCTCACTTTCCTCAAGGAGGGGAAAACACGGCAGCCACTACATTTAGAGAATGAGATAAAACCATATATATTAATACTGGAACAAATGTAGCTAGCAATTAAGCACATTTTATATTGTACCTAGATTTTTTAAAATCAGACAGAGATAGGTAAAGTATCCAGAGCATTGAGAGAAGTTCTCAGGCTACAAAGTACCTTTGAGCTGCTTGGATTTTAGTATAGTCAAACTAGTTACTTCTTTTTTGTATTCTGATAAGAACTCTGAAAATGTAGAAAATACTGCGAGTTTCTTTCATTTTGAGAAATGGGGATAAGACACTGGCACACTGAAATATCCACGACAACCCCTGTTGTTAGTCTTAGCTTAATTTTTGTTGCGTTTTCTTTCCAACTGTTGTGAATTGAAAATTTGTACGTAAGCAGCACTGCAGCATAGTTTGTATTAGAAATATTATCCAACCGGTGCTAACACTTGGGGGCAGTGACTCTATGAAGTCTAATAGAGCATCACTGTTGACAATTTTTTTTAAATTTTTTTTTAAGGAAAACTTTTTAACATCAGTGTGAAAGGTGTAGTGAAGTGACTTTCTTAAAACTGAAGGTCAAATGAGATTCAAACATGATTAAAGAAAGAAATGCAGAAACGTAGGCATCTTGGTTTATTGATAATAGTTGGGTTTTGGTTTTTTTCCGAGGGCTTGCAAAGTAACCTATTACTGCAATGTAAGTAGTACAGAAGAACTTTTTTTTTTTTTTTTAAGTACCCATATATTGTAGACTATTTCTTATACCATCATTTTCTTCGCATAAATTACATTACTGATTTGCTCTGAGAGAGTGGAACCCTGCCATTTGGTTAGGGGAGAGCACAACGGTCTGTTCCAATACAAGATCTGTTGCTGGGTTGTTAATCATGAAAAGGCATGATTGCCGTTCTTTAGAGATGTGTCTGTGATTTCTGTGGGGGTTTTTTAATAGTTTATGGAGCTGTCAACTGAGGTGTATAAATCTTTGCCCCATGTCTGAGATTCTTAAATACCTTCTTTTTGGTAAGGCTTGCTGTTCTGGAGATGTGTAAATGGAGTTAGTTCTGTATCTAGCTGAAGGCAAGTCACCTGAACTACAACTATCCTTGTCTGAGTTGGGTAATTAGTTCTGGGGCAGATTGCACCATGTAACAGGTAAGCGGTCCTTCACCTAAGCAGGAAGGTGTGTGGTCATTAATATTTAGGATCATAGGTTTGATCAGATGGGATAGCCATTTCTAGACGTAGTTAATTACTTATCTAGTGCCAAGGATCGCTCTTCAGGGAAGGAGGGGAGGGGTATCAAGCACACCCTAAATTGCAGCAATTGAGCAAGTTGGCTAGAAAGTGGAGAGATAAGGTCCGTATCGCTGATAGTTGAAGCAAGTAAGGATAGCAAAGTAGTCTTGTATGAAGTTGTTCAACATGACACTTGAAATTCATCAGATTTTCAGTTTGAAGACCTGAAGAACAATTTCATTAGCAATCTAAGAGTTACTTTACTCACTGGCATCTGCTGAATTTTAATGGTCTGTGTGAGCACAGTGGCTCTTGCCCCACAGAAGGTTTGTCATTTTATCAGCTCTGTCAAGGGCTGTGAAGAATCATCTTCACCTATCAGCTGTTCAAACCCTCAGTTTGAACCTGAACCATCAAGAAGACAAAAGGGGATAGCACTATTGCCTTTAAGAAAGCAGACCCACATTCAGATGGGATAAATTCCTTTGTGTTTCATGCTACTTTCATTCCTTTGTTAGAGTTTCATCAGTCTTGAGTTTTCAGGGCTGCGTAGCTATAAGGGTGCATAGACTTGAATGTAATTTAGGTTTTCTGCCTGTGGTTGCTGCTTCCCAAAGTCTAGAGATTTGAATATCTATTCTTAAAGAGAATGTACTTGTATGGAAATAGAGGTTCCTGCACCCAGGGTCGCATCCTCTGTTCCCTCCTCCCTCCCCTGGCCTGAGACACACCAACGTGTTGCTGCAGCGGCAGATCCCAGAGTCCACCAGGTCATCCTTTCAGGCGCTGAGCCTTCCGAGGTTAATGAGGGGCGTCATCAGCCTGCGCTGGGACAGACTGTCCGAGGCCGTTTGCAGAACGTCCCCTGTCCGCTCGGTGCAGGGGTGCTGTCAAAACCTGACTCCCAAAGCCAGTGCTCTTGGAAGCAGCTGGCCAGCAGCTCTGCTATAACCGGAGCTCTAGTATATTTGATGCCAAGTAGAACAGACGAGCTACCTTGTATTTCACAGGTCTGAGCGTGGGGAGGGCAGTGGGTTGAAAAGGATCAAATATCCTGTACCTGCTTTCTGCGTGTTACGACTTCCCCCCAAAGAGCATGAAGAACATGTGAAGACTTTTTATTTTTCTAGTGCAAGCCAAAAGAAAATTTTGAAGGCACTTTCTCAGAATGGACAGGTGTGTTAGCAGGTGCGTGAAATGCTGAAATTTTCCATCGCACCTGGGTACAAATATTCCCATTATATTTCTTTTCATCTTTCCGGTGAGGAAGGAATATAGTCTGACTATGCACTTCAGAAACTTGGACAAAACGTAGAAAGTGACCCTGGTAAGGATTCTAGAATAGAATAAAGGTTTTATGAGCAACAACACATCGTTATGGGTTGCATTACTCCCTTAGATTGTGTGAGCACCATCTAGTATGGTAGTTAACACCTATGGATTGCTAAGTTCATTAGAGCCTTGCTGTGCTTTTAACTCAATTTAAGTAGTGTAATCTATTAAGTATCAGTTCTTTGATAAGAGAATGATGCAAAATCTCACTGAAAAGCCTCTTTAAAAGAGGAATATGAGATATTACTTTAGTTTATACTTTCTCAGGGTAAGAAAATCATTTTTTTCCTGTTTAATTCCTATTGGTAAATACAATTCTCTCTCATAGAAAACAGATTTTTCAGGGACTTTATTGATTCAGCCAGTATTGACCAAAACCAAAGAGCTTGGAACATGCAGTAAATTAGGGTGTTGGTAGCTTTGTCAGTGGCAGTCCCTTGCCAGTGAGAGTGACTTGCTTTGGAGGTAAGGCTAACTTACAATTAAGTACAAGCTAAAGATACATTATCAGGATCTATGGGCACCAGCAGAAGAAACAGAATTTCCATATAAGCGTGTAATTTTCTACTGTGAAGAATTTGCTAATATAAACTTCATTTATTCAGTGGTGTTTTGTTAGAAATGAAAAGGAACCGAGTTTATGTTTTAAAAAAAGAAGCAAAAGTTACTTGATCAGAAAGTAACTGCTTCATTTTTCATCAGAAAGTAAGTGCTTTCTAGCTGAAGACAGCTCTAAGAAGTGATTGTTTTCACCAGGAACCTTGTGCGTTTGGGTTTTTTCTGTATTTCAAGACTTGATTTTAGCTGTAAACTATGTAAACTGTCTCTAACAGCCACGGTGGTTTTAGTCTCATTAAAAATAGAACAAAGCTTTTAGCATTTCTAAGCCTGTCAGTTGGATTCCCTCCTTGCTAGCTGATTAAAAGACAGCAACCATGATGCATTGAATTTTCTTCTACCATAATAAATGGCAGTCTGGTCCAAAAAGTGCACACTGTGCAATACACTATCCATTTTCTCTGTGCAGAGTACTGGGAGACAGCTAAATTCTTGCAGAAGCTGTTAGTTTCTACTAAGAGAGGACTGGATCTAGTGAGAGAAATTTAATTTGACGTAGTTCTTGCCAAATTCTGGTTTCAGTAGTGTTGAAAACTCTGCTAAAGCCAATTTTGCTAAGACCAGCCTAGAGAAGCTCAATCTGTAATGCTAGCGTGTATGCGTGCTGTAAAAGTGTATTGCTGAAGCTGTCAGCTAACATGGTATGCTTGCTCCTGCCTTACTGGAGAAAAGCCTTTTATGAATAAACTGCTGCTACCAGATACTGTTGGAGGTTGCTAATCATGGTCCAGCTCTTGCCAGATTAGATTTATTTATTTCCTGAGGGGCCAAAGAGCCACTTTTTTTGAAAGAAAGAAGCTGGCTAGTAGCTAATAGCAGGTTTTGGCGTGAAACAATACTGCCCTGCAATTGCAGTACAGTATTGCAATAGATAGCAGTTGCAATACAGATAATGACAATCACATAACTGGTAATACTCCTTAAAATAAATGTGAAACACCTTCAGAAAAACAACTTTCCAGCTCAGCTATAGCAGTATATTGTATAACCATATCAGTCCATGTATTTAAGAAAGCTTTTTTTTTTTTCCCTTGGTGTAGGAGAAGAAACACTTCACTGACTTGGGGTGCACACTATGGGGTTTTGGTGTTGACAACAGGGTCCAAACCCCCATTTTTTTGCTGAATTGAAGGACTTTCTGGTCAGTGGGTTACTGAAACCCAGACGGGGGTCGGGAGAGAAGTTCCTCCTCCAAGGTCGAACTGGCAATCCTTTCTGCCTTCCCCTGTATCATGGGATGTAATATAATTCCTGTGATTCATTTAACAAATTCCCTGCTGCTGCAGAGACATAGACCACGGACGCAGGTCTGTTTTGTCTGTCAGTCTCTCTCATTTTCCTTCTTTCTTTGCTAATTCCTGGTATGTTGTGTTTCTTGTGGCTGTTGTGTATGTTGCATGGTGGGCTGCTGAGGATTGTATGAATGTGTGGATAACAACGGGTCTGTGCGCCCTGTCAGGTTATCGCATGGTTTTGGTGATTTGCAGCACTGAGGATCACACATACTGTGGTGTGTTGGGAGGAACGTGCTGCTGCCTTTGCTACTCCCGTAATCCCAAGCTGGGTTTGTTTGTTCCTGGTCTCTAGGGTTATCGCTCTCAGTCTTGATAGCCAGTACTGTAAAATCAGAAGGATTCCTGCAGTTAGTGGCTTTGCTACTTCAGGAGAGAGAGACCGACTTTTGACAAAGCTAAGTGGCTTTATTTTAAGCCCTTATTTGTACAAGCTCTCTTAGCAATGGGAATGCTAAAATTCTAGGTTCACGGTTACTCTGTTGACTTACTGAGCCTTTCACTTGGCTCTTACCTAGTCAAATGACTATAGTTAAGGGGCAGGAAACCTAGTTACAGGTCTTTAATTATGTAATATGTGGGTTGTCTGAGAATGCGCTTTAAAGTTTTTTGCCTGGATGTGCAAAGCCTGTTTTTTCTTTATTTCTGTGACGTGTTAAGCACTGGCCCAGGGAAGATGTGATTGGAGCTCTGGAAGACAATAAAAAAATATGAACTGTGTTTGAGTAAACTTGAAATCATTTGCAAAGCAGGGACTTTGGACAAACCCAAGAGAGGTGCTCTTCCCTCATGACTGTACTTGGGACAAATTTCCTCAAGCTCTGGGGTGTTAGCAGGCTGAAAATGCGTTGTACCAAACAGCTATCTGGTAGGGGACTGTGCTGCTGTATTTAGCCACTAAGAAGGCCAGTGACTTAAATCTTTTAAGAAAGGAGTGTCATATGCATTACTAATTGATCAAGACTGTGAAGTTTGGATTAGAGCTTGAACATTGGTCTGGATCTGTTAGGTGGATTTCCTCCTGTAATAGCCTATGTGTTTGCCTTCACAGGGCTAGGAGTAAAATTGAGTGACAGAACAGAAATTCTGCGGATGGCTGTGGGTACCAGTAAGCTATAGGAAAGTTTACTTAAATTAATAGCTGCCTACTTGGCGCTTACCGTAATTGAGTCTGTTCTCCTCCTTGTACATTTGATGCTTTAAGTAAACCAAAGCTGCAAAATGATGGTATAAAGAAGCAGCATAGCTTAGAAAACAATGCAGAAGGTTACTTTACATAAATGCAAATAGTCTTTTGTTTGGGAAGCGAAGGATCGTATGAAGCAGCCCTCAGAAGAAATGCTGCCTAATCTGTTTATTGCCTAAGGAAACTCCAGAAGCATGTTAAGAATGGCAGTACTGGGTCAGATAAAGAAATGTTCATCTACCCCTGTGTCCTTTGTCTGAGAGCAACAAGTTGCAGCTACAAAGAGAGTGTGTAATTTCTCAACGTATTTACTTCCTGCTTCTGGAGCCTGGAGCTGTGTCCGCTCTTTCACAGCCCCTGGTGGACACCTTGTCAGTGAATTTTAATAATTGCTTTTTTTGGAAACCACTTACACGTGAACATTTCGCGATAGTTTCCTCGGTCTGCGCTAGCAGCAGGTACTTCATTTTGCTTTACACAAGTTGCCTGACCAGGGTAAAGCTAAGGTGGCTCAAGTAATGACATAGCTAATTTTCTCTTTATGCTCAGCTAGTTTTCGGACACCTCCCTTGGTGTGATAAAGTAGCACCAGCAGGTAGGCAGCGAGCTCCGGGCACGGCAGGAGTGCCTCTGTGCAAACTGAGGCGTAATCTGCCTCGATAAGTCTCCTAAACCGCAGCGGGGCCCATCGGCACGTCTGACTTGACTTTCTGTTGTGCTGGACGGTGTACAAACATCAGAAGTATGTCATGATCTTAATTTGTCGCTGTGGGACTGCTGGCATGAGTACGCGTGACTCTTGCTCAATTGAACCTTTTGTTCAGGGGCATGGCTGTGTGGGTTTGCAGACAGCTACAGTAAATCCAAAACCAGGGACTGTCGTCTTGGTGGTCTGGACGTCCTCGGTCTGGCCGTGCTCCCAGGAGCTTCCGAGAAGCTGTGCTGCCACTTGTAGCCTTCCTTCATCTCGTAAACTTCCAGCGAGTGCTGAAGTTGGAAAAAGTTGAAGCCTTCAGTAGAAGGGGATTTCCAGACCCCTAGAGAAAGCTACTCTGTCTCTGCTCATGGCCGGTCCCTTTTTTTGCAAAGAAAGAAAGAAGGGAAGCATAGATGATACTTTATTATTTGTACTTTCGGATCTGCTTCCTCCCTCCTCTAAGCCCTATTTACTTGTAAGATTATCCTAAACGACTGACTGGATAACCTTCCCTGGAGGGACCAGGGTGAGAGAAGCAGCAGTAGTAGAGTAGGAGCAACATGCTGGTCAGCCTAATAATGCTGTCTCCTACTGATAAATACTCTTCTGAGCTAAACTGCAGGTGGGAACTGTAGCACTTGGAGCCGAAGAAGTGATTAAAGAGCACGTGCAGACAGCAGAGCTGCTGTAGTATATGGCTGTCTGATTCTCTGATTAGAGCACCAGGTTTAATGTTTTCTTTGATAACTGAAATGCTTATCATGCTAGCACAAACAGCAGCAAACATTGTATGTCATAGTTGAAGGAGTGCAACTTGAAAGGCTTGGTTATAGATTGAAAAATAAATCCAGATTGTCCTGGTTACTGATATGTAGAGATAATGCTGTCTATGAGTGGACTTTGGCTCTTAATGCGATGCAAGCATGTTGCACTTTGCGTCATGCAATGCAGGTTTGCAAAAGGACACTGAAATCTAACCTGTAATGACGGTGTGTTTGGCTATATGAAATGCAAATGCTTTAACGGACTGTAAAAAATTAACACTGCTTCAGATCCTTCTAGCACTCTTGCTAGTCACTCGATTAAATCATCCTTGGTCGCAGATGCTGGCTGACAGAGAAAATAGTACATGCAAACAAGTCAGCGAGGGCTAATGCTCAGCTAGCTTCTAAAAATACTATAATAGCTGGATGGTACAGTAAGTTAAGTAACATGCTTTAATTTCATATTGAGAGCATTTATTGGAAGAGGAGGGAAAGCTGGGGATTAAAACGCGGAGCAAACACATGACTTACCGGGAGCCCGGTTTCAGCGGCGGCGGGGGGGTCCTGATGGACCAAAGCAGGTGCCCACCTTGCTGAGGGCATCGGCCACGGCCCTGAGCCCCAGCACAACGAGGCCGCTGGCACGGAGCAATTATA
This sequence comes from Aquila spilogaster, assembly GCA_024606505.1. NCBI lineage: Eukaryota > Metazoa > Chordata > Aves > Accipitriformes > Accipitridae > Aquila > Aquila spilogaster. Next base: position 100,867,365 of record JANHGO010000063.1, read on the forward strand.
TAACTTTTTTTTTTTTCCCCCCCTTTCTTCTTTTAACCTTGTTCCAGTGTCTGTCTGATCTCTGCTGCAGCTGGCCAAGTGCCACTGTTTGTGCACAACGGACACAAACAGATTCTGGAGGGTCATGTGAAACTACCCCGAGCTCTTTAAATCGCACCGCCCTTACCTTTTCTCCTCTGCTGCCTGCATTGCTTTAACAGGTGTGGTTTTGTTTATGCACGGCTGTTGCTTTACTTTAGCACCTGGGTTCTGCTGGCCCTCAGCGCCCGGAGAAAGCCTTTGGTTCCATGCCTTGCTCAAGCCGCAGGAGAAGTCTGCAGACTTTCTGGGCGACTTTCTGGGCAGGGGTTTGCTCCTGAAGAAACAGGCAGGGGCATCAGCTTTGTGAGAGCAGCACCGGCAATCATTCATCATTGAAACCTCTGCTGCTGAAAATTTCAGTATATCTTACCATGACCTTGGCTTAAGCTTTGTGAATGAGGCCTGTGGTTCTCAGCATCTTCTGTACAGCTGTAAGGTGATTCCAGAGAGGATGAATCTTATTCCTGTAAATTATTGGTAATTGCTAGTTTAAAAAAAAAATCTGCTTTAATTGAAAAGTTACGGGCTTGCAGCCAGCTTGTAAGCCTGAAATAAGGTCTTCTCAGTTAAGTGTTCACATGTTACTGCTGTGGGAAACCCAAAGGTAAAAAGATGCATTTTGGCCACATCTCATCCTCTGTTACTACATAGTACTGCACAAATCTTGCCTTCCACTAGGGACTTCTATGTCTTGGGACAACCGAAAACACATTTAGGTGTGTAACAAATAGCTTATAAGTGGTTTTTGTGTTCCACCTTTCGTTACTGTTGGGATGCCCTGCTGCTCTTCCCAGACGAAAGGCAATACGCAACTGCATCCACACGTTGGATGTCAGGACTTGTTCCTGGGAAGTGGAACTGACGCTGCTAAACTGCGTCAGCAGGGTTTTACCTGCACGATAAAAATACATGATTTGGAATTGCATGGGGGGAAAAGCATGAGGAAAGCTCTGCATTAGGAGGAAGGATGTTCTGCTGCTTTCTTCCTCATGCCTGTGATGTTCACCTATCAGCCTTTGTACTAGGTTTGAAATAACTGAAGAGCAATCAACTTCAGCTTTAAGTTTTGACTGAAACTTTTCCCAGATAAACATCTCCTCCCCCCGGTGTCCTTGGAGCCTTTGAAAGAATTATGCTAAACTTTCTGGGGAGTAGACTCTTAATTTTGTATGTGTTTTCTGCTTCCTGCAGTGGCCTTCTTGTGCTGCAAGTCCCAAATTTCATGCCTGAATTTAAAACTGAGATGTTGTGGGCCAGGTCAGCGCTGGCTGTGTGGCATCCCAGAGAAAATGAGATACATCCAGTGAAAACGACTAGTGCTCCAAAAGTGGTAATAATGTTAGGATGCGGTTCCAAGAGATTTGACAGAGACAGGAGCTTATGAGTTGCTTGTTCCTAACATGTGTTCAGTTAGCTCCAGTGAAAGAGCTAACAAATATTGCCATGTTTCAAGAAAGTAAAAACAAATACAGTCATGCTGACAGGAGGTCTGATTTTTTTTTTTTCCTTGATTCTTAAGAAGCAACTAAAAAACTTGTGTGAGATTAGCTAGATGTGCCTCATGAAACAACAGCCAGTGTCACAAAAAACAGTGGCAAGGATGTAAAGAGCTGTAAGGGGAAGTGGCCAGTATGGAGGCAGAAGGCTGAGTGGTCTCAGTCGTATCTGGCATAGATAGATGGATGCCATATGTATCTTAATATATATTGTTTACTTGTAAAAACCTCCCTTGGTCATACCACTGTTGGCAGTGCTTGTCTTATAAACGCCTGTGGGCTCCTGAATTGATCCCTGATGGTGAAGGCACTCAAGAGTGGTGCTGGAGTACTTGAATCAAAGCTCAAGTTATCTGCTGTTTGAGACAGTCTCTCTGAATAAGAGATAATATAATTTATTTCATATCCTGTGTAACTATATACAGTTCTTATACCCAAACTCTACATCCATTATGGTTTTGAGCATTGGCTTATATTCTGTAGCTGGAAATGTTGGGCTGAGAGCTCACAGTTGCACACAGTTGAATTGCCACTCACTGCGTGCATGTTATTGCTCTGCCATTAATTACAACGTCATTTGCTGTGAAGGTGGTTCCTATGTTTTGACATAAATGTGCATCATGCTGTTGTGTATTTATCCCACACTTTGGGCAGGAACATGTATACAGTCACGTATATCACTGCTACAGGGTTTATGGGCAGTGATATATTAATGTAGTCAACTTCATGCACTTGCTTCTGTTTTTCCGGTATATGCAAAGGTATGCCAACTTTGTAAAACTGTGTACCTGCTCTAAATTTCCTTCTTATACTTCTAAAACTCAGTGTGACTTATCTTGCTTTTCTTATTATATTTTGATTTTCCTGCTTTCTCCTAGTCGTCTTTTTTGGCAAGTTCTGTGAGAAACAGTGGTATTTTAGACTTAGCCAAATTCAGTCTCTGTTAAAACTTCTTGAAACCTGATCTTGTGAGAGTTCTAGTATGAAGGAAAAAAAAAAAAAAATACAGGTTGGCATCCAGAGCTATGGATGTTTATCTAAACTGAACTTCTGATTCCTCTTGAGGTTTGGTAGTTCACTACTGAATCTGTTTCAGTCCAGTTAATTAGTTACAAACCCCTAAGCCACAGACTTGAAATTAAAGAAAACAAAGCCCCAAGCCTCCACATAACTTGATGCAAGAAGAAACTTTTGTTAAACCAAGAAGTGCATTTACATCACTGTTTCCCAGTTGGAAATGCAAAACTGATGTACAGATGAGCCTACAGCATAGTTATTGATTCTGGATTCGTGCCACCTGTATTAATGTGTTAATCTAGTGTCTCCCTATAGTCCCTCCCTCACCCCTGACATTGGTTTCTCCTTTCAGAGGTATGACAGGGATTTTTCTTTTTGTATCAGTGGTTTGGCTCTGTGCAGTGTAGCTTACAGGGAGTACAGAATGCCTTTTTTTGATAAGATTTCCTGCTCTTCTCTTTTTAGGACAATGTAGATCAGACTTCGGCTCATGGTCGGCGGGATCTGGTGGAACCAGGTTTCCAAGAACCATCTAACCGCATCTCCCTGAATCACCAAGGTAAGGAACGGTGGGTGGGAATCCAGGCTCCTCGGCGGAAAGCCAGGGCGCTCCATAAGCAGAGATAGTTTTACCTCCATGTTGCTGTTTCTCCTTCTCATTTAAAAAAAAAAAAAAAGTAGTTCTGGGTGGTTGGAGGAGGAGAGCTGAGAAATAGTTTTTTGTCACAACTGTCCTGTGAGCTGTGGATGAAGACCGTGAAGAACTTGTGGTGCATCTCAAGCCTTGTAGCCCAAACTGGGATTGATAGCCTGGGTGGCAGGTACATTCTCCTCTTTTTATTACGGGGGAGGAGGGAAGTACTGAAATTTAATTCAACATTTGTAATGTTAAAGTTGCATTTGAAAAATCTTTGATTGCTATAAGAAGGGTTCAGGGCTCTGGCTCAACTTTAGGAGGAAAGAAAAGTATGTTTACTTGCTTTGCATGACAGAAATCAGATCATTCTGGGAAAAAAAAGTCCTGAACTAGACATTGTAAAATAAATCTTAAAAGCCTTTCTTTGCCAATATCTGTCTGTTCAGATACCTAAAAAAAGACAGTTACTATTATAGCAGGGACTTTTTAGCTCAGCTTTATTTTTTTGGCTTTGAAATAATTAATGATAGAGAGTGCCGTCTTAACCGGTGAACCCCCTTGCCCTCAGGGTTCGTGACGGCTTAATTTGGAACCAAGTCCTTGAAGGTCATCTTCAAATGTTTCTTCAGTGCAACAGCTAATAGTATTGCAGTCAGCGCAAGGCTATGGAAATAAAAAAGATCGTAAACTTGTTACTTAAGCATGTCATATTTGGTAAATATTTTAAGTTTTCCTTTCAAAATCCAGCTGCTTCTGTTTGCCAAGGGCAGCAAGACTAGAATTTCATGACTTGTTGATCCTTAAGACTATTTAAGTTTCATAAACAAATCCCAGAATGTAATAAGGATTGTATTTTAATTTACTCCCCTCCCCAAGTCTTCCAGTTTTTTAAAGCTTTGCTTTGAATTGAAGGTAACATGTTGCCGCGTTATCCAATTTAAAACTTCTAGTAGTGCAGGCAGTGTGTTGTGGGATGCTTGCATGCTTACAAAACAGAGTTTATAAATGCCATTTTTCATTCGTATTAGAATGGTACTGTTACATTTATTTCACCTACCTTGGGATGTGCAAATCCTGGAGTAGATCTATACAGGTGACTTCTTCTGAACCTATTTGTAAATGCCCCCCTTTAATCAAGGGATCGGGGGGGGGAGTGCATCCTGTGAGGTCTAAGTTCATGCATTAGAGTGAGAATATGTGAGGCTGCTGCTTATGAAGTCTGGAGGTTTATTGAAGAGATAGGTAGTATTGCATTTTGTAGCCTGACATTTTCCTTATAGAGTAACACTTCATTTTCAGATACTCCTTTTCTTCTATCAATATTGTAGTACTGCAGAAGGATCCATACAGTGTCGCCTGATGGGTGGCTCTGCCTCAGCTACTTTGAGACAAATGTCTGTATGCAAACTGGTCCAAATTAATTTAGGAAACAGCTATCTTTAAAGAGAATGCTTTTTGTAGAGTTACCGGCTGTTTAAGGCCTGTTTATAAAGAAAGACCCTGTTAATGGTTTTCCCAATAGTTTCTGAAATAAAGATCACTTTTGCACCCACAAATTTTAGGGGATTTTTTCCTATGTCAGCTGACTGACAGCAATCAAATCCAGTATTTCTAGAATCTTTTTGATTTTGTTGCTGAAGTAGGTATTTAGCACGTTATTAATCTTGCCTACCCCTGTGACCATGAAGTGCTGTTACATTAGTGGCGTGGATTAAGAACTGAAACCTGAATGCCCAGAAGTGGTCTTTGATGCTGCGCTGGGCTGTAGTGCTTCTGTCTTTTTGCAGTGTTGGGGGGAAGTAACGTGCCTTACAAGCATGATACCTGCTGCTTCGGTATCTTCTTGAGAATGGAAGTGACCATCAGCGCGATGTTATGTCATGTCTTGTGTGTTTGTTCCATCCAAGTGTGAGCTTTCATACACTCTTTCATAGAATATGAAATACACATTCTTGTCCAAGAACTTGGAAGTACAAGTATTTTAAGAGCTGCCACGTATTCCGGTAACTGATTAATGAAGAGTACATAGAAAAATATAATATGAACAGCTTCAGAGGGAGTTGTGACGTGGTCTGAACTAGCTCCCATGCAGTCATATTAGTTACACAATAAATAGGAAGACTAGATTACTAACAAAGTGGGTTTTTAAGTTCTCTGGCAGCTGTTTGCTTTTTTACTCTTACACTAAACTGTGTTATCCCTTACTTGCTATCAAAGCTTTGCCGGCACTGACTTTGATGAAAAGAGTAAACCTGTATCCAGAAGTAACTTGCGGGACCACTGCTTGCATTTAATAAATGAATCTGTTTGGTGGTATGTCTTGATTACATTGATGATAAAGATATTTGCAACAGACCATGGCATATTTTGCTTCCAGTTATATACAACATTACTTGCTCACTTCAGCTTATACTGCCTAGCAGATCTAAAGCTTTTGCTCCTGTGTTTCACCAGACTTTTAAGGAAAACTGACAGGCTTGCAACAAAGGTGGTTTAATACATATTTAACATGAGCAGAAATTGTGGAAGGATTGGAATTGGCTAAAATATTTCATGTGTTAGGTGCTCTCTGCCTTTTTCCCTTTAGTGTACTGTGCCTTAAACGCTGCAGCTGAACTTTGAACAACCATACTTACTGCATTATTTTATGTATACACTTCCAATTCATCCCTGACCACGTTGCTCAGTGAGCGCAGCAGATTTGCCAGTTTTGTTGAACATTAACTTATAGCCCTTTGATTTTCACTGGGAGAGCTTTGGTATGAGCACTTGCAATTCTGAACCAGACCTGGCTTTCCACAGCCTATGAAAATGGTGATTAGCTTCCTCCTAGGCATCCGAGTCCCTTCAACACAAGCTGGCAAAAGAGCATTCAAGTGGAGACTGAGATATCCCTGCCAACTGTCCCTGCGTGAATAAGCTCTTTCTTGTGAAGGGTGTTTCAAGTACATGTTTCCTGCTGAATCACTCTTTTTACACAAGCAGATGCTTTATAACTGTTCAGCTTTTTCTTTTAAAAGAATATCTTGTAAAGATTGGGGAGCAGAGAATACTTTTTGTAAAGTGAGGAATCTCTAAAATAGGCAGGTTTCATATGAAACATACGTAAAAAGTTGAGTGTGGATGGAATAGTATTTTTTCCTAGAAATAGTTCAGTAACTGCTTATGTGTAGGTATGCTGATAAACTCGCTTACCTTAACAATAAGTATTTTTATATCTAAGCCATTATTTAGTATTCACTTTTCAATGATTCTGCTAGTTGGGCAAATTTCGTAAAGGTACTAAACGCAGAGAGCAGGAACTAGGATTTCTTACCTCTATTCCCCAAAAGCTACTTCATAAATTGAATGCAACAGGAAAGAGCAGGCTTCATCCAACTGAAGAATACTAATATCCCCTGATGTAAAGGAACAGATACGCTTCAGCTACCTATTGAAAGTTATAGGAAGTTAACAACAGCCAGCCAGGATTTGGCATTTAATTAACAGCAAGTCAAGTATTTCTCAAGCAGTCCTTCCAGAAGCTGTAGTAAAGCTTCTAGGCATGGAGAAGAAAAATGTCTAAACTGTAGCATTTTCTGAAGAGTTCAGGAAGGAGATGAAGAAACAATCAAAACAATTATTTACCATCTTTTAAAACACCAAGAGAAAGAGGAAGTGAGAGCATGCGTAGGATGGGACAGGTATTGTTATTTTTCTAAATTTTTTCCCTTCAGGAGTGGAGTGTGGAGATGAAGGAAACTGTAGCCTCCTCAGGCACGTCTCACTTTGCAAAATATTTAGCACTCACAAATGTTCAGTATTTTGCAATGACAGGTTCTCTGCAGTGTGTAGCCTGCAGCGTTCCTACCCTGTGCGGTAGCGAGGGGCAGAACTGGGGAGCATAGTGGCGATTGTAGTCAAAACGCTTGCATTCACGTGGCGATGCCATTCTGCGGCCCTTCGTAGAGGTGGTGGGCTCCAGCACTCGTTCTCCCTGTCCCATCCCAAAGGGGGCTGCTGGTTCTTCTCTCTCCCCGAGCACCCTGGCAGCGCAGCCTCCGCTCCTCCCGGTTCCGCCAAAGTTAACCTCCAGTGTGTCTCAGTAGCACGACAAGTCTCTCCTATGGATTTCCCTGTGCTGCCTAGGAGTGGCCTTGCCACATGAAGTGCGACAGCAAAATACACCATGCTACAGAAAACCGTAAGCCCAACTGAATTTGTTTACTGTCGGACTTCGGGGGGGGGGGGGGTTAACCTGCCAGCTGTGCTACCGCTGTTTCTCATCTTGTGCTGTACTTCTGGGTTTTTCTTTGAGGTGTGTTTTGGAGCTCGTTTTTCTGTTTGTTTTTCTAGCAAGCAGCAAACAGTCCCAACTCTAGTCCCATCCGTGAAGCTTATGGGCAGTACCTTTTATTGGTACTTGACGTGTACTTTTTGAGATTGTGCAGCTACTTCTTATTCAGGATTTTGAAGCCAGGCATAAATAAGATACATTCTGTCACCTTGACTTTCAGTGGAGGTATTAGATATGCAATTCTGGCACTTTCTCGATGTGTGTGCTTGCGGGATGATGGTTGGTGTCTGTTCAAATGTGTTTTGCCATGGGTCTGTGACGAAAGACTTATCTTCCTTTTATTAATGGACTCGTATGCAGCCGTCCTCTCCTGAGGCGCTCCCAGCTCTTGATGGACTTGATGCTTTTTGTCACAGCAGTTCGCAGACAGAGCCGAGCCGAACATTGTGGTACCTCTGACTCCATAGCCAGGTAGCTTTGGCAGCGGAAGGAAACGATGATAGGAGTTGTTTTAGCCAACAGCTGTCCTTTGTCAACAGCCAGCTCATCCTTTGGTCTTTCTTGGTTGGTCACGGTAGGAAATCTTGCTTACAGTGAGACGATGAAGATGCTGTGGTTGCGGATCAGTTGGCATTAGGTTTCCCACCTGTACGTACAGACGACTTGTTCCCACTGCAACTGGAGGGATCCAGACCAGCTGCCAACTTGCATCGCGCTGCAGCCTGCTCTTGAGGTAGATGCTCTCCTGTACCTCGCTGGCTAGTTACTAATACATTAACTTTTATAGAGATGCTAAATCTCAGCAGTGGTGGAAACTACCCTTCTAGCACACTGCCTGGGTCCAAAAAATACAAGCCCATGTAAATACGGACAGACTTTTGAGTGACTATAGGCTTAGATGAAGTATTATGATGCCTAAGATTTAGCCCAGAGAAGTAATCTTGTGTAGCACTCTTTTTCTCCCCCACTGTTGTTGTTACTTGCTTTTAGTATCTTTTCTTTTGTATTTGCCTCAGGACAGGCACGTGAGGTTGAGGCGATTTCGTTATTCATTCTGTAGCTAAGGAGGAGCGTGTTCTGATACGCTTCAGTTGTGGGATCTGACTGGGATGAGTCGGTTATTTGGTGTATCAGAACTAACCCATGTTTTTGCAGAATCCAGCTGGTACTGAATTGAAAATGTAGAGTGAAAAACAGATAGTCTTGTTTGCATTGCAGAGACAATACTGCCAGACATTCATGAATTCTCATGCTTTGTATAAATGTTGTTGTCATTGTCCAGCCTTAGAAAAAAACCACCATTAGTGCCAAAAAGATTTACACTGACTACCCTTACGCAGAGAGCGGAGCCCCTGCTTGCTGCCTAGCTCATTACAGTACCTTTGTCTTGTTTTGGAGAAGGCTTCCATTATGTTTGGTGATGAATCTTGTTAGCAGAGCTACTAGGAGGGCACTCATAATAGCTCTGTAGAAGTTTAACTTCCCTCATTATATTAGTTCCCAAACCTTCGGGCTGGCAGAACTCTGAGGGGAAAAAAAAAAAAAAAAAAAGACAAAAAGAGAAGACAAAATAGGTTGGTGTTTAGTACAGATAATTTCAGAGATTTGCAGCAAGCTACAGGAAGACAAAATAGACCACCTGATTGAGTTTAGCAGGAAGACTCTGTATATAATAAGGCTGCTAATGATGATTGAGTGAAATCAGTAAAATGAGAAGAAACAGACCAAAAATCATTTAAAATGTTGCGTGTTCAGAGAAACATATTTGCAGGTGACTGATGGATTTTCTTTTATTTTTATTGGGGTTTTTTTTCATGTATCAGCTCTTTAGTATCAGTTTCACAAATCTGCAGTTTTGGACATACTTAGAATTAAATGTGTTCCTCTGAAGCCACCTGACATGAATTAAAAAAGCTCGACTATCTATCTCATGGTTGACAAGCATGGGATTTTAAGCTGTTTATAATTTCTCAGGATTCAGTGTGTCCTTCAGGTAAATTTCTCTGAGAAGGTAGGATTCAGTGCAGGGAAGGAGACCTCTGTCTTGGTTGCACAGGGTGCAACATGGTTTGCCTTGGGACCTTTATACATTGGAATTTTACAAGTGGAGATGTAGAAAAAAATGAGGATTTTAAAGTAAGCCTAAAGCAAGAAGAATTACAATATTAAAAATTAATCTTCCCTATTTACATGACTGTCAAAGTAAATTTAATTTAAGTCTGTTTTCTTCCGTGGCCTATGGAAAAATGGTAAATTTATTACCAGGTTTGCAATGAACTTCTTGCCACGTTGGAGGGGAGATGTTTACTGGGGCAGAGTGGTTGCACTGGGAGAGCAGGTGGAGCTGGGCTGGGGAGTTGGTTCCTTGCTCAAGATAGTCCATGACCTGTCCCTCCGGGACTGAAGCTGTATGGGTGTATGACGCCTGAGAAAGGGGTTTGGTTGTTTTTTCCTACTGAAGATAGAGGGATTGTGTTCCTCCGCCTTCTCTTTCAAGATTTGTATCTCCGGTTATCGTGGGCAGGGGTGGGGTGGGGGGAGTAGAGTCACAGGGTGTGAATTTAGGGTGATTAGAAGCTCGTTGCTTGCTGTTACTGTTAAATTCTTGTCTAAAGCTTTGGGAGGGGAAGGTGTAAATGGGGCCCCTGGGCGGTGTGATTCTGTTGCTTCTTTCCAGATCCTCCTCCTCAGAGCAAGAGGGCATTTACCCCCCTTACCCCTCACGCCTTACCTGTCGGAGAACAAGTTAGCTTAGTGCTGGTATAAGCCTAAAGTGATGACTCTTTAAGAAACCCGCCACGAATCAAACAGGGAGAGGGGAGGCACTGTGAAAAAGGTGGCGAAATCACACGTCCTTTTGAATTCACTTTTGCCCTTAATATTAAGGGATGTGCCTTTCCTGCTACCACCGAAGCCGAGCTAAGGCTTAACTGTCGGAGGAGCAGCCGCCATTTTCATCCCTTGGCCAGGTAACGGAAGGGGCAGATGGGGACGCGCTCCCTTCTCGCCCGGGGGTGAGCGCTCCTGGGCACCTTGCGGAAGGAAGGCTTTCTCCCTGTGCCGCTCGCTGTCGGCCCTCTTGGGACGCAGACGTTCACGTCACGTACTTGCTCGCTGTCGGCCCTCTTCCCCGGAGCCGCATCGGCTCGGCGAGGCGATGCCGTCGGCCGCACGGACGCTTTCCGCGCCGGCGCGGCTGCTGCCGTCGCGTCGGGGCCGGTGGCCGCTCACCCGGTGGCCGCTCGCCCAGCGCCCGGCTGCCGGGGGCTGCTGGGGGGGAACAGCACCTCGCGTGGGGGAAACCGACCTGCGAGTCCTACGCCGAGATGATGCCGTTCGGGATTTGGGGGTTTGGGGCTCGCGCTCGTGAGCCCAACGCTTCTGTTGGAAACGGTGTGCCTGGGGAAATTCAGTGCCTCAGTAGATACCTACTCGTGATGAGGTGCTTCTCCTTGGTACCCGAGCTGAGTTCCTTTCTTACGCACTTACATCTTTTGTGAAGAAGAAAAAAAAAAAAAAAAAGTCCAAAATCCTACAGGTAGCGCGCTCTCTCCTCTGTAAATGTATTTACTCAGCAACTTGTGTCATCCCCATCCTCGCTGTAAGCAGATCACTAAAGCAGCCAAGTGCGGTAGGTTCCCATATTTTTTCATTGCTTTATATACTGATTTATTTACTGTCCAACAAGTATGGGGAGACTTGTGGTCTCAGGTTGTTCTCTGCCTCCTAGGCGGCTTATTTCTTCCGTTTGAGTTAATGAGCTTAGTTATCCCAAATGCCCTCTTCTAATTTAATCAGTACAAGTTAACTGTACAATCTTGGGATGAGCTCATGTGTTTTCTGGAATAACTTTTATTGCCTTTATGTTTTCTTTTGTAATCTGACTAAATTTGTACTGTTGAGATGTTAGGAGGGTGGAAGGATGGAAATTAATACTGTCAGCAAAGGCTGTTTTGATAGCTTCTGGATGACATTTTTAACATGGCTGAGTTGAATTCTTGCCTGTGCCACTCCACCATCTTCCTGCACATCCCTGGGTTCTGCATATTCTTCCCTGTTAGGGGGGCATGTTTCAAGTGTATTTGGTTTTATGTAAGAAGCTTTTGAACCTTTCAGTGAAGGTGTTATAGCCAAATGTCAAAACATGGCTGTGGGCACTTAAAAATAGTCTCAGTACTAATGAGCTTTCCAGCTAGGAAAGTTGATTTATTATGTAGCCTAGTTTTTAATCATGCCATAACAATGGCAGTTGTTCAGTAAAAACAATGTCTCTGCAGCATCAGAATATTAACTTCAAATTCTGACACCTTAACCAAAATCAAATCCTAAATTTCAAAGGCAGTTTGACATGTAAAGGGGAAGGGTATATTTAAAGATGGAAACAATCCATACTCACTGCAGCTGTACTGCCTGTTAGGAAATAGTGCTTAAAAGAACATTTTCAAAAGTGTAAGTATCTCATAATTTTTGAGATAAAAGTACAATGTCACTATGCAAGGTCAGCTTTAATGGAGAGAGAACTGCCGTTCAGTATCTGATTACATGGAAAGCTCTAGGGCACTAATCTGGTTTCATGACTGTTGTGTTCAAGTCTGAAATAAAGCCATTCTGCTTATTCAGATATTTAAGGGTGTCACCTATAAATAGATCAGAAATTGATTGCCATTTATCTGCAATGCACCTAATGTTTGGAATTACTGTGACTGATTGGCGGGGGGGGCTATTTTCTAAATCTGTCTACTTTGGTAAAATCTGTTTCAAGAGCACAGTGTTACTTACCGTACATCTCTGTGCTTTCTGAAGGCAATGGGGGAAAACAGACCCGCTTTCCTATGAAACTTGCTTCCCAGAGTGTGGTGGCAGTGGTGTGGCAAAGTGGAGGCAGTTGTAGTGCCAGAAACTGCTCCCTGAATTCTTGAGACTGGCTGGACTTGAGCTTTGCAAGAACAGCCTTAGTTCACCAAATTTAGCAATTTTGAGACTAGATAAAATTTTTAGGGTGCCCCCCCCAATGAAATCTATTTAACTACTTCAGATAAAGCCCTGAGTCACTCCCACCCCTATTTAAAGCACACTGAACTGATTTGTGTCCTGTCTCTGATCAGCCGTGCACCTTTGATCTCTGTTGTGATGGCAGATAATTTCTAAGGGCTGACACAATGCAGCCCTCTCGTCTGCAAACAATTCTGGGAGACGTGTATTCAAGTTTTAGGTTTTTGGTATTTTTTTTTTCCCCTGACCTTCAAGGTTATATTTTTGGTCTCTATCAAAGTAGTGAGAGGGTGGAGAACAGGCAGTACAGCTCTTGGTTTCCTTCCATTGTTTGTCCTAAAGATAAAAGTGTCCTAAGCCTTGGTTTCTGTCTCTTCTTTCTAGTGCCTCAGGTGGAGCAAAATATAAGTTAATTTACCTTTTTATGAGCTCCATCCTCTAAGCAGAGCTTTTATCATCTTAGGAATTAATACAAAGATTCACTTTGCTCCTCTTTAAAAAAAAAAAATAAATAACCAAGCAATGACTAAATCTGTAACATTTCCAGGGGTAAGAAACAGAATGAGGGCGAGGCGAGACTCATTCACAAGAGTGAAATGGGGCATATTCGTAACACAGCAGTTCACCCGGCAAAGGCTTCTGTTGCTTTAGGATTCCTTCCGATTCAACAACTTGATGCCCTCCCTTGTCTGTTGTTAGCTGGTCTTAATTAGAGGAAGAATTATAAGTGCTAAACAAAAGGTGGCTTTGTACTTAAAAATCCAATGGATTTTAAAAGTTGGCTGACACTATTACAGCAAATTTAGGTTAAGGGGTCTGGACAAGTATAGAATTAGTTTAAGGTTTTAGCATCCTTTTCTGCATACTAGAACAATTTTCGGGAGCTTAAGTACTGGAAAACTGGGATTGTCACATAAAGATGTAGCACATCTTACAGTTGAGAGGAAAATGCCCAATTCAAGTTATAGCTTAAACATCATCTTTCTCAGAAATGCCTTTTCTAATCTGTTTATAAAAGAGATTGGTTCTGCCAGATGACTGCAAATTTTAAGATTTTTCCAGCATAGGAACGTATTCCCTTTAGTCAAGACAAACAAGTTGCACTGGAATGTGCTCATGGTCTGTATCAGCAAGTATAGCTTAACTTAGTTATGTCAAGAAGAATATATACTGTGGTATATCTGAAAAAATGGATGTCACTGAAAATACCTGGCTAATAAATTTCTGTGGTGTTGGATGAATGTGAAAGTAGGCTTTCTTAGTGGCAAAGTTGTGTTTATTTAAGTATCAACATGATTTTCTACGCTTAAAAAAGTGATTAAAGGTTCATGACTGAAGTCAGAGTTAAGATAGGAAGAACAGTGTAAAACGGTACATGGTTTGATTACAGCGACGTGCTGGTTCTTTCTGTAAGCCCTGCGTCTCTGCAGAGTACTGCCCGTACCCACAGCCCGTCCTCGCTGAAAGAAGGCGATTTGAAGGCGACGAGTGACCTCGGGCCAGCTGCCTACTTCGATAGCAGGGTCTTTGTTGGGTGGATGGTTCCTTTTTCACTCATTTTGGAAGTTGCGTGGGGTAGCAAACCTCCAAAGTCTGCGCTGCGGGGTTGCACAGAGACTCTTACGCTCACATGTAAACGAGCGATTGCGGACTATAGCGGTTAATGATGGCAGCAGCAGACCTGACTCCCATGTATTGTTAGTTAGCCATCTATACCTCGGGCAGCTATCAGCTGCTCCGAATAATTGGACTCAGCCGAGGTTTTGATGAAACTGGACCACAGAAATTGTTGCAGGACGCTCCTAAGTGTGCGTTTCTTCAAATGAGCTCCCAGAAGCAGCGACAAGCTCTCCACTCCATGACCCCCCCCAGCAGGAGTTGGGAAATACTTGCTGAGGTTGGCCGCTGTGCCTGTGCAGAGCGGGGCAAAGAGTTAGAAGCACTCATTCAACAAATTAGCTGTTACATGGGATGAAACAAATCACCGTAGATGTCTACCTACATTTTCCCCATCAACAAAATGAGTATATTGCTATTGCAAAACTTCTGTCAAGTATATGGCTGAGATCTGCTTCGTAGTGTGCATGCTATTTTTGAAGATGAAGTCCCGCTTTGTTCATGTCATTAAGTTGAGAGCCAGTTCTGAAGAGATGAAATCAAGATTGAAACGTGAACATGAATGAGATTGTATCCTAATATATAGAGTAAACTATAGACTGTTACTTTGACATGGTGGGTAGTCTTTCTATACATTGACTTGTTTGTACACAGCGTATGACATGGAAGTGGTGAAAAATAATGCAGCTTCTAAGTACTATAAATGTGCTTCGATTGAAGGTGCATAATTCTTGACTCACAGTAGGGAGGGCGTCAGTGAATTAAGCTGAAGGGTAGTTGACGCTTTCTCTTTGTGTGTAT
>JANHGO010000063.1:100882381-100970295 GCA_024606505.1 Aquila spilogaster
CAGTACTTGAGGTGCGGCCTCACCAGTGCTGAGTACAGGGGGACAATTACTTCCCTGCTCCTGCTGGCAGCACTATTCAATAGTCTTGTTCCCTTTGCTTATTCCTGTTCCCTTCATCTCAGGACAGTATCGGACTGCCATCAACTTCTTCCTCCAAGTGGTTGTTCTTTGCCCATGAGTCAGCTTTGTTAGCTTGTTGGTACAGCAGAGTGCTTCCCTGCTTGCCTTTTTGATTGATTGTGTAGTGAAGTTATTTTCAGTCAACTCTAGAAATCTTTCCAGTGTGCAGTGCTGGCTGCATGTGAAACTGCACTGTTTGTTTGCTTGTAAATGGGTCAAAAATGTGATTTAGCTGACCCGTCTTGAGTTTCACCTCATCTTCTGTACCTGGCTGCAAAAATGAACTTGTTTTTGCCTGGGCAAGGCAGGTACTCTCAACTTTCAACTTCTCCAAGATGATGGAAGCCTTTTGGAAGCAACCATTGAGATGGAAAACAAAGATGTAACAGAAACAAAAGAGAATCTAAGGGCCCATGGCCCAGGTGCCTCCTTGCCCACTGCTGTTCTTTGTGGCTTCCCAGCCAAGCATTTCATAGAATGACTTGAGTTGAGAAGGATTTCCTAGTTTCTTCCTCCCGTGCTGTGGGCAGGGCTGCCACCCACCAGCTCAGGCTGCCCAGAGCCCCATCCAAATTGGCCTTGAGTGCCTCCAGGGGATGGAGCACCCACAGCTCCTCTGTGCCAGTGCCTCACTGCCTTCTGAGTAAAGAATTTCCTCATTAACATCTAATCTAAATCTCCCTTCTTTTACTTTGAAACCATTATTCCTTATCCTTGGTTTGATACCAAGTCTCCTATCATAGCGCACTGCTGCCTTCTCTGTTGTGTACCTTCTTTCCCAAAGCTTAGATTGACGCAGACTCTCTGTCACACTTCCTTTTTTGAGGATGTACTGCCAGCTGTATTTCCCCAGAATCAGCCTTCGGGCAGCATGGGGAAGCTGTCCCTTGCTAAGTGGTTTGTGAGCTTTCACACTCAAGGTTTTGAGATTTAAAACAGAGAAATAAATAAAAAGTTAAACTCCTTATGAACTTGGGATTTTTCAAACTAATTACTGTCTTCAGCATTTGAGATAGTTATTTCACATGTTTTGTAGCTGAAGGCACTTGCAGAGCTTTTCTCTAAGATGAACGTGAATTAAGAATTCAAAGTGCCCATTTCTCTACTTCTGACCATATGGAAGTAAGTATAGGCTGGTGTATTGTAAGTTTACTGGGAGGAATGTCTTCCTGCATACACGCTGATGAAGCCTCTGCATGAAGTATTTTTTTTTCTAGCATGAACAAATGGTTACCCAAGAGTGCTAAGCATGTTCTGAAAAAGGCATCTTTTGTGTTCTTGTTTTTTCTGGAGTTCTTTGTGTCCTCAAAATTGTGATAAACTGCTGGCTGTTGAATGTGAATTGGCTGGATAGTTTAGTCGCAAACCATAACTGCTATGCTGGATGAGAGCACATTGGAAAAATAGTTTTCTGACAGCATGTCTTTTAGAGTATGGCTTGCCCTGTAGGTTAAAATAAATCCAAACCCACAAGACCAGAAACTTTTCATCTAACTATCCGACTAGCAAATTCTGAAACAGGAATATTGACACAATAATACACATTTCTAGGATACAAGATTACACGTGGGCTGTCAGTATTGTGGTGATGTGCTAATGAGCTCCCAAGAAATTTGCCACAATTAATTTTAATTTTTTTAGCTCGTTGTCTTCAGGACAATTGTATCTAGAGGTGGCTTCTTTCACTCACAGCTTGCTTCTGAAGCCAAATTCAAGGTCTTTCTTTTCTTCCTAATCCTACGATTTCTGTAGTTTGTTTTTTTTTTTTTAAACCTCTGATTTGTCTTTAATCTCAGCAAGGATGTTTTCCGCTACCTTTATTTCATAGATCTGCATTTTTTTATTGGGAAAAGAAAATACTGAAAACCAAAGGGAGCAGTATCATAAATCATACCGATTGTGCTGCGTAAGTTTCCAGCCTGAACCCTGCAGCAGATCCACCAGCTTAGCTGGAGCCGGGTAGCTACTCATGTGGAATCACCTACTCCTTGACCTGTGAAGCCATTTCCCCTGTCGTCTTCAGTGGTGGGTGCTTTCAGGGAAAAGGGGAGATCATACCATACCCTAACTTCCATGGAGGGAACATTATAAAGCCGTTTGACAGAAACATTCTTATGGTTAGTAGCTGTAGCACTGCTGAAACTGGTGCAGTCAAATAGTGCTAGTCTTATTACTAGGGGATTTCTTAAGCTTTTCTGTTGACTAGCTTTGCAGGGTCTGCTGAAATGCACCTCCAGTTGGAGACCATGTACCTGTGCCTGTCTTGTTTGGGTTGGTTTGCTTGTTTTGTAGTTTGGTACACTGTTCCTTCATCCAGTATCGCACTGGCAATTATGAAAACTCTTTGATCTGTCGAGGCTTTAACGTAGCTTAATACTCAGAGGAGTATGTAGAATTAAAGCAGCTGTTGTTAAGTGTTGAAATGTTGCAGTGTAGGTTCAGAAGTGCTGTGAGTAACTTGGTTGGAGGTGCCCTGTGGTTCTCTTGACTCATTTATGGTGCAAACATCTAGTTTTAAAACAAAATGAAAACAAAACCTTCCAAGTTTGAGAAGGTGATCAACAGTGTTGCTGTTAGCAAGCAGGTGGAGTTGTTTTTTTTTTTCTGAGTACCATTTTGTGCCAAAACTGAAGATTTACGCATTGTATTGGGTTTTCTTGGGACAGCTTGTACCTTCATGTGTAGTTAGTATTTAAATGCAAATGGCTAAGCTTTTGAGAATTTTCTTTCTTTGGAGAATCTTAAGGCACTGAAGACTTTCTGATGAAGTCATCTTGTTGATGCAAGATAACTGGTAGAGCTGCCACATTTAGTATACTTTCCTTAAGAAAGGGGAGACATGGCAGTCACTGCATTGAAATGTATGTGTGTGCAAACTGAGAATTTGTATGCAGCAGCATAGTTTGTTTTGGAAATTGTACTGAAATACTGTCAGTAATGTTTGGGAGCGTTGACTTTGGGTCTAGTGAACGTCATTTCTGGGGATTTTTTTATGAAAATTGTTTCGATCACCAGTGTGAAAGATAGAGTAATGTCGCTTCCTTAAAACACTGGAGGTGAAATGAGATTCAGGCATAAAGAAATGCAGAAATACGTGCACATTCTTGATTAGTTATAAAATTGTTTTTTCTCCAAAGGCTTGCAGTATAAGAAGTACAAAAAGACTATGCTTTTTTTTTTTTTAAGTACTCATATATTGTAGACTATTCCTTACAGTTTGTGATTTTCTTTGCATAAATTACATTACTGAATTGCTTGTGAAATGTGGAACCCTACTGTTTGGTTAGCAGGAGAGCTCAATGGTCCGCCTCTGTACAAGATCTGATGTTGGATTGCTAGTGGTGAAAGATGTGATTGTTGTGGTGCAGAGATACTTGTGAGTTTTCTACTCTATACCTGAGGTTGTTTAATACTTTCTTTTTCTAGCACTTGCTGTTCTGGAGATGCCAAAGAGCCAGTTCTGTATCTAACTGAGGATGAGCAACCTGAACTGCAAATGTCCTTTTCTGGGGTGGGCAGTTAGTTGAGGGGTCAGGCTCACCGTGTAGCAAGTGAATCGTTCTTTATCTATGCAGAAAGGTGTGTGGCCAGTACAGATTGGGTCGTATGCTTGATTGGATGGGACAGCTACTTCTAGACCTGGTTAAATTACTTACCTATTGCCAAGGATCACTATTCAGGGAAGGAGGGGAGGGATATTCTGCACACCCAAATTTACAACATTTGATCTGATAGGCCAAAAAATAGATAAAGACCGTATAACTAATAGTTGAAGCAAGAAAGAATATCAGAGTAATCTTGTATATGAATTTGTTTAATGTAGCATTTGTAATTCATTACGTTTCAAATGTGAAGTTCCTAAGAGTAATCTCATTAGTACTCTGAGGGTTACTTTGTTAGCTAGTGTCTGGTGAGAGGTTTCTGTGAGAATGGTGGCACTTACCTGTGGGAGATTTATTGTTTCACCATCTCTGCCAAAGGCTGTAAGGAACTGCCTTCACCTGCTCTAAAGGACTCAAACCCTCTGTGCACCTGAGCCAACAAGAAGACAAAAAGGGACAGTACTATTGCCTTTAAGCAAACAGACCCATATTTGAGTGGCATAAATTCCTTTGTTTTGTTTTATGTTACTGCCATTCCATTGTTAGTGTTTCATCACTCATGAGTTTTCACAGAAAATGAGCTATGAGGGACAGTGTGCTTAAATGTAATTTAGATTATCTGACTGTAGCTGCTGCTTCCCAGAATGTACAGGCTTGAATGCCTGTCCTTCAAGAGCATGTGCTTACGTAGAAATGTTAATACCTATAACCTAGGTAGAATCTTCCCTTCTCTCCTCCCTCCCCCGCTCCCCTGGCCTGAGACACATGAGTGCATTGCTCTGTTGCCAAATCTCAAGAGGCTACCGGGTCGGGTCATCTCTCCAAGCTCTGAGCCTCCCAAGGTTAATGCAGGGCGGCGTCAGCCTCAGCCTGGGACAGACTGTCCGAGGCGTTTCGTAGAACATCTCCCGTCCGCTTCATGCAAGGCTGCTTTCCAGACCTGGCTCCCAAAGCCAGCGTTCTTAGAAGCAGCACTGCTATAATCAGAGCTCTAGTGGAGGCGATGCCAAATGGAACAGACAAGCTACCTTGTATTTCACAGGTCTGATAAGTGTGGGGAGAGCAGCAGGTTGGAAATGATTGTCCTGTACATTCTTCCTGTATGTTAGAAAGTAGCAACATTGTCATGGGTGACATAATTTAGTCTATTAAATATCAGTTCTTCAATAGTAGAATGATGTTGAACTTGCTAAAAAGACTCATTAAAAACCAGAGCAATATGATGTCTTACTGTAGTTAATGTTATGCTTTGAGTAATAAAGCTCAATTAGTCTGTATAATTTCAGTTGGTAGATACAGTTCTCTCACAGAAAATAGATCTTCCAGTGACTGTTGGTGGAGTTAATATTGACCAAAACCAAAGAGCTTGGAACACGCAGTAAAAAAGGATTTTGGTAGCCTTGTCAGTGGCAGGCCCTTGCCTTGGAGGTCAGGCAAATTTATGGATAAGTAGAGGCTAAAGATTCATTCTCAGGATCTATGGGCACCAGTCAAAGAAACACATTTTCCATATAAGCATGTAATTATCCACCGTAAAGATCTCGGACCATTGCCATTTTGTAATACTAAACTTACTTAGTGGTGAAAGCGGAAAGGAACTTAGTGTATGTATCAAAAAAGAAGCAGATGTAAGAAAGTAAATGCTTCATTTTTGTAAGTGCTTTCTAGCAGAAGACAACTCTGAGAAGTGATTGCTTTCATTGAGAATCTTGTGCTTGTTTCTTTTCTATATTTCAAGACTTGATTTTAGCTGTAAACTATGTAAACTGTCTCTTAACAGCCGGAGTGGTTTTAGACTCATTAAAAATAGAACAAAGCTTTTAGCATTTCTAAGCCTGTCAGTTGGATTTGCTTCTTGCTAGCTGATTAAAAGGCAACAATCATGATGCACTTGATTTCTTCTACCATCATAAATGACACTATGGTCCAAAGAGTGCACGCTGTGGAATATACTACCCATTTTCTCTGTGCAGAGAATCTCAAAGACAGTTGAATTATTGCAGAGGTGGTTAATTTATACTAAAAGAGAACTGTTCTTATGAAACAAATTTAGTTTGGCATAACTCTTGCCAAATTATAGGTACAATAGGGTTGCAAGCCCTTCTAATACCAGTTTTACCAAGACTAGCCTGTAGAGGTGGCATGTATGTATGCTGTAGGGTTGCACTGCTGAAGTTCTGAGCTAACTCCAGCGTACAGAGAAAAGTCTTTTACGAATAAACTGCTGTTGCCAGATCTGTCAGGAGGTTGCTAATCATGGTCCAGCTCTTGCAACAGTAGTTCCTTTTTTTTCTGGGATTTGGGACTGAAGAGCCACATATTTATTTATTTATTTTAATGGTGAAACTGACTAGTAGCTAGTGGTATGTCCTGGTGTGAAACAATACTGCCAAGCTAGCAGCTGTAGTGCAGGTAATGACAAGTCCCGTAACTAGAAATACTCCTTAAAATAAATCTGAAACACCCTCAGAAAATAACTGGCTCAGCTTTACCAGCATGTTGTATAACTGTATCAGTCTGTGTATTTAAGAAAACTGTTTTCCTTGATGTAGGAGAAGAAACGCTTTGCTGATTGGGGGCATGCACACCATGGGGTTTAGGTGTTGACAGTTTCGAGAGCCCCAATTTTTGCTGACTTGAAGGACTTTCGGGGCAGTGGGGTATTAAAACCCAGAAGGGGGTCGGGAGAGAAGTTCTTCCAAGGACAGATTGGCAAGCATTTCTGCCTTCTGTGTATCATGGGATGTAATATAATTCCTGTGATCACAACTTCATTTAACAAATTCCCTGCCACTGCAGACACACAAACCATGGACGCAGGTCTGTCTGTCAGTCTCTCATTTTCTTTCTATCTTTAGTAATTCCTGATATGTTGTGTTTCTTGTAGCTTTTGCATTTGTATATGGTGAGCTGTAAAATCTGTTGAAGGTTGTGTGAACATGAGGATAGTGATAGTTCTGTGCA
This sequence comes from Aquila spilogaster, assembly GCA_024606505.1. Taxonomy (NCBI): domain Eukaryota; kingdom Metazoa; phylum Chordata; class Aves; order Accipitriformes; family Accipitridae; genus Aquila; species Aquila spilogaster. Next base: position 100,889,068 of record JANHGO010000063.1, read on the forward strand.
CCCTGCCAGGTTACTGCATGCTTTCTGTGATTCTCAGCCTCTGTGCTCTGAGGTGCTGTGGTGTGTCAGGTGGAGTACAGGACAAAGCATGCTGCAAGCTTTGCTACTCAGATAATCCCAAACTGGGTTTATTTGTTGCTGGCCCTTAGGGCTATCACTGTCAGTCTTAACAGAAGTCTTGTAAAATCAGAAGAATTCCAACAGTTAGTGGTTTTGCTACTTCAGAACAGAGCCTGACTTTTGACAGAGCTAAGTGGCTTTATTTTAAGCCCTTGTTTGTACAAGCTCTCTTAGCAATGGGTATGTTAAAATTTTAGGTTCACGGTTACACTGTTGACTTACTGAGCCTTTCACTTGGCTCTTACTTAGTCAAATGACTGTAGTTTAGAGGCAGGAAACCTAGTTACAGCTCTTTAATTATGTAATACGTGGGTTGTCTTTGCTCTAAAGTTTTTTGCCTGGTGTGCAAAGCCTTCTTATTTTTCTCCATATTTCTACTGCATATTAACCATTGGCCTAGAGAAGATGTGACTGACACTCTAGGAAAAGGCAGCAAGAAATACTTTTGAGTAAATTTGAAATCATATGCAAAGCAGTGACATTGGGCAAACCTGAGAGCCTGGCTTTTCCCTCACAACTGTACTTGAGAAAAAATTCCTCAAGGTCTGGGGTATCAGTGATAAGGTAGGCTGAAAACATATTGTACCAAACAGCTATCTGCTGGGGAACTGCGCTGCTGTATTTAGCTGCAGAAAAGCTTGATGACGTGCATCTTTGAAGAAAGCATCGTGTGTGTTACCAGTTGATCTCAACTGTCAAGTTTAGATTAGAACTTGAACGCTGAGTTGGCTCTGTTGGGTGGATTTCTTTCTGCAATAGTCCTGTGAAGGCATATGTGTAGACTAAGGGTAGAATTGAAAGATAGAACAGAAACTGTGTTGATGGCTGCATGTGATAGGAAGCTATAGGAAAGTGATCTTACTGAATAGTTGACTACTTTGTTCTTACCATAATAGACTCTGTACATCTAAAGCTTTACATAGACCAAAGCTGCAAAACTGTGGTGTAAAAAAAGGAAAACAAACAAACAACAAAAAAACAGCTTAGAAAAAAATGCAGAGTTCCTTCATTTTCATGCAAAAAGTGTTTTGTTTGTGAAGTAAAGAATTGCATGATATGGTCCTCAGGAGTAGTGCTTCTTAGTCTGCTCATTGCGTAATGAAACTATGGAAGCATACGAAGAACGGCGATAACGGGTTAGATAAAGTGGCTGATGAATATTTCTTTTTCCTTCAATTAAGAGCAACAAGTTGCAGGTATTTGTCCTTTCCCTACTCCTGGGCTTCCTGGGCCAGGAGTTGTTTACTCTTTAGCTGCCTTTGGTAGATTCTTCCTGAGTAAATTTTAATAACGGCTTATGCTAAGCAATATTTTCTTCAACCTGTGCTAAAAGAATACTTAATTCAGCTTCACGTGAGTAGCCTGAACAGGGTAAAGCTAAGGTGATTCAGGTAATGACCTGGCTAATCTTATGTTTATGCTTGACTAGTTTTGAGACATCTGCTAGGTATGAAAAAGTCATATCACCAGGTAGGGAGCTACTGTTGCTGTAGGAGTGCTTGTGTGTAAACTGAGGCGTATCTGTGTTGATAGCCTCAAACCACAGTGGAACCCGTCAGCATGTCTGACTTGACTCTGTTGTGCTGGACAGTGTACAAACATCAGAAGTATGTCATGATCTTAATTTGTCACTGTGGGATTGCTGGCATGAGTATGCGTGACTCTTGCTCAATTGAACCTTTTGTTCAGGGGCATGGCTGTATTGGTTTGCAGACAGCTACAGTAAATCTAAAACCAGGGACTGTCATCTTGGTGGTCTGGACATCTACTGTTTGGGCATAGTCCCAGGAGCTTCCGAGAAGCTCTGCTGTTGCTGGTAGCCTTCCTTAATCTCTTAAACTTCTAGTGACTGCTTAAGTTAGAAAAAGCTGAAGTGTTCAGGAAAAGGGGATTTCCAGACCTCAAGAGAAAGCTACTCTTTCTCAGCTAAATTCAGGTCCCTTTTGTGCAAAGAAGTGGGGGAGAAGGGAAGTGTGGGCGGTGCTTTATTATTCGTACTTTTGGATGTACTTCCTCCTATCTAAGCCCTATTTAAGATTAGCCTGACTGACTAGATAACCTTCTCTGGAGGAACCAGGATGAGAGTAGCAGCAATACGCTGGTCAGCTGAATAACGTCTCGTGCTGATAAATGTTGTTCTGAGCAAACACTGAACTAAACTGCAGACAGGAACAGTAGCATGGGGACTCAAGGCAGCGAGAACACTTGTGCAGACAGCAGAGCTACTGTAGTATGCGGTTGACTGATTCCCTGATTTAAATACCAGATCCAGTGTTTTCTTTGATAGCTGAAATACTTAAGCTAGCACAAATAGCAGCAGACACAGTACATTGAAGTTGAAGGAGTGTACCTTGAAAGGCTTGGTTATAGATTGAAAAATGAATCCAGCTTGTCTGGGTTACTGATACATAGAGATAACACTCTCTATGAATGGACTTTAGCTCTTGGTATGATGCCGACATGGAACATTCTGCATTGCGGTTTACAAAAGGACATTGAAATCTAACCTATAATGCCAATGTTTGGCTATATAAAATGCTAACTGCCTTAAGAGACTATAAAAATAAACCATGCTTCAGATCCTTCTCACACTCTTGCTAGTCACTTGATTAAATCATCCTTGGTCACAGATGCTGACTGACAGAGAAAATAGTACGTGCAAACAAGTTAGTGAAGGCTAATGCCTCAGCTAGCTTCTAAAAATACGGTAGTAGCTGGATGGTACAGTAAGTTAAGTAACATGCATTAATTTCATATTGAGAGCGTTTATTGGAAGAGAAGAGAGATCTGGAGGATTAAAACACGGTGAAACACATGACTTATTGGGAGCCCGGTTTCAGCAGAGGGGCAGTGATGGGCCAGAGCAGGTGCCCATGTGCTGAGAGGCCTGGGCCATGACTGTGCCCCTGATGAGGCTGTGTTGGGGCTGTGCCGCAGCACCTTGGCACGGAGTAACTGCATAACTTTTTTTTTCCTCATTTCTTTCCTTTAACCTGGTTCCCGTGTCTGTCTGATCTCTGCTGCAGCTGGCGAGTTGCCATTATTTGTCTTTGAACAACTGACATAAATAGATTCTGGACAGTCATGTGAAACTATCATGAGCTTTTTAAAATTACCCAGTGCTTACCTTTCCTTGGCTGCCCGCATTGCATTAGCAGGTGTGGTTTTGTTTATGCAGGCCTACTGCTTTACTTTAGCAACAGGGTTGTGCTGGCCCTGAGCGCCCTGAAGAAACCTTTTGCTCCGTGCTTGGCTCAAGCTTTGGGCAAAGTCTGTGGACCTGAGTGAGAGTCGCACCTTCTGAAACAGGCAAGGGCATCCTGTTGCTGGCCTAGGAACTGAAACAACTTCTTCTGGAAACACCGATTTATTTATTATACTGTGATCTTGACTTAAACTTTGTGATTAAGACCTATGGTTTTCAGCATCTTCTGGTGCAACTGTGAAAACCAAAAAGTAAAAATACGCATTCCGACCATGTCTTACCTCCATTACTCTGTAGAGGCAAGGACTTTGCCTTTCACTAAGGGCTTTTAAGTGTTGGGACAGCTGAAAGCACCTTGTGCTTGTGACAGATAGCTTACAACTGTTTTTCTTGTTCCTCTTTCAATTTCTATTGGGATGACCTGTTACTCTCTTCTAGCCGTGGGACAATATACAGCTGCATCCATGAGTAAGACGTCCACACTTATTTGCAGGAGGGGAACTAAGGCTGCTCAGCTGCATCTGTGGATTTGATCTACTTGACAAACATACATGATACTGAGTTTCACAGATGGAAGTGTATGAAGATGAGCTCTGTGCTGAGAGAAAAGATGCTCTGCTTTATTCTCAGTGCCTGCGATGTCCAGCTTAGACTATGTACTGGGTTTGAAATAATTATGGAGCAGTCAGCTTCAGCTTAGAGTTCTGACTGGAACTTTTCCTATATCAACTTCTCCACTATTGCCCTTGGAGTCTTTGAAGGATTTCAGCTAAACTTCCTGGGGAATGGGAACTTTGTTTTCTATGTGATTTCTGCTTCCTGCAGTTATCTTCTTGAACTGTTAGTCCCAACTCTCCTGCCTGAAATTTGAAATTGATTTGTTCTGGTCCAGGTCAGTGCTGGCTGTTTGTTCCCTGGAGGAAAAGAGAACTATGGAAAATAGCATCTGAAGGGAGGAGGTAGCCAACACGGAGTGAGAAGTCTGAGTGGTCTCCATTGTATCTGGCATAGACAGACAGATATCATGTGTATCTTATCATATTTAATTTATTTATAAAAGCCTCAATTAGTCATGCCGGTGACGACAGTTCTTGACTTAGGAGCGCCTGTGGGTTCCTGAATTGTTCCCTGGTGATTCTTGCTCTAAAGGCACTCATGGGTTGTGCTTGAGCCTTTTAGGTATCAGTCAGTTCTTTAAGCAAAGCACGAATATGCTGCTTGAGGCAGTCTCTCTCAAGAATAGATAATATAATTTGTTTAATATCTTATCTAACTATATACAATTCTTATCCCCAAACACTGTGTACGTTCTGATTTTGAGCATTCGCTTATATTCTGTAAGTGTTGAGTTTAGCTCACAGTTACGTGTAGTAGAAGTGCTGCTCAGTGTCTGTGTCTTTAGTCTGCCATAATTATGTAATTTGCCATGAAGGCGGTTCCTGTGCTTTGACATAAGTAGCATTGTGTATTTATTTCACACTTTGGGCACAGTAGGAAAGTGTATGTAGTCATGTATATCGTGGGCGGTTATCTGTTAGTGCAGTCAGCTCCATGTACATGCTTTTGTTTTTCCATGTCACATTGAACTGGTATATACAAAGATATACTAGCTTTGTAAAACTGTGTACCAGCTTTAAATTTCCTGAAACCCATTGTGACTTATCTTGCTTTTCTTATTTTTTGTTTTTATTTCAATTTTCCTGCTTTTTTTTTAGTCTTCATTTTTGGCAAGCCCTGTGAGAAACCATGGTATTCTAGACTTAGCCAAATTCAGTCTGTGTTAAAACTTTGTGAAACCTGATCTTGTGAGACTTCTAGTATGAAAAAAATTCAGGTTGGCATCCAGAACCGTGGATGTTTATCTAAACTGAACTTCTGATTCCTCTCGAGGTTTGGTAGTTCACTACTGAATCTGTTTCAGTCCAGTTAATTAGTTACAAACCCCTAAGCCACAGAGCTGGAATTAAAGAAAACAAAACCCCAAGCCTCCGCATAATTTGATGCAAGAAGAAACTTTTGTTGAACTGGGAAATGCATTTACATCGCTATTTCCCATTTTGAAATGTAAAACTGACATCTAAATGAGCCAACAACATAGTCATTTATTCTGGATTTGTGCTGCCTGCATTACTGTAGCTGACCAGTGTCCCCTCTGTATGCCCTAACCTATTCTTCTCCCCATTCTCCAATACTGGTTTCTCCTTTGAGAGATACAGCAGAGATTTTTCTTCTGTCAGTGTTCTTGGCTCTCTGCAGTGTAGCTCACAGAGAGCACAGTGTGCCTGTTTTTGTTGAGATTTTCCTGTTCTTTTCTTTTTTAGGACAATGTAGATCAGACTTCAGCTCATGGTCGGCGGGATCTGGTGGAACCAGGTTTCCAGGAACCATCTAATCGCATGCCCCTAAATCACCAAGGTAAGGAATGATGAGGGAGAATCCAGTCTCCTTGAAGGAAAAGTGCTGAGTATGAAGAAAAAGTTTTGCCTATTTTGCGGTTTTTCCTTCCACTCTGGGTGGCTGGAGTAGAAGGGCTGAAGATGTGGGGTTTTTCATCACAAATGTGCTGTGAGATGTGTGTGAAGATGTCTATACACCTGCAGGGAATCTGAAGTCTTGTAGCTCAAACTAAGTTTGCTAGCCTAAGCAGAAGGAATGCTCCCCTGTTTTTAGGAGAGTACTGAAATTTAATTCAGCATTTGCAGTGTTTAAAAAAAATACTTTAAAAACTTCAGATACCTTACAGATTAAGACCTTTAGTGGGGACCATTTAGCTCAGCTTCAGTTTTTGGCTTAGAAATAATTAATAATAGGAAGTGCTGTCTTAATCAGTGAGCTCTCTTACCTTTGGGGCTTCTGATGGCTTAGCTTGAAATTAAGTCCTTGAACCTAGCCTTCTAAAAGTTATGTGATTAACTTTTTCTTTAAAAATCCAGTTTATTTGTTTTGCCAAGGGCAGCAAGACTGGAATTTCATGACTTGTGGATCCTCAATGCTATTTAGGTTTCAAACATATCGAGTATTTCTCACCTTAGATTTTCTGGTTTAAAAGTTTACTTTCCATTGAAAACAGGAAGTAACAGGTTGCCCCAAAGAAAAACCCAAAACTTAGTACCAGAAGCAGTGCATTGTAGCATGCTTTCATGCAGCACAATTCCCTTCTTGGACACTGCATTGATTTCACCTACCTTGAGATGTGCAAATCCCGGAGCAGATTTATGTGGGTGGTTTCTTCTGAAGCTATTTGTGAATATCCCCCTTTAATTAAGGATTTTTTGTGGAACACTTTCAGTGTGGTTTAAGTCATGTAGTAGAGTGAGAGTAGATGTGTCTGCTGCTTATGCAGTCTGAATAGATACTGAAAAGATAGGTAGCATTGTGTTTTGATGACCAAGTGCAAACTTTGTAGCCTGACATCTTCCTAGCAGGGTAATACTTACTTTTCAGGTCTTTCTGTTCCTCTAGCAATGTTACCATACTGAATAGATCCATATGGGGTCACCTGGAGTGTGGCTCTGCTTGAGCTACTTGGAGTCTGTGCAAAATGGTCCAAACTAATTTCCAAAGCAGGTATCTTTACACAGAATGCTTTTAATAGAGGGTACTGGTAGTTAAAGGCCTTTTTCTAAGTCAGGACACAGTTGTTATTCCCAGTAGTTTCTGAAGTTAATTTTTCTGTTTGTTTTTAGTGTATACACTTGCAATTCATACCTGACCACCTTGCTCAGTCAGCACAGCAGATTTGCCAGTTTCTTTTGAACATTAACTTACAGCCCTTTGCTCGTTACTCAGGCAGCTTTGGTACAAGCACTTACAATTCTGAACCAGTCCCTGCTTTCCACAGCCTATAAAAATGGTGATTAGCTTCCTCTGAGGCATCTGAATCTTTTCTACACAAACTGGAAAAAGAGCATGCAAGTGGAGACTGAGATATCCCTGCCAACTGTCCCTGCATGAATAAGCTCTTTCTTGTGAAGGGTATTTCAAGTACGTGTTTCCTGCTGAATCATTCTTTTACCCAAGCAGATGCTGATTTGGTAGCAGAGAGTGCTTTAAGTAAAGTAAGGAGTCTTAAAATACTCAAGTTTTTGTAAAACAAATGTTGGAAGTTGAGCGCAGATGGAATGGTATTTTTCCTATGAATAGGTTAATAACTGCTTATGTATAGATAAAAAAAAAAAAGTATGTTATTAGCTTATCTCTAACCATTATGTAGTATTCACTTTCCAATAATTCTGCAAGTAAGTAGAATAAAGGTACTAAACCCAGGGAACAGGAACTAGGATTTCTTACCTAGATTGCCAAAAGCTACTTCATAAATAAAAACAAAACTTCATCCAATGGAACAGTATTTACATTCAGTGAAGTAAAGAAGCAGATACACTTCAGCTACTGTCTGAAAGTCTTAGGAAGTCTATCAGGCCTGTTTGTCCACCAGAGAAAGTCCAACAGCCAGCATTTAACACTTAATAGACAGCAAGTCAAGTATTTCTCAAGCAGTCACTCAGAAGGTACAGTAAAGACTAGAGCATGGAGAAGAAAAATGACTAAACCATGTGGCATTTCCTGAAGACTTAAGGAAAGAAGCATGGAAGTGGTCAGAATGATTATTTACCATCTTTAAACCCACTGAGAGAAAAGGGAGGTAAAGGCATGCTTGGTGGGGGAGGGAAGCAATCATTTCATTTTTTCCCATGGAGCGTGGAGATGAAGCCTACTTGGCCATGTCTCAGTTCTGTAAAACTTTTAGTACTCACAAATCCTTCATATTTCACAATGACAGGAGTGCTTGCAGCATTTGTGCCCTGTCCAGTAGCATGGGGCAGAGCTGGAGACTGTCATGGTGATTTTAATCTGTACTCTTGCATTCAAGAGTTCAGAATACTGAGATAGTGTTCTGAAGTCCTTATTAGAGCCTGTCAGCTCCAGCACTCATTGCCCCTGCCCTGTCCCAAGGGTTCTCCTTTCTCTCCAAGCATCTGATAGCTCAGCCTTATTCCCCTTGATTGAGTGCACCCATGACTGGGTGCCACAGGAGTTGTTCTTCAGTGTGCTTTGTTAGCAAGATAAGGTTACTTAATTGAATTCCCTGTGTTAGCTCGCAGCGGCCTTGCTGTATGAAATACGATAGCAAAATACAACATACTGCAGAAAACTGGAAAAACAACCAAATTTATTTACCCTTAGACTTCAGGAGGTAAAGTTAACCTGCATGCTGTGCTGCTGCTGTTTCTCTTCTCGCTTCATACTTCTCGGCTTTTCTTCATTGAGGCATTTCAGAGCTCATATTTCTGTTTGGTTTTCTAACAAGCAGTAAATTATGCCAACTCCAGTCCCAGCAGTGAAGTTTATGGGCAGTGCCTTTTATTAATACTTGACGTACTTTTGAGATACTGTACCTAATTATAATTCAGGATTTTGAAGTTAGGCATAAGTAAGATACATTCTGTCACCTTAACTTTTAATTGAAGTATTAATCATGCAGTTCTGATGCTTTCTTCATATTTAATTGTAGAGATGATTGTCAGTATCTGTACAAATGCATTTTGCCGTGGATCTGCAGGGAAAGATTCATCTTGCTTTTAGTTCTGCATTTGCTCTCTTAGTAGCTGTTTCATCTGTTGTTGGACTTGATGCTTTTTGTCCCAGGAGTTCCCAGAGAGAGCTGAGCCGAATACTGCCATGCCTCTGACTTTGGCAGCAGTGAAATGAGTTATTAGAGTCAACAGTCGGCTCACCCTTTGGTGTTTCTTGGCAGGCTGTGGTGGAAGTCTTGCCTACAGTGAGATGGTGAACATGTTGCAATTGGTCAGTATTACGCTGGCTTCTAATTGATAGGGAGCTTCTGTAGAGGGGATACAAGTTAGTGATGGTGGAATCTACCTTCCTAGCACGGTTCTTAAAGGAAAAAAAAAAAATGAGGCTATGTAAATAAGTAAGGATTTTTGAATGACTGTGGGCATAGATGAAGCAGTATGATACCTCAGGTTTAACCTAGAGAAATGATGTTGCACAGACCTCTTTCTCCAGTGCTATTATTATTACTTGCTTTAAATGTGTTGCCTCTTTCATCTGCCTGGGGATATGCATGTGAAACCGAGGTGACATTGTTAAAGAATGTGTTCAGTAAGTACCGGTGCTACCTCTGGTATGCTTCAGTCATGGGATCCCACTAGGATGAATCAACTATTTGGTGCATCAGAACTAACCCATGTTTTTGCAGAATCCAGCTGGTACTGAATGGAAAATGTAGAATGAAATACAGATAGATTGTTTGTATTACAGACAATACCAAAAGCTGCCAGACATTCATGAATTCTCATGTATTGTATAAACGTTGTTGTCATTGTCCAGCCTTAGAAAAAAACACCATTAGTGCCAGAAGGATTTACACTAACTACCATTACACACAGAACTGAGCCTCCGCTTCCTGCCTTGCTCATTACAGTACCTTTGTCTTATTTTGGAGAAGGCTTCTATTGTATTTTGTGATGAATCTTGTTAGCACAGTTACTAGGAAGGCACCCATAATAGCTGTGTAGAATTTCCCTAATTATATTAGTTCCCAAACCTGTGAACTCACAGAATTGAAACAATTTAAAAAATGAAGACAAAGTAGGTTGTTTTTTAATGCAGATAACTTCAGAGATCTGCATCAAGCTACAGGATGACAGAACAGACTAGCTGATGGAGTGTCAGGGAAACTCTGCATATACAAAAGCTGCTAATGATGATTGAGTGGAATCAGTGAAATGAGGGGAAAGACTAAGAACAGTTTAAAATATTTGTGTGTTCACAAACGTGTTTGCAGGTGACAGACAGATTTCTGTTTATTTTTCATTAACTAGGGGATTAACTGTTGCTTTCTTAACCAGATAGTAAAATAAGGGAGAAAAGGACTACACGTTAACTTGTAAGAGTTTAAGTAAGTATCAAGATATTTAAAATTGAATGTATTCTGCTGAAGCTATCCGATATGAGTTTGACAAAAAAAAAAAAAACAAAACTCAAATATCCCAGTTATCTTGTATTCTCTTATGGAGTAGTCTGGTAATGGAAGGACCCCTCTATCTGGGTTGCATAGTACATAGTGTGATATCCTTTAGGTGTCCTTGGTCATTGGATGTTCTACAAGTGAGATTTTTCAAGTAAGTGTGAAATGAGTATTACACTATTATAAATACGTGCTTGCTATTTATGTTGATTATCAAAGTAAACTTTAAGCCTATTTTATATTGCAATTTATGGAAAAAAATGTGAAGTTATTATATAAACAATGATCTTGATGTGTTAGAAAAAAGAGTTTCTAGGGCACAGTAGTTAGTTGCACTGTGGGAGCTGGGCTGAGGAGTTACACTCCCTGCTCAAGGTAGTCCATAGCACCATCCCTAGGTACTGAAGCTTTATAGGTTTTGTGGTGGTTAAGTCTTTTTGTCATACTGAAGACAGAGGGATGGTGTTCCTACACTGTCTCTTTCAATATTTCTGTTTCCAGTTATTGCTGGAGGAGATTCATCAGGTGTGAATTTAGGGTGACTAGAAGCTCCTTTCTTGTTGTTCTTGCTAAATAGCTCATTTCTTGTTGTTCTTGCTAAATTCTTGCCTGAGGCTTTGGAAGGGGAAGGTCTGAATTGGGCATCTGGGTAGCGTGATTCTGGTGCTGCTTTCTACATGCCTCTCTGTGCAAGAGAGCATTTCCTTCCCTCACCCCTTACATAGGTGTGCTTGAAAACAAGTTGGTGTAATACTAGTATAAGCCTGAAGTATACCTGTGATGACTCTAAGAGAATGTCCACAAAGATTATAATTTATTTAATAGCGTCTCCCTCTTAAAACTCTTTCTTGTTGTTGTTCTAATCTAAGGGATGTGTGTTTCCTGCTGCCACTCCAGTGGAGCTGACACTGAATGTTGGAGTGGTTGTACTTCTGCATCCTTGGGCCAGCTTTCAGCTTGGGTAATGCAGGGGGTGGTGCTCAGGTATCCTCTTCTCATGGAGAAGGAAGGAGTGCACTTCTGGGCATCGTGTAGAAAATTTTGGTGGTGTGAGCTCTAGCTGTTGCAGCACAGTGAAACATTAGGTGAGGTTGTCAGGAAGGGGCTGGGGTGCTGCTAGGTGCGTGGATGTGTTACTCTGTACAGGAACCTTCTCTATTGGCAGGAGGCAAATGCTCAAACAATGTGTTTGTTGACTGTTGGCACGCTTTCCCAGAGGTCTGTCAGCTCGGAGAGGTGATGTCATTGCCATCGCAAATAGCTCCTATGTTCCTCCAGTTGTGCTGCAGGGCTGGCTGCCTGCCGAGCGCTCGTCTGCTGGTAGGCTGATGCAAGGCCAGGCTGGCTGCTGAGGGAATGGGTAACAGTACCTTGCACAAGCTGGCAGGCATCCGGAGAAAAGCTATTGGGAAGTTTCCTTTTTGCATCTGACTGTCTGGTCTGTCTGTTCCAGTCTCCCAAGCAGTAATAGTTCATCAGAAGTCTTCATTGTGTTAAGAAGTTGCTTTTGTGGCTGATGGTCAAACTTAAGCAAGGTTAAGTTCTGTTGTGGAATACTGACTGAGGATGTGGTCTTGCAGGTTGTAAAGCTTGAGCCTTAGAAACCAGCAGTCTGCTTCAGTGATGGGCAGGAAACCACGACAGCCGGTATCCATGTGGAACAGTGCTCTTCAGCCAGTAGTGTGAAGCTCGAGCTCGTGTGTCCAGTTGGAAATGATATGCCTGGGGAGACTTAGATACTGGATGGAAAGCAAGGTCTCAAGATCTGCTTCTCCCAAGTACTTGGGCTGAGCTCATTTCTTGAGATCTCATCTCATGGTTGTTTGTTTTTGGGAGTAAATGAGCCCCAAATCCTACTGTTAGTGTGCTCTCTCCTGTGTAAATCTATTTTCTTAACTACTTACGTCATCCTTTCTGTAAGCAGATTACTAAAGCAGCCCAAGTGCAATAGATTTAAATATTTCTTATTGTTTTATATGCTGATGTATTTACTGCCCAACAGGTATGGGGAGACTTGCAGCCTCAAGTTGTCCTCTGCTTCCTAGGTGGCTTATTTCTTTCATTTGAGTTAATGGTCCGTAATTGAGCTGAGTGATTTGAAATGCCCTCTTCTAATTTAATCAATGTAAGTTAACTGTAAAACCTTGAGATGAGCTCATATGTTTTCTGGAATAATTTTATTGCCTTTATTTATGCTTATGTTTTCTTTTGTAATCTGACTAAATTTGTACTGTCAAGATATTGAGAGAAGAAGGTTGGAAAGTAATACTAGCAGGAAAGGCTCGTTTGGTAACTTAGGGATGATGTTTTTAATGTGGCTGAGCTGAATTCTTGCCAGTGCTACTCTACTATCTTCCTGTATGTCCTTGGGTTCTGCTTATTTTTTCCCTCTTAGGAGGTGTGTTTAAGTGTATCTTGTGTTATGAAGAACTTTTTGAACCTTTCAGTGAGGTGTCGTAGCCAGATGTCAAAACACGTCTGTGGGCAGTTAAATTGTCTCTGCATGATGAACTTTCCAGCTAGGAAAGTTGATTTATTAGGTAGCTTAGTTTTTAATCCTGCCATATCAAAAGCAGTTGTTTAGTAAAAGCAGTGTCTCTCTGGTATCATAATAACTTCAAATTCTAACACCTCACCCAAAATCAGATCTGAAACTTTAGAGCTGATTTGACCTGTAAAGGGGAGGAGTATATTTAAAGATGGCAACAATCTTTTTCACTGCTGCTATACTGCCTGTTATAATACACTGCTTAAAACGATTTTTTTGAGGGCATAAGTATCTCTAATTTTGGAATAAAAGAACAATGACATTGTGCAAGATCAGCATTAATAGAGGAAGAACTGCCATTCAATATTTCATTACATGGAAAACTCTTAAGGTGCTAATCTGGTTTCATGGCTGTTGAGTTTGAGTCTGAAATAAAGATATTCTCTTCACTGGGATATGAATAAATGCAGATAAATTGCAATCAGATTCACAATATATGCAATATTTGAAATAACTATGACCAAAGAGGGAACTATTTTCTTTTTTAAATCTCTGCCTACTTTAGTGAAATCAGTGTGCAGAGCGCAGTGTCTCTGTGCTGTCATGTAGCTCCCCTCCCACTGTCCTGCAAAACTTACTTCTAAGAATGTCGTAACAGTGGTGTGGCAAAGTGGAGGAAGTTGTAATGCCAGAAACTACTTTCTCCCTGAATTCTTGAAACCAGCTAGACTTGAGCTTGGCAAGAAGCCTTTTAACAGCCTTAGTACACCAGTACAATTTAGCATTTCTGGGACTAGACATCATTTTTTCCCAGAATAAAATCCATTTAACTTCTTCAGATAAAGACCTGAGTTACTCCCACCCCCATTTGGAGAACACTGAACTGATTTGTGTTCTGACTCTGATCACCCATGTACCTTTGATCTCTCTGCTGATGGCAGATAATTTCTGATAGCTGACACAGTGCAGCCCTCTTGTCTGCAAACAGTGCTGTGACACATGTATTCAGTTTTTAGGTTTTTATTTTCCCTGACCTTTAAGGCTGTATTTTTGGTCTCTATCAAGTGCTGAGAGGGTGGAGAACAGGCAGTGCAGCTCTTTATTTCCTTCCATTGTTTGTCCTAACGATAAAGTGTCTTAACATTTGGCTTCTGTCTCTTATTTCCAGTGCCTCAGGTGAAGCAAAATATATATTAATTTCTCTTTTTATGAGCTTCATCTTCTCAGCACAGCTTTTATCTTACAAATGAATACAGAAATTCACTTTACTTCCCTTAGAATAAGCAAATTGATACATAAAATCAGGCAATGTTTAAATCACTAACATTTCCAGAGTTAAGAAACAGAATGAGGGGGAAGGTAAGACTTGCTTGCAAGAGGGAATTGGGGCATATTTGATACATGGCAGTTCTCTCAGCAAAAGCTTCAGAATTCCTTATGATTCAGCAGCTTGCTGGAGTTCCTTTTTCCTTGTTTGCAGGTCTAAGTTAGAGGAGGAATTACGAGTACTAAACAAAAGATGTCATGGTACTTGAAAATAAAAATTTTTAAGACTTGGCACAATTACATCAAATTGAGGTGAAGCAGTCTGAATAAGTATAGAACTAGTTTGAGATTTTAGTATCATTTTCTGCATAGTAGGATAAGTTGCAGGAACTTATGTACTAGAAAATAGGATTCATCAAATAAAGATAGAACACATCTTGTAGCTCAGAGGAAAATGCCGAATTCAAGTTAAAGCTTTAAACAACATCTTTCTTAAAAATGCATTTTCTAATCTGTTTATAAAAGACATTGGTTCTGCCAGATGACTGTGAAGCTGAGGACTGCAGGTTTCCAGGTTTTTCAGCATGGGAATGTATTTCCTCTAGCTGATTCAAACAAGTTGCATTGGAATGTGTTCATGGTCTGTATCAGCACGATACAGACTCTACTCAGTTACGTCAAGATGAGTATGTACTGCGGTCTATTCAAGAAAATGGATGTCACTAAAATAAATGGCTAATTTTTTGTTGTTGTTGGGTGAACATGAAAGCTGTCTTTCATACTCGCAAGGTTGTGTTTAATTAAGTACCAAATGATTTTCTGTGTTTAAAAAAATGTTTCCAAGTTCATGACTGAAGTCAGACTTCAGATAGCAAGAACTGTGTAATGTGACACAAGTTCTGATGACAGCATTATGCTGGTAAGACCTATGTCTATACATCCTCATTGGAAGAGAGCAGTTTGAAGTCAACAAGCAAACTGAAGCCAGCTGCTTGCTTTCAGGGTATTTCTGGGAGAAGTTTCCTTTTTTACTCATCTTGCAAGGTGCACGGAGTAGCATGCCTCCAAAGACTGCACTGAGGGATAGCAGAGAGATTCTTATGCTTGTATGCAAACTAGCTTTATTGCATACTATAGCAATTAATTATGGAAGCTGCAGAACTAATCTGCCTGTGTTGTTAGTAATCTGTGCCTCAGCCCCAACTATAAGCAGTTTAGAATAATTGGACCTGATCTGAGGTTTTAATGAAACTGTACTACAGAAATCATTGCAGGACATTGCTAAGTGTACGTTTCTTTATTTGAACACACAGGAGCATCCATGGACTCTCCACTCCCACTAACTCCTTAGCAGGAGTTGTGAAGTACTTGCTGGTGTTGACTGCTGGGCAAGGAGCTAGAAGTGCTTGTTCAACAAATTGCCTCTTAATGGGATGAAACAAATCACTCTTGGTTGTCTACCTAAGTTTTTCCCGTTAGCAAAATGACGATATTGTTGTTCCAAAATTTCTGTCAAGTATGTTGTTGAGATGTGCTTCATAGGGTGCATGCTGTTTCCACAGATGAATTCTTGTTTTGTTTATGGCATTATGTTGGGAACTGGTCCTGGAGAGACATAATCAGAACTGAAGTGTTTCCACTGTAACTCTTCTGAGTCATGCATGCCCCTCCATGGGCATCCTGGCCTCAGCAGCTATTTTGAAGATTAACGATTTTGTTTTGAGACTTGGATATTATGTAGATCACTCTTAAAGTAATGTCTCCTATTTATTTATGTGGGAGCTACAACAGATACGAAAAGTACAGTAGCGCTATTTGATAGAGCAAATTCTCGGCTATAAAATGCTATTTTGCAACGTTGTCATCGCTGTTAGCTATTTATTTGCACAAGCAATGAACAAGAGTCTGCATGCCACGTTAAATAAATGAAAAACCCACCAATAGGAAAAACACAAAAACCAAACAGAAAATCCCAAGTCTGCATGGCTGTCCAGAACATGGCTTGTCTTTCTTTCATATTACTGTGGCCACTGCTGAATTGCACCACCCAACGTCTCACTGTGCTCACATCCATTATTTGGTTTCCAGAAACATTCAGGAAGTGTTGATGAATGTCAGTGGGCGCCACTTCTTCTCCATGCAGGTATTCAGTGACATACTTTCGCTTCATACATACTTTCATTTCAGACTCAATTTGTCAGACTGCCCCTCTGCTGCCATCTGTCACACGGCAACAAAATGTAATGGGATATTGGTGGGAAGGTTCATCTTCTACTGCCATACCACTAACATCCACCTCTGATGTCATGGACCAACATAATAAAACAGGAGGCATTGGTTTCGGAGCAGCCCTCATACGTGAAATGTCATGTAGACATATATGTGGAAATATAAAGACAGTTTTGTCTTCTGCCGAATGGTATATTGTCAGTAGTGGATGGGGCTTTACTCATTGATAGGGAGAGAAGCAAACTATCTCGTTCTCAGTAACAATATATTGTTTCTGTAATAAATAAAGGCTTGGGAAGAACACAGAACACATGGACATACATGAGGTTATATCTTATTATATAGGGAAAGGCATAGACTGTTAATTTGATGTGATGCATAGCCGTCCTATAGAGTGACTTGTTTGTATGCAGTATATGACTTGGAAGTGGTGGAAGATAATGCAGATTTAAGTGCTATACATGTTCTTTTTAAAAAGGATTGAAGGTATATATTTCTGAACTCACGGTAGGGATTTGAATTAAGCTGAAGGATAGTTGATGCTTTCTCTGTGTGTGTGTGGGGGGGTATGAAGCAGAGGGGAGTCATGAACAGCCTTGCAAACTGACCTTGGAATGTTTACTAAAAAGAAAAAAAAATTGGCATAAATGTGGGATGAGATAAGGGAGAACCACTTGAGGCATAAAGCATGGTGAAAAACCATGGAGTTTCTTTAGGATGATTTTAGCATTTAGCTGGACTGTAACTATTGAATGAGATATAGTTCATTTTCATTACTGTAGGAGCCAAGATGTCTACTAATACAGTATTTATGTTTGTAGTAATATCTTTCCACCATTGTGTATCTTTGTAAACCTTCTGTTTAAAAAAACAGCCAAACAAAGCAAAACAAAAAGCCTCTCAACCCTCTCTCTGTATGGCAGTAGTGCATAGCAGTTGGGGCCAGGCTACATGTCTCCTGCTGCGCTAGGCTGGTGAAACATAGAACAGAGAGATCTCTCACTGAAGAACAAGTTCAGAGATGAATTTGGCAGATTGTTGGCTCCGAGGCAAATTGAGACTGTTGTGGAGAAATTTGTTAAAGACGCTGCCTGGGTGAAAGCCTCCTTTCTTACAGCGAGTGTTTGAGCAGGAGCACTTCGTGATCGCAGCGCTGATGACTTTTCCCTGAAAAAAAGCTGTCCTTTCAAGTAAGCTGTTCTCAGGCCATTTGCATTCCCCAGGGTCTTGCCTCTCCCAGAGGTTTGGTGGTACAGCTGGTAATGGCAAAAGAAAACACTTTTTTTTTCTGCAGAAAGTTAGTTCTCGTTTGGCAAGTGAAATGAAATGCGGCAGTAGAAGCATTGGTGGTAGCCATTTAGATTGGGCTAGAAATATGGATAATTCAGCAAGATAAATAGTTTGTGTGGATTTGCTTTCAGTGAAATGAGCACCTGTTTGTGTATTTCAGGCAAAGGTAGAGCCCTGTACTGAGTGAATTCAAGAGGTTAACTTTGACTATTGCATGTGTCTCAGGTCCCGCCTGAAATCAGTCCTTCTGATGTTGTTACCATACAAACTCAGAAGAAGGCTCATCCCTCACTGTTAGGTCTCTATTCATTGTGAGCACAAGTCTGACACAGAAGGGACAGAGGAAAAATGGTTTTGTGCTGTTATCTAAGTCCATCTTTGGTGACTTCAAGTGTATGAGGTGAAAGAGATTTTTAATGGTATGGGTTAAATAGCTTTTAAATAGGCTTGGAAGGAACTGAATCTCAAACTTTTGTGTGTATAATATTATCATTATAGGTTTGCAATCCGTTTACAGTGTTTTATACTTGTGGTAGGTCCTTGTATACCAATGAAGTTGACCTGGAAAGATGCTACTGTATAGCAGACTATGTTTTATTCACTGACCTGGTACAACTGCTGTTGAGCACTTATGTATGTTGAATGCCTGCCCAAAAACCATCAAAACACCTGATGTGCCTCATGTAGGTTACTTCAGTATGCTCTTTGTTGAGGACTTGCAGGAAGGCAGAGTGGTCTAGCACAGCCTCAGTTTAGGGTAGGGGTATCAACAGAAGAGTTAGCTAATGGGAACAAAATTGGGATTGTTCGTAGAGTGAACACTATAGAAGTTAATGTGGTAGAAAAGAGCAAGCGTCTCCCACGATGGAGGAATAAGATAAGAATCTGAATTTTATTTGAATCATGTACAGAAGGAAGTGTTGCCCTTCAACTCATGCATGGTAAATTGCAAAATGAGTTCCTAGAGATTGTGAAGGAAGCTTGAGTGAGAGTCTGTGCTGGAGGGCTGTAAGGGATGGAGAAAACTATGGAGCTAGTTCTAGCACTTTCTGTGGTACGGAAGCTCTTATACATGTCTTTACTCTTCTCAAACTGTGTTGGAATTTCATCCATTTTATGGTCTTAGTTAAGAATTCATGGTTGTGTAAGTACATCGGAAAATGGAAACAAAACTTCATTTACTCTTTCCTCCTAAAACTTTAAAATACTTGTAGATAACTGTA
The DNA here is from genome assembly GCA_024606505.1 of Aquila spilogaster. Taxonomy (NCBI): domain Eukaryota; kingdom Metazoa; phylum Chordata; class Aves; order Accipitriformes; family Accipitridae; genus Aquila; species Aquila spilogaster. The sequence continues at coordinate 100,907,880 of JANHGO010000063.1, forward strand.
TATTTTGATGTGACTCTGCCAGTGCTGTGGCTTATGCTTTGCATTGTGTATTTGCCAAATAAGAAAACAACCTCCTTGCTTTTTTGTTTTGCTTTGGAATTTAGATAGTCTACAGGTTCGTTAAGGATCTATCAAAAAATTTTACATCGGCAGTGGAAACACATTACTGTTCCAAAGAAAATCGTTTTGATGTTATTGAGGTGTTTTGTATTACTTATGGTGCCTGTAGCTTTGAAAAATGTTCCTGTGGTGTTAAAACTGTTCCAAAATGAATTAGAACAGTGTCCTTCTGGAACTGTAATTTCTTTATCATTTATAAAGGAAACATAGTAAGCCAGCATTTTTTTTTTGAGCTCATGTGATAAAAGAGGAAAAAATGATGAATTTCCTAGTTTGATAAACTAGGAGAAATCTGTAGAAGAACTGTTGTAATTTGGCATCAGTTGTGCAGTAATATTTATCCCCAGAGTGCAGCATTGTAGCAATAAACCTCAGTCATCACTGTCTTCGAACTTACCTGACTGTGATAAGCACTAGAGTATTTACTTCTGCCTTTATATAAACACAGCGCTGTGAGTGGTTCATGACGGCACTTTAGGATGGTGAGCTGTGTCATGTGAGGATACTTGAGAAATGAATGATTTCCAAGCAGCTGATGTTCTTGCATTCAGGATGCAGAAGGTTGCGGCACTTTTCCTAAAGCCAAGAAGTTTCAAGGGAAGATCAATCTGAATTTATTAATTGACTTAAACCTCTTTTTGCCTGTTAGAATGGATAAGCTTCTGTCAAACCAATGGTACTTCCAGCTAAAAGAAACCAGCAACACAACAAAACACAGCGGATTTAAAGTGTGGCAAAAAAAAAAAAAACATAAGAAACGAAAATGCAGGATGGAAGATACAGCTATGTTTGTAGTTCCTGACAGCAAGCAGCTTCTTAAGTAATTAAAGTGTTTAAGGTGCTATTGACCAAAGTAATTAGTATGTAATTTCGTTAATGAAGTTAGCATTGCAGTAGCAACATTGGAGTTTTTCTGTCCAAATCAAGATTGTGGGCAGTTTGTGACATGCACAGTGAGGCTGGAAGCTACGTACGGTTACAGTATGCTGTAGCACCACTGTCTGAGTGGATTCATTACTGCGTGAGGACGTTTTACACTGGCAGTGTGTCTTGTTAACGCCTCTTATTAGGTATCTGTTGTTTGCAAGCTTACATATACATTTTTATAAGCTTGCATGTTTGTAAGTTTGTGTATTAAAAAAGGCATCACGGGACTGCTAATTTGTTGAGTTTGTCTTTGCAATTCAGTTATGAGCTTGCTCTTATTTATTAAAAAACAACAACAACAAAACAAAAAAAAAGCTCACCAGAATTATTCTTTTTGCATGGGTTTTCATGGTTTGTCCATACATGGTTGAAAAATTCTGGAGAGCTCAGGCCTGCTTAAATAGTCCTTCCGAAATCTGAAGTGCTGCAGGTGAAGGTGAAGAGTTTCTAACCCAGGAGGTTTGCAGCTGAATGGCAAGTGGATGATGTGCCCAGTGAACACAGCAAGATGTGCAGGTGGATAGCTTGTACCCTCATGAATAACCATATTAAAATATTCTTCAGCAGATAATGATGACTATTAGAGACTGGGTAGAATAAAAACACACATCAGAGAGTGCATCTAGGGTCTATAACAAAGTCCCAACACAGGTCTCCTTCCAAGGAGCTGTGGCAGCACTGTTTGGCTGCAGGTTTCTTCAGTCAGGTGACTGAAGGTGAATAGCAGCTTGCTGCTTGGATGATGGTGGGTATTGCTGCTGTAGCAGCTAACCTGAGCTTGCTGCTGCTGTAAAAAAAACCATCAGTGTTCATCAGAACACCAAGGCTTTACAGCTCTATGGTTACACTTTTTGCCTACCTTAAGCTCTGTCCTGTTCGTGCGTGGCCTTTTTTTAGACCTAGGTCTCTGGATTTGTGGGCATGCTCTTGGTGGAGGAACCAGTTTTTACTGTTTTTCTGGGCTCTGTTTCACATGCGAAACATAGTGAGGTGAGCAGGCTGTCTAACCTCTGGCCAATGCTGATGCACCTGGGGCCCTGGGTGTCCTTTCATGGATGCAGATGCCTGAAGCTTACAGGCGCTTGGTTGCTGTTGAAGTGTAGGAAATGGAGGATGCCTTGCAAAAAGGAATCATTTGTTTACAGAATACAGGCAAGAGAAAATACATGTTCTCTTTCCAGTTAGCAGTATTGCTTTGTGGGTGTGCATGGAGGTAGCCCTAGCTCTCTGCCCACAACCCTGTGAAACAGGACGAGGTGGAAAAGAGCTGGTCCTTAGGAATCGCGTGATGTCCTGAGTACTGAACTGGGAATGTGTGCACTTTGTAAAATTGAGTGTGTGGATCTTGTAAAGACAACAAGCATAAACTGGCCCCTGGGATCTGAGTCATATGGTGGGTTTTCTGTGTAGCATGTCTGTGGCTTTTGCTTTTGGGTTAACCTGATCCTAACTCACTTTAACTGGTGCAGCTTGCCTGCAGGATGTGAAAAAAAGAAGGACCAAGCTTTTGAGTAGCTGATTTAAAAAGAAAACTTGATTTGGTGTGTCTAGAGTTCTGTGATTCTAGAAGAAGCAAACAGCATCTATTTTTTTTGGGCCTAGGGATATTGGTAAATTGATTGCTTTCCCTTTTACATTGTGGCTGTTCTCGGATGATTGACTGCAAGCAGTTAATTTATTATAGTTAGAATGGTAATGTGTGTTCATGTAGAGTGATACAAGAGTAGGGAGATTTTTGGATAGTTGAGGAAATTTCCTTTCAGTTCTCTGTCACCCCAGCTTCTGTGGTTTTTCCTTGTCAGTGCTGTTTTTGTGTTCTTCGTTTTCATTGACCTGTTTTTAGCCTCCATTTATATTTAAAATAAAAATTGTAAGCTCCCTAATGGGAGCTTTTGGGACCGGGGGGAAAGGTGCCATTTGGCAATGCCCATTCCCCTTTCCAAGCCCAGCTCCCACGTCCTGGCTTGGGGTGCATGCGGCAGTGTCTCCAGGCAGCCATTTGGGGTGCGAATGCAGCAATATGCTATGCCATCTGCAAATCTGTGTAACAGGGCTGTGGTGTTCCCTTCTAAAGCAGCAGAGAGATTCATACCTTATTACAGTTAACAATTCTGAAATTATCCATCCCTGTTGCTTTGCTTCCTCTACTGGCAGAGCCATGGGAGAGCTCCTTGTTTGGTGCCTGAAAGGACTGCTTGGTTTGTTGATTCCTGAGCTCTACTGGTGGGAAGAGAGAGGTTGAAATAGACTTCTGACCCAAGGGCAAGGTGTCCATGTGGATGTGGAATTAGATGAATACCCCAAAATTCTCTTTGTCCTTAGAGAACAAAGGAATGTAAGGAAAGCTGATAGCAGGTGACGCTGAGGAAACAAGAGAATATCTGACAGCAGCCGCCTTCGTCTATAATAAAATGATTTTAACATAGCTAAGCTCGCTTGCTGTTATTTCAATTGCGAATTTAGAGAGTCACCAATTAGAGGCTCATGGGAGACTTTTTTGATGTTGAAATTACGAACGACACTCCTGCAGCTCAGTCTCTTGTAGATAATTTACTGAAATTACAGCTGGAGTTAATAGTAAACTATTAAAGCAGCTGGTAAAAGAACCCCAAATTACCCCGGTATTAAAGAACTGTACTTTTTCATGACTTTAGTTCTGTTAACTGAACTCTGACTAGAAGTACCCTAAAATATGATGTATTCTTGTTGTCTCTTTTGCTGATATGTGGATCACAGCTAGGTAACTATTATGCTTTGAAAAGGCAATCTTCAATTAACCCAGAGGAGTAGCTGATTCATTAATTGCCAGATGCGACTTCTGGAACTTGCGTTACATCCTCTTCAGAGTGCTCCCTAAGCCAGCAATAAATCTGTTCCAAGGGAATACTAAAAAGTTGTGGTTTAAAGACCCAAAGACCAAAAGTTTGATTATCTGGCATGAGGAGGTAGCTGCCTGATTTAACAATGGTGACGTTCAATTCCAGTGTTGGCTCTCAGGCTCTGCCCCTGCATGAAGGGATGCACTAGTGGAACCCCCAGCTTAAATCACATGGAAGCTTTGCTCAGATTGCAGCGTGGCTCTGTTGAAGCAAAACAGTACTGCTGCTCCAGGCACACAGCCCCTGTCCCCAGCCTGCCCTGCAGCCCCAAGCAGGGTATTTGGGGCTCCGGCTATAGGTGAGTAGCAGCTCTGTACGAGGCTATGTGTCATTGCACCCTGGAGTTGGGGTGAAGCTTGGGCTTTCTTGGCAGGGTGGGAGTGACTAATCCTGGCAGGAGTATTTATATCAGGTCATAAGTAGTGTTCAGCTGGGATTATGTGGCTAGGCATTACGACATTAATCAGTGAGAGCACATAGATTCCCTGAAGGAAAGCGATAGATGCTTTGACTGCATTTTTGACTATCCTTTAAGGGTTTAAGACTTGCAAGACATGTGGTTGCTCTTCTCATCTGTCTCAGTTTTTAACTGCTTTTTGAACTCTGACTTGTCTGTTGGAGTGTTATTTATTTGGGTACATTCGATTTGTGCTCTTTTTTTTCTTTCCGAGTTGGGTAATAAGAAAAAGATATCTAAGACTAGCGTCTTGAATAGAAATACGTACATGAGGAAATTGTAGAATAAACTTGAAAAAACAATCATTTTCATTCATGCAAACATAAGGAGAACACGCTATTTTTAAAGTATTTTTTTGGTTTCCTCAGTGTAAAAATATGCAGTATTAATAAACATTCAAGTAAATCTGGCCTCTGCTGTGTCAAATTGCAGCTCATGCCTATACAGGATATCCTCTTAAAGTTGCTCACCCGTAAATATGACTTTCTAATGTAAGATGCAGTCTGCCAAGCGTTTACTGTGTGGCCAGCAGACAGTATTTCAATTCATCAATCTGTTGCATCCAGTGTTGTGCTTCCTGAGTTTGGACTGAAAGTACCTTGTAACAGGTCAGTAGGTCAATGATGTTTTCCCCTTTCTCTGAAAAACCAAAGTGGATTTTCTGTTAATTTTTGTGTGGCCTACACAGCCTAGCAGTGGTTCTGCTGCCCTGTTGGGCATGCCAGGCATTACCCAGCTGTGTTCTTTGGAAGGATAAATGACAGCCTTCTTACGGTTGTGATTTTGGAATGCAGCAGCGCAGCTCTCTTTCCTAATTTTGCTGTGGAGATGATGCACCAAGACTGAGGTATTCAATTCACCTTACCGGTAAGATGAGAAATGAGCAGAGGGTCCCTGATCTGGTTGTTCGGTAGGTCTGATTGTCTCATGCACTCATTCACGTGCTCTCTTTAACTTTTTTCCACCTGTGTATGGAAAGGGCTACGACATGATCATGACTTAAGCTTCACAGTTGCCTCTGTTTCTCCTCTGAGGTCTGCTTACCACATGGTGTATCGAGGTTTTCTCTGATGGAACCGCTATATTCTTCTGTATGGCTTCCTGAGGACTGGTCTCTTCCAGCTCCAAGTTTGGCCTTGGAAATAGTACCCTGCAGTGACCTGTGAGGTGCTCACAGGAGTCGCTTCTCTTGTCGGTGCTATTTTCTATCCCCTGTGTAACTGAAGCAGTTTGGGTTTTAGGTTATTTTTTTTCCTGTCTTTACAAGCTCATCCAAACACATACTTTCTGTTTAAGGTCCTTCTCAGACTTTTTCTTAAACTAGTATGTTAAAATCAGGTGATACGATAAAGTGGTTTAGGGAAACCATTGAACCTAACGTTCATAGGAGAAAGTTGCAGATGTTACCAGTTTCTTGAAAATTAATCATGACTGGATTTTGTAACCGTCCCAGGAATGATAATTTCCCAGAGGTCTACTTAACCTCAGACTGCTTTAAGTGATCTGTTTACTCACTTTTTACTATACAGCATTGCTTCCACAAACATGGGCTGTGCAAAGAGCCTTTTGAAAGGCTGGTGGTTGCTGCTGACAGGAGCTCTGCCGTCAGTGATTGCTGGAATCAACGTGTGATACATTTGCTGACCAGCAGTTGGTCATTCCTACTGCCTGCACAGTAACACTGAATCAACTGGTGTTATATTTGGCGTTTGGTTCAAATTTTCACCTGATGCTTCTTTTAAGAATGCTTTTTTTCCCCACTTTTTTTTTAAGCTGCAAGTGTCTTCCTAGAAATTGCATATTGGGAATACTGAATCCCAACTTTGTATTCCATAACTGGAATGTTTGGGTACATAAAAGAAACTGGCCATAATATAGCTTTTTTATCTTCTTTCTTGTAATTGTAATAAAGCTGATAGGTATATGTATGATCATTGTTCTAGATGTTCTAGATGTTTTCTTAATTTTCTGTAAGTTACTCTGTCTCATTATCAAAGTAAAGTCATTAGTACTTCAGCAGCTGTGTCTTAACCAAGTGAGGTCTCAGGGGCGATGGTGGAACCCACTGCAAACAGCCTTCAGTTGAGATGACAAACAGAAGTGCTTTGTAGTGAAGGGCCAGCGTGACTTGACAGTTCCTAGGTTACAGATGGGAAGGTGCACGCTGGGAGATGTTTCTCAAGGTTGTCTGTGAATAACTGCAGACTCATTAAAGGGCACAACCGTTAAAAACCTTCATTAGAGATGTACTTTACCTTGATTTGTCTCTGAAATTGAACAAACAGATGCTCCACACCCTCTATCCCTGAGATATTGTCATCTTTTGCCATCTTTATTCTTTATGATGACTAGTTGTTAGGTGTGAGAATTAGGCAAGAGCTGAGTTTTTCATTATTAAGCTGCATTTTTTTTCCATCAGAATTCCCAGAACTTGTTTTATGTGATCAAGACTAGTCTGAGAGAGTGCAACTGAATTATTACAAGTGGAGCACAAGTTCTATAAGGAGCAGATGAGGGAACTGGGATTGTTTAGTCTGAAGAAGAAGAGGCTCAGGAGAGAGGCCTTATTTATTGGTCTCTACAACTTCATGAAAGGAGGTTGTGATGAGGTGGGATCAGTCCATTCTGTCGTCTAAGTAGTGATAGGATTAGAGGGAATGGCCTCAAGTTGTACCAGGGAGATTCAGGTTGGATGTTAGGAAAAATTTCTTCTTCAGAAGAGTGGTGAGGCATTAGAACAAACTGCACAGGGAGGTGGTGGAGTCACTGTCCCTGGAAGGTGTTCAAGAAATGCTTAGACATTGTACTGAGGATCATGGTTTAGTGGGGAAATATTGTTGGTAGGTGGACAGTTGGACTGCATGATCTTGGAGATCTTTTCCAACCTTGGTGATTCTATGATTATTTCCTTCTGTAGGACACCTGTAACTGTTTGTTCCTGTTACTCATTAATGCTTTGATTTTGATAAATACCCTTCAAATGTAGCTTATTCCTGTAGTTGTTACCTAGCAACATTAGTCTTGTTCAATTTAGTTTGTCTGCTGTTTCAAGAAGTTTTTAAAGCATGTTGTAAGAACATTACTGGAGTCTAACCATAAACCGTTAGTAAGATGTTTATAAAGTGAATTCTCCCCGCCGCCACTAATTTTCATACCTGCATTTTGCTTTAACATTTCCAGCCTTTTTGACAGGAATTGAATTAGATGCACATGGGATTTAAAAAATTACCTGGAGAATACTGGAGTGGTTAAAAATTCCCTGTTAACTTCTCTGTGTGGCATTTCAGTGAGCTCAAGGATTGCAGTTGCCTGTCTCACTGTCATGCTCATTTACAGACCATCATCTCCACTTCTTTCTCTTCTTTCCATGGTATGATCTGTTTAGCATTTGGGAGGCTGCACGTACACTGATGTGACGTTTTGTAAGCCAGCAACCACAGTTACAGTGTGAAGTAGAGGATTTCACTTAACATGATGGATGTTACTTGGAAGGTAGAGAGCTCTTCAGTGCGGAGTCCCATGAGGACACTTATAGGGTACACAGAGATGGAGAGTTCAGAGGTGCGGAACTGACATTTTTAAATCAGACTAGGTCACTTTAAACTTGATGACTGTGGGAGACAAAGCTGGGCTTGTGTCTTTACTTTAAACAAACCAACCAACCTCCGGAGTTCTAATGTTGAACTAATTCAGTCTTTGGATATTGTTAGAGTTGGGTCCAGCAGTGGACCTTGAAAACAGAATGAATGTATAGGATTTGCAGATGTTTTTAATTACTAGTCTTTTTGTTTCTTGTGCAAATCTGCCTGTCTGTGGTTCTTAATGTCAGAGGGAGTGGTTGCATGGAAGTGAAGCTAGTACGGGGAGCTGGGATGTGTCATTGAGCTGTGGCATCTCTGTCTAGGTCATGGAGGAAATGTCAAACGAAATTGTAGGAAGTTGCTTTGCATCACTCACCTTCTGTTGTGTACATCTTTCTTGGGTGTAGTAGCTTTCAAGTCCTAGGTGCCTGCAACCATAGGGGCCTGTAGGTAGCAAGAACTGCAAGTCCAAATAGGCAACTGGAGCCTCTGGCATCAGTGGAACTGATGCAGAATGTGGAGAGAGGTGAGACATTTGTGTAAGCATGGAAAACGTGCTTACAGCCTTCAGAGGGAGAAGGGACCAGAGGACTGTGACTTATGTAGAATGGATTTTTTTGTGCATCCTTAAAGCACTGTGTGTTGTCAGCAATAGAATCTTGCCAAAAAGCTTTGGCGGTGGGAATTTGTGAAAAACCCTGACAGAACTGCATGTGGACATGGTACTGGGGGGACATGCAGTAGTAATACCATACTCTTCTGTCATATGGGGATAGAGGATCAAAATCAGCAGCTGTTCTACTGTAATATCAAGCACTTGTTTATATACACGCTGTAGTGTTACCTATAGCATCAAATATACCTCCATGGAGACGGAGAGGTAGTATAGCCTTTTTATAAATCTTCTGCTGAATTCCTAGTAGCACTCACATCGGTCTTTTCTGTGAAATGGTATGAGGAGTAAGGCTGAAGAATTAAAGTCTGAAATGAGCAAACAAGAAGGAAATTAAGTATCTAAATATACAGTATTTTTTCACAGATCACTTAATTCCTGCGGTGTTTTACAGAGCATTCCCTAAGAGCTGCCCAGATTGTATGTAAAAAGGGAGGGTGTTTGCTGGGCTGCCATTTAGAGAAATAAAATGTAACCTCGTCTCTAGTCCAGAGCCAGGATTCTTTCCATGTTCAGCTTTTTTTCAGTAAACAGAAGCTCTTCAGTGTAACGAGCCCCTTGACAGCTGTGGAAATACCTGCTTAATTCAGGAGCCTGCTGCAGATGAAGCTGAGCAGAACTCACTTCAGCATTATCGTGCTTCAGAGTAAGTGGGATCCTGCTCGTTCCCATTACTGAGCTGACACATCAAGGCCAACAAGGACCAAAATAAGTAAATAAATTAGGATCTAGGAGACAGGGGAGGGCTAGAAGCAGAAAGATAAATGGGACTTGGAAGTCTTTTGGTTAGGCACAGACTGAAGTTTACTCAGACCTAATTGAGTGGCTGTCATCCCACTATGGTATGCTCAAAAACAGTCAAATGGTATTCAAAGTGCTTTAATTTTTATGGAACATGAGAGCTTAGCTTATTAACTCAATAGTGGTTTTATTTTTATAACAGAGTTGTCTCTTGCCGTGGACTGATTTTTTTTATTCTTTCTTGTAATTGAAATCATGATCTAATTTATCAAAAGTATTACTTGCAACATCCAGTGGAGCTGGTTTGTGAACAAAGCTGAAATTTAACAAACTGTAGGCAAAAAAGCAAAATTAAGTTTAAACTTCTGCCAAAGAGTGCGTTTTAGTTCTACTTGGGGAGAGGAAAGGCATGCCAGTGTTGTTCGCTTCCATGCCAAGTATATTTTCTTAGGGTGTAGGAAGTCTCCAGAACTACCAGTATCTTTCCCACCACCAAAAATTTACTACTCAAAAAATAAAATCAACATTGAAAGTTCTTTTATTAAGAATAAAAAAATAAAAAAATTGGGAGTTTGTCAGTGCTAGTTTTTGCCAATGTTTTCCTTGAAAAACAACTTTAAAAAGCTCAAGGCTGCTTGCATGTTTGTGCATGAAAGTGATAAGCTAGCTTCTATGCAGTTCAATTCAGAGAAGAAAAGCAGACATCGAATATCTCCTTTCACTGCAGAATTTAATGCAGATCAAGGAAAATAATCATTAGCATCCCTGGAAGCGTACCTCCAAAAGACAGCTGGAGAAAGAAAGTCCTTGGCTACCTGCAGCTCTGCCTGCTGTAACCAACAAAGGTAATCCTTCCAGGTCAGTTGCAGTATTTGTGTGCATACTTGGAGGACCAGCATGATAACACACTGACTCAAAGGCTTATGATGTTTAAATTTTGTTATTAGCTAGTAAGTGTCCTCAAAGTCTCCTCAAAAAAGTATCCTCTCTGGAGATATTCAAGACCCACCTGGATGCCTACCTGTGCAACCTATTCTAGGGAGCCTGCTTTGGCAGGGGGTTGGACTCGATGATCTCTGGAGGTCCCTTCCAACCCCTACAGTTCTGTGTTTCTGTGAAAATCCGGCACAGTCAGCATTTTATTCCACATAATGTGATCTTGATTGAGATTGAATCTTGCTGGTTGGTAGGGAAAGGTACTCAGAAGGATTGCACTGTATCTGAAATTTCCTTTTGAATACTATACCTGCAAATGATTAAAGCTGATCTTAGAAATCCTGTGGATTGTTAATTTTATTTTCATTTAGTTGGGCTCTGTAGAGAAGCATCAAAAATAGCACTGTATTGCTTGGCAGGCTGAGACATCTGCTGGTGCTTCTGAGGCAGGCTGGAGCAGTGAGGTTTCCTATTGCAATGTGCTGAAATCTGTCCAAAACATAATGGTACTTAATAGTAATTGCTGTTGTATAAAGATGAAACTATATCAAATGCAAGAGTGAAGGCTTTATCTCCACAAAGCTTTAGGATCTGCACTCCTGCAGAAGTTTTGTAGAAAAGTTGAAGGCTGTAGTTAGCACTGCTTCGCCCCTGCAGAAGAGGAACTGACAGGAGTGAAACCAGATTCTGGACTTCAGTGCAATGTATTATTAAGAAAGTTCTGTATTTGCCTGTCTTGTTGGAAATTGAATTTAGGTGTGTAATTGATGTGCTCAAAAGCCTGCTACTGGCAATTCAGTGCTTTAAGAGGTGTGCTTGGTTTGCTTAGTGTTTTGCATGGAGTGCATCATTTTGTGCTTTAAGACTTTGTATTACACCTTTGTGTCTATTTGGTTATTCCGGTAGCTTGGGCTGACTCTTAATTGTTCCTCATGAGTTACAGTCATCTGAAAACTTAATGATCTTGCACGTTCATAGCCTTCTATAGGTTGTTAGTAAGTTAGCACCCTCAGGGACAGAGCTGTACAGACTTCCTCAGATTGTATGCCTTGACTTTCTTCCCTACCTGCTAAACAGTTGTTAGTGGCTGTGTTTCACTCACTGACTCTGTGGCTGGGGTCTTTATTCTGCGCCTCCTTCACCAACCCCTAAGCTTTTACTTGACAGACATCTGAAACCCTACGGCTTAGTTCTCTAGTACTTCAGATGAATGATAAAATTCAAAAGCCATGTAATCCAGCCTCTCCCTCTTTATACTCCTACTCTTGTGGTTTCCTTCTGATTGCTCAAGAAGTGTTTTAGATATGTGTTCTCCAAACAGGATAAGAATGTGGAGGATGGAATGACATTTAAATTGCAACTCTGTCTCAAGATCCCTCAAAATAGCCTGAAAATTATTGTTGACTTTATCCAAGCAAAGCAAGGACTAAACTATTAAAAAATGCATGAACTGGCAGACAGAGAAGATGGTGTAGCCTAGCGAAGGTGTCTTAGTAGTTGGATAGTACCTATTAAGTACAGAGACTGAGGGGAAGTAACCATAAAGAAATAAAAGAAGAAGAAAGCTGTTTGTGGGTGGTGGGGGGGGGATTTTGGGTGTTTTTTTTTTTTAAAAATGGATGTTGAAACCTAGAAATGCTGTGAGTACATTTTCAGTGAAGGCCATGTGGTTCTTACTTTAGTACTGGTTCTCCTGACTTTCACTGAGGAATGTAATATTTCTAGTAACCAATTAGAGCTCAGATGTATGTGCATGACTAGCACTTTTTCTCAGCAAAACTTCAGTTCATCCAGTGCCAAGAACTATGTTCATCGGTGTTCAAAACAAATGCAGTGTCAGTGCAGTGGTACTGTTACTGATGATGCCTGCCAGAAAGTTGATACTGGTACAAAATAGCTTATGTCATCTCAAAAAAATAAAAATAATAATTAAAAAATCTGGTAGTGGGTCATAAGGTGAATAATTGTTCCTGTTGGCTAGAGTTGGACTCAGCGATCCTTGTGGGTCCCTTCTAGCTCAGGATATTCTACGATTTACCTAGAAAATGTGGCCCAAGTGTCAATGTAAATACTTTGGGCAAGAACTGTATTTTAGCTGCCTTGTGCTCTGTAAACGATAGCTAGCTCTGTTGGTTGTCTCTACTTTTATCCACCTCTGTCATGAACAGTTTTGAGAAACTAGGGTTTGTAGGCAGCTGTGGTATGTTTTACTAGGCCAGTTGTGATACAGTTGGAAGAAAGGGCAAATTGTTGGAAACAAAGTTGATTTTGGTCTGAAGTGATTGGTTAATTCCCAGTGACTGTCTAAACAAAAGCAGATATCTATGTGTGTGTTCCTCAGTATATTGAACTTCTGATAGAGAGTAACTTGTGGCTAGGGAGTAATTACAGTAGTCTGAGATTGGAGTTCAGAGGGCGGTTAGTTCAAAAGGCTCCTGGTTTTGTTGTCTTGCAGAGTAATTGTTGTTAAAGAGGAACGAATGAATGTGAGTTACTTGAAGGTAAATTGGCATGTACAGAAGGGTTGGTATACTTCTTTAGGGACTAATGATGTTCCTCCAACCATGCATACCACATCGCTGGTTGATTTACTTTAAGCTCCTTAAGGCAGTAGTCTCTTTATTGCATTGCAGGAATAAGCTTACAAAACTTCTTATAAAGTCCTGGGAATGACAGTTAAAAACTCAGCATCACCCTTTGAAATACTGTATCTCAAAAACAGGCAGATGTGCAGATGAGAGGTTTTTAGGAAACTGTAACGGTAGATTTTCCCACTTATACAATGGATGTGTTTATCTTCCACCTGTTGACTTGTGCAACACTACCCTTTTTTTTTGTCTTTAGGGTACTGGATCTTCCAAATTTTATTTCTCATACTGTTTGACAATCTGTGCTTGATACACTGACAAGCTGAACTGAGATATTTGTGATATGCTCTTTGAAATGTATGTCAGTTTAAGTGGTGCTTTACATCAGCATTGGTACTAAAAATCACACCAATTATCAGTAAATACTATATGTGTACTCTAAAGATCAGCAAATACTACAGTAGAAATAATTCATTTAGAGTCAGTGGCTTTTTGCTGAAGAAGACAGACGTGATCACCAGTGGCTTTTTTGTAAGTTACTAGCTGCATTTTTTTTTTGCTGTAAAAGAAATAAAAATTTGCACTGTAAAGATATAGCTATAGAATATGTGACAACCTGGCTGAAATTTAGTCTTTGATCTTTCCAGATTTATTTTATCTGCGACTTTCACGTACCTTATGTTGCTTTTACTTTGTCTTTCAGATGACGATGTGGACCTAGAAGCTTTGGTAAATGACATGAATTCATCATTTGAAAGTTTGTACTCGACGTGCAGCATGCAGTCAGAAACCACTCCGCTCCTTCAGAATGGCCAGCTTAACCGCAGCCCGCTGCCCACCTCAGGATCCAGCGCCCTGCAGCCCACGTCTCCCAGGCAAAAGGTGCAGCGGTCTCAGCCTGTGCGCATTATGGCAGTCAGGTAGGATGAGGGGACTGCACCCTGTTTGGTTCAAGTCATCTTGAAGTAGCTTTGAAGGAACTACGTGTTGAAATAGTAGATCAACTCCAGTGGAAGTCTTGTAGTGTCACAGTGGTCTTCTGCGTAGGAAAAAAGATTCACTGTGTAGGCAGAGGATATAGATTTACCGTGTATCTTGTAAAATGCAAACATGCTATGCTTCTATTGGTTTCATCAGTGTCTTTGATAGCAGACATGCATATAAGCATAGGATTGATATCAATTTTCAGAAGTGATGTCCATGTTTGGAAACAAATCCAAATGTTTAAAAGCTGTTCTGCCAGCAGTACTGACAATTAATGGCTTCTTGACTTTATACATCATGAGTGATGTAGATAGATGAGGTTGCATTCAGCTGGTTTTGGTATATAAAAATACCTCTTTGTGGTGGCTTCCTATAACGTGAAAGACAAATAAAAAATGAACATATTGTACTTCTTCAACCATTTTTCCTAGAGCACCCTGTTTCACTTGAGTGCATTATGGTAGACATTACAGAAAAAGAAGTGTTTAGGTTGTCTTGCTGTTGTCATGATGGGGACTTGAATTCAAGCTGAAACTGGAATACTTTACAGACAGACTGGAGGTAACTGGAGAGTCTATAGATAACGTTGAGATTCTTAAAATCTTTTTAAGAAAGGTCAGTATGTGCAGGTTCGTTTCTTGAATCAGATATATTGTTTTCATTTCCTTCTAGCTGACAAGGGCTTCTCTGAGCAAAGTGATGAGCAATAATAATAGAAGAAAAATCCAAGATCTAAAAAGGATTGCTCCTAATTCTTTACGCTGATGTACTTCTTATAGAAATTACATTCTTAAGACAGTCAGCTTTTCTATATGAAAGTGTAGTATCCAGTTATTGCATACTACAACCAAGTCAGCTAATGATGCAATTGTTTTTACAAGTTTCAGGTTTAACCTTGAATAGTGCCGTATGAACAAATTCTCTCTCCAGAGCAGTAAAGCTCATGTTCTGTTGTAAATATCTTAGTCAAAACACTCCTTTTAGTTGTTTTCGGCATTTCTAAACTTAGCAACTTTCTTTGAAAGACACTGCAGCTTTCTGAAATCTGCACTTCTGTAAATCCTACAGAGCATCATGTGTTTATTATAGAAGAAAATAATGACAAAACTTTTATTCAGATTTATCTGGACACTTTTCTAGTACAGGGCAGTGGCTGTGTCTTTTCCTCAGCCAGAACAGAATGGTTACTACTCTTGAAAGTACTGCTTTATGTTTATCTCAGTAATAAAATAATTGTTGCATGGCATCATTCTAGGCAGAGCTGAGTGCAGCATCGTCTAATTTCAAGTTAAAAAAACAGCACCTTTTGAATTGCCAAATCTGTAGTTCCAGCTCTTATAATAGAGGTCTTTGCAAACATGTAGTCCAAAATTTTCGATACGAAGAGCTATTACACAGTTGCTCATGCATTATGTCCTCTGTGCTGAAGAAATCTTACACGATTATTTACTTCATGCTGTACAGAAGTGTGCACAAGGGTAGCGCAAAAAGTGAAGCAGTCATTTGCATAGCCCATAGTTACAGTTGGAACTTGCTATCGATAGCAAAAAACAAAACTGTAGAGTCATTCATGGAATATGAAGGCAATTTAATTTGGGGATAGAATTACCTGTGAAGCAGATTCCGTGTTAGTGATTTTATCAGCACTGCAGTTCTGGTGTAGGCATGGAAAACAAGTGTACTCAAAACGGGACATGTAGTTAGAGGCAAAGCCAACAGTTGTGTCCGAGAGGGCTCTGATGAGAGTTTACTGGAGGTAGTAGGCTGAAGAACATAAGGAAAAAAAAAAAGGTGGTCAAATTAAGTTTTGAGTGATTCACATTTCAAATACAGGAGTTAGTTGATTGCCTTTGGAAACACAGTTGCCACTAGATGGTGCATTCTGCAAAGGAGTCAGAAGCAAACCTGACCTAGAGTCGCCTAGTAACAGGAGCAGTATGAAACTTAAAGCAGTCTGTATGGCTGTGAACAGGTGCTACATCTTTTCCAACATTATTGTGCTAACTGGTAGACCTTCAGTTGGTGTGAGCAGTACAGGTGTACTGCAAACTAGAACTTGCAATTGTGTTGGTCCTGCTTAGACTTAATGAGGTGCCTCTCAGGAGATGCATGTAAAACTTGTCTGAACAGTAATCTTACAGGTAGCATAAGCTAGGAGAGTGTAATTGCACTCTATTGTTCAAGGTGAGTCTTTGTGTTTTCATCTCTCCAGGAAATGCTGACTTACTTAGAAATAGAATGTCATATTGTAATGAAGTGACAGTATCAATTTCACCCTCAGCCTACCTACCTCACTGGGAGACATGTTTGTTTGCAGATCCGTGTAAAATTCGGCTCCAAATTCCTGCAGTTATTTCTTCCTTTTTTTTGGTCAGTTTGAAGATCTTAACTGACTTTCTGACACATGGAGCTTAAGTCTGTAAGTTAGTGCATACAACAGAGGGTATAGACTGATACTTCTGTTTACTTTTTGTGCTTGATTACCTTATTTATTTACCCAAGTGATTGAGTTATAAGCAACAGAACAAGCTAGATACGTGACTGGTTGTTTTTTCACATGCAGTTACCTAAATTGAGCTTGCAGTTGCTGTAGCTATGGAGTTATTACTTGAATCAAAATCATTTTTGTTCTCTTTTTTTAATGTTAGTACTCTGAATGATGGGGCAGGAGATACAGGCCTGGTGATGCCAGTTTGCTCCTCTTAATGCTTTTATGTCTGTAGGCGCCTACAAGAAGAAGAACAGCAATTCAGAACATCGTCATTGCCAGCCATACCAAATCCATTTCCAGAACTCTGTAGTCCCACAAGCTCACCAGTGCTGGCCCCTGGATCTTTACCTCAGAGTCAACCTGCTAATAAGCATGTGAGTATGGAACAAACCTTTCTGTCATATGTAAGCATTCAAACCTGTAGTGAATAATTTCATTTTGAAGGCAGAGACTAAGTTTTCAGATACCTAGAAATGTCTGTAGGCTTTGTCTGTGAGTACGTAGCACTAGCAAGAGAACATCTTCAGAGAGGCTTCAGAGTTTTTGTTTCTTTTTAAAGGTTTGTAAGAATAAAGCAAGTCTTTTTCAAGTACCTGCGTGTTGTGAATGAAGCAGTAATGCCTAATGTCTTTGGAATTTCATTATCCAAGGTAATGACTTACTAATTCAGAAGTCAGGTTAGGGTTGAAGTAGCGTCTGTGAATGTTACACCACAATGTCTAGTTGCCACAAAGACATTTCACAGCCTGTTTCCATTTAAAATTCATTGCTTCTATAAGTAGCTGTCTGTTTTCTTTAAGGACATGGTGCCTCATTGTTTTGCTGTTTTTCAGACAGCAAAATACAGTTCTTAGAGCATGTAACTAGGCACAGCTCCTTCTAATGGGACTGATGAGCAGAACTGTCCCATGGTTGAGTAGCTTCCCAAGTCCTTTACAATAAAGTTCTTTACAATTTTGTAAACTCTGCTGTCTTGCACAGGGATTAAAAAAAAAAAAAAAATACTCCCACAAAAACAACCAAGTGTTGCTTATACTGAATACTGTCTTAGAATGGGTTTGCACTTGAGTACCCACAAACATGATGTTGTCCTGTATTGCTGCTGGTTTAGTTCATAAGTAGCTCCTATGATTGGTATAGCTGATAAAAGGGTTTGGGGAGGCAGTTCAGCTACAAGCAGCAGACCATAACATACAGTCCTGTATATTCTGTGTTATTTTATATCTCTGTAAACAGCTGTTAGCTTTCTTGAAAGATACAGTGCATCTTCTTTGGTTTTATTTTATTTCTTACACATGTAAAAGTGAGTCAGATGACCAAATAATGCCTTAAGAGAAAACTGAGTCATGCAGTTATAAATGTAATGTGGTCTTGTGTGAGTCCTCAGTAACTGCTAAGCAGAGAGGCTGTCCTGCCAAGGGAGCGGTAATCTGACTCTGGGGAGAGAAAATAATGGGCAATTCTCTAGTGTGTCCTGGCTCTTGCCAACAGAACAACAGCATTGCTGCTTTGTGGAGGCAAGCTAGAGTTACAGATGAACTTGCATTTATCTTTCTGAATATTTCTCAGTTTCAGGGATTCTTTGCTTTTTATTTTTGTTTCACTAGATCTAGCCATGCCACCAAAAGGATTGCTCTACAAAGCCTTAAGAATCCTAAAATATCTGTGTGTCATTTTTGGATGATATTTAGAAACTAGGGGTTTAACAGTATCTAAGAATAAAAGTGAACATACCCTTAACACATGTAAGAAGGTGGCTATAAAGACTGAATAATAGCATTTTTTTCTGAATTCTACTTTTTCTGTTAAAAATATATGTCATCTTGAAATGATAAATTGTGAGAAGCCATTCCAAGGCCTAAAATGAAATACATTGCATAGCTGTGCGTGTTGCTGAAATTTTTAATCAAAGACAAACCATTGTAGTTGTAAAAGTTGTGGGTGTAAGAGGAGGAGCTGGAACATTTAGACAGTAATGACTTCTATAGATGCAGATATGCTGCTCATTTCAGTTTATCAACTGATAGGAGGCAAATAAGAAACGCTTAAGCCAAGGGAAGGACAGGAAGTCATCATTCGCTTCAATGGAATAGTAGTAACAGAACTGAAAAAATCCTTCAGCTTTAGAATATTGATGGACATGAGTTTTAAAATAATAATTAAGAAAAAGTGAATTGTCCCTTCATGAAGAAAAACATTTTGTTTAATGTCTCAGATTTAAATGTGAAGTATTGCAGGATAACAGAAAAAACCTGCCTATTCAGCCTCCCCAGAGCACCTTAATTATATGTAATGCGGTTGTAGTACCATTCAACAGAACTTGGAATCATAATTAGTTTAAAAAAAAAAATCTTGAGAAACATTACAAATTTTCTTACCTTCATCCAATTTAAGAAAAAAGAAAAAGGTAAACTTTGGGAATTGAGATATATTATTTTAGGATACACTTTTGTTTAGATAAGTGGATTATAAGCTACTAGTTAACAGAGTAAAGGACAGGTTTAGTTAGAAGAGGATTGCAAAACCACATTTTAATGGCCAGCACCTAGTGAAAATGAGCTATATTTAAAAAAAAAAAAGACAAACTTGAATACAGACTGTAGATTTAGATTGCTGAATGCAAACCAAGATCAAACATAATGATGCTTAATGTAAGGTTCTCTGCTTGGAGGTTATAAACAAAGATCAAAATTGGAGGTTGGAATGAGCTGTTCTGCTTATATGGGTTATGCGATGTGTTAATGAAAAGGGATTCCCTGCAGCCTGCTGAGCCTTTGGGGGCAAATAAGCAAAGAGCAGTTGCAGCCTGTACTGCTGAGCCCAGAAAGCTCTGATCATAAGTTATGTCACAGCACGTGGGTGGCATAGGTAAAATGTTGCCTTTGGTCAGCTTCTATCTAGGGGACTTTAGAGGGCCCCAAGTTGTCTTGGGCTGCAGAGTGGGGTAGATATATTATTTGCTGACTGAGAAATGCTGGGGTTGCTGGGGAGCTGAGATGTCTGGTGTGACTGTCTAAGAAGTGAAGCGTTGTTAATATTGATGCTTATGGAACAGCTCGGTCTTGCTTTTCAGTAATTTTGAAACCCTGCAGTGATAGAAACTGTTCGTGGATATGCTAGAGGAATTTAAAGATCCAGTCGTGTTAAGCACAGAATATGACAATTCTCCTGTTATACTACCAGGCCTTGAGTATAAAGAGTGTCACCTATGCTCAAGTCTTTAAATTAATTTAAAACTTTTGTTCAGTATGTTGTTACCTATGGGAAAAGGATGAATGTGTGAATTAAAATGAGTCATAAAATGAGCTTTCAGACTATAAAGTTTGGATTACAAAAATAAAAAAAAAAGGGGTGGGGGCTCTTTTTGTATGCTAAACTTTATTAATGTAGCTGGAGCTTAAGACATGTGGTTCTCGTTCAGACACTTCTGACCCTTTTCCTATTTTATTCCACCCAGTTTCCCTCACTTTTCAACAAGAAGTTTGCAACATTTTGCTTATGCACTGCTGGGCGTTTATTTCATGTTCTGTCTTTGCAAAGAAAGGTAAAAGCAGTAAAGCACTGAAAAATAGCTGTAATAAACCACTCTTTTTGTTGTCGTTTTTTTTTGCAGTTGACATTTTTTGTTACCTCATGGTGATAAACTGTTTTCCTGTTTTATTCAAAAAAAGTGCATTTGTCGAGAATAATTTCATTTTTCCCATGAGATCTGTTGGTATCTATACTGTTCTCACCTCAGTAGAAAATAGCATGCCATTGCTAGCTGTAGTGCAGTTAGGCACTCTGCATCGCTTCTAAAGCTGGTGGCTGCAGGAGCTAGAACTGCAACTGCTCCCCTTCAGTCAGAGAGCAGTGAGAAGCGGGGGCCTCCTGTAAGAAAGCAGGAGTCACATACACTTCTGCAACTGCGGCAGAGTCCACACCAGATTTACTCACAGCCCAGACTTTTCACCTGATCTGCAGATCGTGTAGTTGTTGCCTTTGTGCTGTGGTAATGGCCTTTCTTCAAAACTGAAAGTGCATGTAGGCAAATGGAGTAATTGCCCAGTGGGTAAAGCATCAATATATCAGTTCTGGATGTAAAACTGGAGTATTAGGTTTACTGAAATCAATGAAGATTTATTCTTCTGTATTAAAAAAAAAAAAAAAAAAATGCCAGGTTTTTTAATCACATAGGCAGCTTGATTACACTGATGTATGATTTCATAGTAAAAGGCTAAGAAAATAAATGACACTGAACCTTTAAATAGTTTCAAAAGTTGTACTGCACTGACCAACATCCATGGTCTGGGGTAGGTCTGAGCTAATACAGCTGTGCGATCAAACACTTTCTAGCATTAGAGGTTAAAAAATGTGTTGTAATTGAACATACAGATGCTCCTCGGAGGTTCAGTGTTGTTATCCTTTCTTACAATTCTGTTGGTAGAAAAAGCCCATTTTGTGTTAAGTTTTATACTGAGAAATTTTAGATGTCAACCCAGGCAGTTCTGTTTAAATTAGCACCACTGAAGTCAACAGGCTTGTGAGCGCAGGGGTTGGAAAAACTGACTACCTGGGCTGTTGAATCAATAGCTACTTAAGAACATGACTGCAAATGATTGTAATTTCATCAGCTACTGATGTGGTGAGCAAGATGCTTCAGATGTCTCACGTTTGGAGAAATGATGACCCTTCGAGCAATAACTGCCAAAAAGCTTTTAAGTTCTTTTTCTAAACATGAAGTACCAACAGAACAGCTGAACTGAGAAAGTTTTGTCCATGAGCTTTGGCAGGTGAACTCAGGCTGGACAGACTGCAGGACTAAGCGTTCCTATCTTTATCATGTCCTTCAAGCACCACCCATCCGCTTTTCCCACAATGCCTGGCCACCAGCCAAGCGAAACTCCAGCAGATCTCAGAACTGCCTCAGTGCCCCTGCTTTCTGCCCTGGGAAGGACAGGTGAAGGCAGGAGGAGGAAGGAATTCCTGCTTGACAGGGACTTGATGGAGCACTGCAAGACCCTTTTTCCCGTGTCTGTCTTTGTGAAAGTTGTGCGCACCTACAAACATGAAATCACTGCACATCTGAGGGGGCACTGATTGTGAGTGTGGAGGAAGGACAGCTGGAAGTTTTTAAACATCATTTACTTAACCGGATAAATATGTTTGTGTAGGAAAAATGGTAACCAGAAAATTACGCCAAACCGAGACCAAACATTCATCTAAAAAATTGCTAAAAACATCAGACAGCAAGGTTACCACTAATTGAAGTCCATCTTTGTGTTGCTGGTACAAACTAAGAACTGGTTGGTAACTTAGGTTATAATTTTTGGTTGTGTACAAACATTTTGGAAAAAGTATTCAATAATTACATGTAGGTCACTGCGATGCCACAGGATATTAGTCTAAAGTATCTTGTGTGAGTCAATGAAGCTTTCAACTGTAAAAATAGGGCAAATTTCTCACATCCCCCCCTCTATACAGCCCAGGCAAACTTCCAAATAGCAGTTTGGTGCACCAAAATTGTTTACTCTTTTCTAGCAAATTAAATTCTCAAATGGGTATGAATTAATGTTATTCTTTTTCCAGATTTAGTTACCCTTCAAGGGAGCTCCTGTGAACAGACTTCTTAGTTTTAATTGTTTTAATTGCACGTTACAATAAATACGTTTTTTTTTTCTTTTTCTTCCTGCAAAGCTTTTGTATTGACTCTTTTGAAGACAAGGATGTTGATTTTGAAAAGAGAAGCTGTATAAAAATATGAACTTTTTAATAATGAAAACTCCATGTACCAAGTTAAATTTTACATGTGTGACAGATAGCAAATTTTTACTTAATCTTTAATTGCAATAACATTTTTTTTCAACACATCACTTCAGTAAATGTTGACAGGAGGATGAATGAACAAGTCTTTACCTCCTCTAAGCAGCCCAAATCCTGCAGCTAGATTAACTGAGGCAATTCCTTAGGTCCAGGTCAAGGCTCTCCCTTTGGCCTAACTATAAAATGTGTTTCCATGGCTGTGATGCATCATCTTGTCTTCCTCAAGTCTTTCTTTGAGTGAAGACTCTTAAGCTAAATAAATAAATCATACATAGATCACTCTGTAGCATATTTAACTTTTTTTTTTCTTTTTAAAGAAAGCTGTGATTGGAAAAGATCAGTCCTCTGTGGTAGGGCTGTAATCTATCTGTAGAAAACTGGACCTTGCATTTGCCTGGGTACCTCTTACTTGGAGAAGGAATATTTTCCCAAACCAGATGAACTAAATCCAGTGGACAAATACTAAGATGACATGTAGGAAAGACATCTCATTTCTTGTCATCTTGTGACTGTATCACGCGGATGTGTTGTCCAATTACTCTTCAAGAAATGAGCTCATGCGGTTCTGAAAATCTCAGTGGCTCATTACTGAAGATGAGACTAATGAAGAAAGTGGTAATGAGTACACTGGACTGTACAGCCAGCCTTAAGTGCTGACCGTGCATGCGCGGTCCATGGGTGTTCAGTCCAAAAAGTCTTCAAACACTGGAGGCTGTTAGGGCCCAGGACCAGGGTGGATTCAAAGCCGTTATTTCTTCTTCCTCACGCCTGTTGCATCATGAGGCTTGGTAGGAAGAATTGAGTCTCTTCACATTCTTGATTTTGGGAAGTGCCAGAACAGTAGCTGTAGTTCCAACATTGATTACTGGAAATATGAAAAGCGTCTCACATTCAAACTGAAAAGTATGTTATTTGCTGGAGGGTTTTTTTTTTCTTTTGTTTTTAATGACGCAAACCTGGCCTTGATCCCGTGAGCATTCTGGCTCTCTACCCAGAGGCGAGCATGCTGGAGGCGGGCTGTGTGCTGAGGAGTGTGGCCACGCTGTGGAGGGACGCTCCGCTAGGCCTGGCCTACTGCCTGCACTGGCAGCCCCGCGGGATTGCTGCCGTGCAGCATGGCCTGCAGCTGCCTTAACAACCCCTGTGCAGTAGCAGCACCATTGCAATTATATATATGTATATATATATAAGCTATAGTAGCAGTGCATTGGCATATTCACACTGCATTTTGTATGCAGAGCTTAGGCGTGCCCTTGAACATTTTTTGTTGTGTAACAATGTTCTTGGTATATTTTGATAATAGTACAGTGAAAATAAAATTTAGCTACCCTCTACTTGGATCAGGAGTTGACAGAATTGAGAAGCTATCAGGCTGAAGGTGTGGGGAAAAATGAGAAAAAGATGAGAGAAATTCTAATTCTTAGTGAGGCAGGCAGAAGTGGGTTTTAGTATAAACATCAGTGCAGTAGGGAATTAAAAAAACAAACCACTATATATAGAGTGATTCTAATTACACTGTAAGTGAATGTCTGAGATGAATTAGAGATGTCATAACTTTATACTGGTAGCCTTTAAGGAGCCACCCAACGTCATGAGCGTTGCTACACTGAGCCTAAGCTCTCCTTGCCCTCTGTGCTGAACGGACTCAAGGTGTGGATTGTGATCTGACTGAAGCATTCTGAATAAAAACCTTTTGGTCCTCTGCTACCCAAGTAGGATAGATGCGAGAAAGCACCAGCTTAAAGCAGGGAACTTTGCCACTACGTATCCTACATGGTACTGCAGCACCATGCTGTTTCCAGCAGCCAGTAGATGAGTTGGTCATGAGGTTACTTCTGAAACCTGAGGTGATCCAAGGCAGCCCTTAGAGAACAGGGCTGGTACCTGCTGCTGAGCTGCACGCAATCTCCTGGTGGGTGCTGTGGATGTGCATAGTGCGAGACTGGGAAGGCGCCCAACTTTTAGCTTGATTGTTGGCATTCGCTTCTAGGGACAATAGGCAGAGCCAGTGTTCAGTGTTCGCTTCCAAACTGTCAGAAGAGTGGCTGCACAAGTATTGGGATTAGTGGTGTTCATTCTCAGCAGGAAGAAAGCTTTTTTAGACTTGCAGTAATTACCTGTAGCAGTGAAGTGTGCCCGCACTTAAAAAGGGAAATCTGTTTGAAATGTCTGTCTTTACTTAGGCGGTGATTGTGTGGTTGCAGAGAGGAAGAATGAACTTGAAAGTTCATTGGTGTGGTAATTGGATGTTTATGCATTCCTCTAAAACTTACAGGTGTGTTTTTATTCCATTTCCTAAATAGAAGGAATGTTAGATGGAATTTAATAACATTTTTGTATTAGAAGAGTACAAATGAGTTAATTAAATCATCATGGGACAAGTTTCAGTTCTTTGTTCTCTTGATTTATAGTCTCCTTATTATTATCAAATTCGTATTGTATTATTCTTTCTCCATATGGTGCAGAATTACTGCTCTAAGAAATGGTTTTGTCAAATTTATGTAAGTACCTTCAGTCTTTGCTTTAGCCTGACTGTAATCTGAACATCATTTACAAAATGTACATAAAAAGTAAGTTAAATCTGAACTTGTTAAAAAGCAAGCCATCACCAGTTCATAAAAGCTACATGTCATATTCTTCCATTGGCATTAGGATTGCTTATTCCCTCCAGTGATAAATCCTGCTGCTGCCAGGGTTACTGGAGCCTGTCTATCCCGCTGTATTTCAGGAAGCAAGAGTTGAACATGTCTTCATGATGACATGAAGAATAAGTGTTTGTTTTTTCTCCGGTTGCTGAGGGGAGAATGATTAGCATTTGGAAGCAAAGTAGATTAACCATCAGATGGGAGTTGGGATGTGAGCCTGTGCTGAGCACAGAATGTTTCTGGGTAAGGTGGAAAAAGCAATTCTTTCCCAGCAGTCTTATAAAAAGTGAAATTTCATTAACAGTGAAACAAAAAAATCTTCCGTGAGTTTTTATGGTGGGAAGAGGATGAATGTGGGCAAGGGCTTTTAAAGCTTTGTTAGTTTCTTACCAGACAGATGCCAAAGCATCCCCATCTTTCTAGCCACCCCCTTTATTGCCTAGACACACCAATCAGGCCAGAGTGAGAAACTGCTCTGCTTTTTGGGGATATGTAGGTATCGCACTTGCCCATTCTCAAGGAATGGTTTCAATACTACTTTCCACTGCACATGCAATTTCCTCAGTGTGTGCCATGTTTCCAGTAACCTAAGTTTGTTATCATCAACTCCTGCACCTTGCACTTGCTTCATGCCTCAGGAGCAGACTTAGAATGTTTCAGAAAGTATTGTCAGGCATATTGAAGCACGCTCAGCTGTTGTGCAGGGGCTGGGCATGAAGAAACAGCTTCAGGTGCCTTCAGTGTCTGTGTTCTGCAGCTGCAGATGAATTTTAAGTTACTGTGCGTAGTTTTGCGCGTGTTCCTCTACTCGTCATTCACCTTTCCAAATCGTGTTTCCCAGTATCCTTGACAGAGTAGGTAATAGGAAATGAAGCCATCCATCCCTAAGGAAAAGGTAATACTTAAAAAAAGGAAAAATAAAATAAAACAAGGTGCAAAAGGTAACAGAAAAGAATATTCTAAGCTAAAAAAAACAGCATTCTAGTAGTAGAACAGCAAGTTTTAATTTTACAGTCATTTTTGAGCTTGTCCTTGCCCGCAAGCTGTTACGAACAGCTGATTATTCCTAAGTAACTTGTCATACTGCTGGTGGTCACACTTTTCCCTATTGCTTACTAAAATGCACTGAAAACAAGCAAACCACAGTATTTCCAGACCTTTTAAATACCTGTACACGTGTTTGCAACCACTCTCATTCCCCAAATACTCAGTTGAGTGTGACAAACTAGACACGTGGTCTGTGGTAAATGATGAGTATGGGGTACACAATTTTATCATGAGAGAATACCTATCATGCTTTAAGTTAAGAACGTTCTTCACTAAGTTGTTCCAAACTCCTGATTAGTTATTTTTAAGTGTTTTTAGATGTTAAGTGTATATATCCTCATATATACATATATACAATTAATATTTAAAAACGCACACGCATATATATCTATATATGAGGATAGGTAGTTTGCAGTACTGTCTCACACCTTCTGAACGATCTGTGGAGCAATTTCTAAAGAAATAGGCATACAAATTACCCTCCCCTTCATTAGACAAAGAGTTGAAAGCTGACATCACAGGAATAGCAACACCTAATCATACAATAAAACCTTGTATTTGCTATACTCACAATATTTCTCTGTGTTAAATACAGTTTTATTCTATGAGTGATTTTCATGGATGACCTTTATACCTTTAACATGCTAAGTAGTTTGGCAAAGCACTGTAAAGCTTGTTCAAGTGAGACTGAGCCTTGGCTCTTGCGTTATAGCCTTGTCAAATCCTCTCATAGGCAGACTCAATTTCAGACTGAAAAATGTCCTTGCTGTGCTCAAAACTACTCTCATTTTGCTTGTAGTATCAGTAAAATACTAAATGTACTTAAGAACCTAATACTAATTTCATTTACTGTGCACTTCACAGGAGGTGCTGAAGTTGAGCTTTATTCCTGAATGTTCGGTTTTACTCTGACTAATGGTTTTAATGCACTTTAGTTAAAATTGTTCATACTTCTTGTTTATCTTTGAGTATCTGTACATTTCATAATTTGCATCCTAGTCTCTTTTTTCCTTTTTTTTTTTTCTTTAACTAAACAGATAAAAAACGTAATCTTTCATCTTCTGAGAGAACTAGAGGGCTTGTGAGCTGGAGCTGGCAGGAAAGCACTGTGTTCAGTTCCAAGATTGGGGAATGTATATTTCGAACTATTTGTACAGTGTGACACATTTCTTATTATTTTCTAGGATATTAATAAGACAGCAAAGTCTGTCAGGAGGCAACCAGCTATATTTGTGCAAATGTACCTTCAGTGTAATTTCCCTTTGCTCTCAGTGAACATTTAGTTCTGCATTACACTGCAAGTTACAAATGAGCATTTGCTTACAAGCTAATTAAGGATAGCTTAGAGCAGTACTTAATTGCAACACTTAGAGCAATACAGAGGAACTTAAAGCCAATCTAGCTAACTAGAAATGAACTTAGAGCACTGCACGAGGTTACTCTAGCTGCTGTGTCTGTAGGTTTCGTTCTGATTGCCCTCTCTTATTTGCTTGGAATAGCACTTGAGCAATCATACACTTGGTCTAGGAGAAGTTTTAGATTTTAAACTAAAGCAGGAAATTCTGCAAGAGGTGATATGGGATGAGGGCACGATGGGCTCTCTGAGTGGGCCAGGAAATTTCTTGCATGGCAGCTGCTGGCTTTGAATATCTGTAGCAGTTCGTCCATCGAACAGATGCCCAAATGGGTCTAAGCTGAAAGACTTTGCTACGTGGCATACAACCATTAAAATGAAAGAGCTGAATGAACTTTATAAAGTTTCTGTAGAAAACTTTCTATATATTACTTTCATCCCTTAAATAAATAAACAGTCTAGTAGTTCTGCAGATGATGAAATAAATTTTACAGCGCTGTAAACATAATCACATTAATTTTTCTACTTTGCCTCTTTCTCAAGCCTTCTCTAACATACTGCTGTAAAAACTGTGACTGTTGGCTGATTCCTGTCTAGCAAAATGATTAAGGATGATGTAGGTGCAAAGGGCCTGTTTTTCCTCTGAGCCGGAACCTTACAAGCGCTAATCTCCCTACATTCAAATAGCAGCCATTAAGGAAAGGGAGACTAATAAAATTCTAGCAGAAATAATGTAAAAAATATTAACAGTACCAGACATCATTCTCAGTGACTGCATTCCTTTATGAGCTTGCAGTAGCCTCTGCTTTCTACGTAATTTATTTCATCTCTACTACTAATTATGTGTCTTCTGAACATACATTTATATCAAGAGTTGCTACTTAAAAACAGTGTCTGGGTAAGGGTGTTGAAGGGGAGTGAGGAGGAACTGCTTACTTCTCTCTGTGAAGTGCTTTGTTACTCCCTTTTGAAGTCTATAATTGTAGGGAAGTAGAAACTAATTTTTTTTTCCCTCAAATGTGACAGTATTTAAAAGGAATTTCAGACCAGTAAAGTCTCACTGAGTTCAATAAATACATCACTAGAAATATTTGAGGAGAGAGTATTTAAAGTCTAAGTTGAGTGCAACATACATTACATAGCACAGCTGTGTGTTTCAGTGGAAAACTTAGTTCCTAATATAAAAGGGCTTTGTCCATTATTTTTGAGTAAAATAATTACGTTGGTGCAAACTTTCACAAGGCCGGTTTTACTGATTTAATAGATCCTTTACGAGGCTGAGAGATTCTCCTTTTTCACTATAACCATATTTTGGGTTATTCTGAGCACTAGCAGGACTTGGAAAGGACATATTTGATGTTTCATAATGTGATTCCAAATTAGGTTGCAGCTAACATGCCAGTATCTGGAATTACTACTTTATTTAGATATTGAATTATAAAAGGTGTGCATTAATGCAAGGCAAACTCAGAGAGTCCTTATCTACATTGAACAAGCAGTAGGAATGCCTTGTTTTTCATATTGTGCACTGGCATTTTGTTGTTGCTGGAAAGTGGTATGTAGGTGAATGAATATATACAGCATAGTTACTTATTCCAACTGTGGACAGTCCTTTCCTGATTCTCAGCTTGTAAGACTTTCAGATAAAAACCTCTAACTTTGGAGAGATACTCGAGTTTCTTGCTGTAGGTGATCTTAACCTTTCTGCATCTGACCTCATATTGTGAAAGCTTGTGTCAGTGGTTGACTGGGACTCAGCGTACAAGGTCCCACATAAACTCTAACAAAAGTTGGGTTTATTCACCCTTAAGTTATCAGACCCCTACTGTCAGATTCCTTCAGGGTAGGTATGATAGCCCCAGTCTTCTGCTCAAACACCTCTTCATTTTAAAAACAACACTTGAATGCTACTTCAGGAAGGTACTGCTTTCCATGTTTTGGCTCATAGCCTCATGTCTGACCAAAGGACCCTTGTGTATGCTCCGCTCAAAATTCTGTTGCTCCGTGTGAAAACAAAAAGTTATTTACAAAATTTTATGTATTTCCCTTTGAATTTATTCAGTACAAAAAGTAGAACAGAACTTTTTAACAAATACCTCTACAGAGCAAATCTTAAGTAATACTCTTTACTCATAAGAAAAGAAAGATAAATGTAATATTATGAAACTATTTATTGTAGTTTTTCACAGTGTCAAGAAATAGAATAGTGTTAAAGGTGGGATTTATTTCTGTGATTAAACAGGTAATTTGAGTTGCTTGTCTGGGTGTCGCCTACTAGATGTTATAGAGGAGTATCTTTCAAAAATATTCATGACATTTTATGGTAGCAAAACTATAGAAGATAAATTGTATTGAAGGGCCTCTTTCTATTGACCTTGGAACCTAAATGATAAGTGAAGACTGTGTGCTTAGATTGAGGTGCCTAGTGACAACTGAAATGAATGTCATCTTTGCGGTTTGGATGGAGTGCAAAAAAAAAAAAAAATAAGATCTTAAACTAGATAGTGACCTGTGATGTAAGAGCTTCTTTCCCTGAAGTTTCTGAACTTTTTTTTTATAAGGAGCAAGTCTACCTTTGTTTCTTAGCGGGAAATGTATCTTGCCTGTTCACTTTATTGTCTGGCCTCCTCATCAGTTACTCCACATGGCAGAAACAGCGGAATTTATCAGGAGAGATGCTGACAACTGTAGGGCTAAGTTTATTTGTCATCTGTTGTAGGCCTCGGAAAAATGACCAGTTTAGAACTAGATTCTTGTTGTATAGTTTAATTAAAGCCAGTGCTCTTCCACACATCGTCTTAGTATTTTAACTCATGTATGTAACATTCAGACATCTGAGGTAGCGTTTTTCAGCAGATAGACCTATGTATAAATGATTTGGGAAACTAGTGAACTTTCGTGGTCAAATCCTTATAGACCTCAGTAGTTAATACCTTATAGTGACCCCAATTCTGTGAAAGAATGGGTTTGAGGAACAAATGGGAATCCGTGAAACAGGGAGAAAAGGTATTTGAGAGCCAGTAAGCTCACAGGAGACAAGTTGACAGCAGAAGTTTCTGCAGTGGATTTTTGACGCATTTGGCCACTATTTCAAAACGTAAATGACTTCTGATTTTCCAGCAGTTTTGGTGATAGGAAAAGCTACCCTCAGCATTTGTTTTGAGTACAAAACCAAATGCAGCAAATATATGTTGGTTTTTGAAGGAGGAGAAAATTCCCTAAGTATATTATCTTGACACTGTGGTGTCAAAGTCATTGGTATGATACTGTAATGCATGAGGTAAGCCAGAGTCCTCTCAAGATGGTTACCATGCTGAATTCTGGAGTGAAGCTAGCTCCCTGGTAGTCTATCTAATCTGTTCTGTACACATGGAAAATAATGGTCTTTTCAGAGAAGACCAAGCTATTAAGCTTAACATTGTATACGGGAGAGGAAATATGTCACAGTCGTCTAGAAGAGGATGAACCTTTCCAATTACTCTCTAAACACAGTTTTCATAGAGTAGCTTGCATAAGTTCCTGCATTAGCTGTTTTGTTACATATCAAAAACTGAAATTCTTTGTATATATGTTGGCAGAGCCTCAGCTGATGGAAGTAAAACAGTGAAACTTGGGTTGTTTTCTGTAGAGTTGAGTGCATTGAAAGAAATAGTGCAGAAATCCAGCAAGAAACGTATAAAACCACTTACACTTTTTTTTACTTTTTTATTTACTTTTTTTTACTATAAAACCAGTTACACTGTGGGTCTGACCAGTGTCTGTTTTGTTCATGGGAGTACCAGAAACAGTTGAACAGAAATTAGCTTCAGTACAGAATATTTTTCATTAATACTCTGCAGCTAGCCAAAATTTTTGTTTTTTGCAGTGTGTAATCTTGTGCAGTAGGATGGGAAAATTGTGGAAGAAGCAAATGTTATCTCATTTTTTTACACTGTACAAAAGGCAATGTAGATATTTTTTCTAGTAAGATATACTGTTAGGCTAAACCACCATTCAAAAACACAATTTTTTGAAGCTGCAAGAGGCAATGATGTTTTTCCCACAAATGACGTTATTTCTAAATGAATGAACAAAGAGTGATAATTCAGAATTTGATGTATTTGCTAAAGTCAGGATGGATTTGTGTTTGACAGTTAGAAATTAGCACAGTAGCTGTTTTAATGGACACTTTGAAATAAAATAGTTTTGAAATGTGTACGGCTATGTAATTAAGCTAAAAAGTTTGATGTGATGATTGAGCTGAAGTGGTAGATGTTTTTAATTGAAATCTATAGAACAAAATTATGAGTTTACGTGAATGGAGAACAGTAACAATATACTCCAAAGAAAATAGAATTTGGTTAAGTATTCAAGTTCATTCCAAAAACAGCCTATCTTTAAAAAAAAAATAAAAAAGAGGCAAAATGCTGTTTTCATTCATATACGTTTATTTATTTGGAGAATAAAGTTTTGACTGAACGAGAGTATTGAATGTAGTATGTTGTCAAGAATCCTAAATGAGGATGTTTACTTATCTTCTATGTTGATGTAAGTTTTACTTTGTCCCTTTAAGCCCAGCTGCCTTAAAGTTGTTCTTATATATGCAACATGCGCAGAATGGTTTATGTTGGATGGAAGTGAAATTAACTCACTCACAGAAACTTCAGAATCAGAAAGATGTCCAAAGGTTGATCTATCTTCTGCCAGTCAATCTGGAAAAAAAGGAAGTGAGCTTATGAAAGGCAGAATAAATTTGACATCAGTGCCTTTATGTTCTCTTAGTTTCTACACGGTTCATTTCAAGAAGGTTTCAATGACCTAGATTTTTCTCAACATAATTTGTAAAGAAGGTCTATGATGTAAATATGAACCCATCAAAATGCTTTGAAAATTGTTGTTTGTGTCAGGTTGGAAATAAAGTTACTGATGGCTTTGCGTTGTGGATTTCTTTAACTTCTAAATAATAGTGGAGGGGGAGGGGGAAGAATAAAGCTTGCTTGAACATAATGGCTTATGTTATCTGTAAAATATAAGAATGCAGAGTAAAATCTCTTGTCATTGTCTCAGTCTTGCGAATGTTTGATTTCTCTGCCATCAGTTACAGTAATAAAGCCGTTGTTCAAAGACTTCCCATTTAATACCATGCAGAATTGGTTTCTAGGGAGTGTCTATTGTTTTAAAGAAAAGATTCACCCAATATTTGTTCTTATTCTCCGGGGATCTTTTTCATGTTCATTTGCCTATGCTAAACAAAGAAACTAGGCATGTGAGCTATTTGAATATAAATGTCTTTCTAATGCAGCTAATTATTTTAAATGTTTAATGGAAGCCTCATGAAAATTGTTGGATAAGCTTTGCAATTAGAGAGAAGACTCGTTGATTGCATTTGTGCAAGATGTTTAATTGAGTGGACAACACAGAATAAACGCATTTGGAATTTGTCTCAGATTATCTAATTTTAAGGAGATGTCTGCAGGGAATAGAAAGCTTTACTTCCCATCAGCTTCAAAGATAAGATGGCTTAATTGGAAGCTGAGTGTCTTAACAGCTTCAGAGCAGCAGCAGCTTCTATGTAAAATAATCTGAGGCAGATGTTGAATGAAGAAGTGGCATTTTCTTTCATGCAAGATCTGGCATCAAATCTCTTAGCATTATGTTATCTAGTTTTATATCAGGAAGCATTTTTTTAAAATTGTGACGTTGGTTTCAGCATGCTGCCTCGTATTTAAACTTACATAGTTATTCATTGGCCTTTGACAAATGGACTTTAAGTGTTTCTGTACCCCTTTGAACCACTATAGCATGATTCACCACGAAGAGAAGCACCTTCTGAACACCAGGCTGCAATTCTGTGCTGTGCAGGTGACTGAGCACTGACACGGGCTCACCCAGAGAGGCTGTCCGGTCTCCTCCTTGGAGATCTCCAAAAGCTACCTGGGCATGGGCCTTTGCACCCTGTTCTGGGTGTCTCTGGTGGAGCAGGGGTGTTGGAGCAGATGAACCCAGTGCAGCCTGCCAGCCTCAGCTGTTCTGTGATTGTTCTTAGACTTTTATAACAGAAAACAGGGGTGGAAGATATGATGGTTTTGAAATGTATCACCTTCCTGTTACGTCCTAATATTAAGGTTTGGAATGGTGATGATAAAGGCCACTGTTAAGTCACTTATGAATACCAAGTTATGAATACTGATTACTCTGAAAAGAGTGATCTTTTTACTTAGCACAGACCAATTACCTCATGTATGGCTGCATTATCAATGCAATCCACTTAATCATCTTGGGAGAATTTTGTTAAAATTTACTTTATTGGTGACAGGTTTCTGTGTTGTATGTTTGAATCTCACTTGACTATCAATAGGAATGAAATTAAGCAGTGGTATTTAAAGTATAACCAAACACCAGCAAAACCAGAGAGGAGCAAATGGTCTGATGTATAAATGCTGGGAACCTGGACCAAAGCACTTAGCAGACCTGTTCTCAGAGGAGGAGGGAGGCTGTTGTCGCTCAGGTTCTGCTCCATAACCACAGGTGCTTTAATGCAGCTCACATGCGGGTCTGTCGAACATCTTAGCTGTTGTAGCTTTAGCAAAGTAATCTTTTTAAAAGTTAGAAGGAATGCTGCAGGCTTCCAGCCTATTGATATGATGTGTGATGAGCTAGCTAGGAAGGAATGCTTGGAAACCTCAGTGCACCTGGGTGATAAGGGAGAGCTGCTGGGGGACACTGCCATGAGTACGATTGCAGAGGGCCATTTAGTTGCTTTTGCTTTGCAGCTTTTAGTAAAACTAGCTGAATCTTTTCAGTTCCTAATAGGCTGTGTTCAGATACTAAGCTCTTCATTTCTATAATGTCATGTATTGCTTGTTCGGCATCTTTTTAATTAGTGACATTTTATTTAGCCCGAATTAAATATGCCAGATGTAGCTGATTTAGTGGCTAACAATGATGAGCGAGGGGAGGGAGGAAGAGCTAACATTATATAGCCTTCTGTTCTCAAGGAAGTTTTTTATTTCTAGTTCCACCAGACAAGTTGGAGTGGTAACCATGGCAGCAGGGAATTTGTCCCTGGGAGCTCGGCAAAGGGTTGGCTTGTGTGGGTTTTTTTGTTGTTGTTGTTTTTTGTTTGCAGTGCTCCCACAAGGAGGAAGGGGGTTACAGATGGGCCTGGAGGGAGCCCTTGAGAGGGACTTCAGGACAGATGCACAGAGATGAGTGGTGCGAAGCCTCCCAGAACTGTCTGTGAGTCAGTCCCACCAGTACGGCAGTGGGACAGCCTAAGGGGAGATGTCAGAGTGTCTTGCTGACATCTCTCTGTGCACTGGGTGCTTTGAGGAAAGGCACCTAGACATTTGTTAATCAATCTCTCATATGGTTGTGTTTGTTTTTTCTCCAGTTGGGTTGGAACAGAGCAAGATTTGCACGGGGCGTGCTGCATTCAAGAGAAAATTTCAAGCTTAGTCATGATGACATATCCCCAGATTTTGCATCAGTCCTGGAAACTTTCAATATATCATTCTTGAATTTGTGGAAAACTATTGTTTCGGTCCAGTATCTGAATGTACTACAAATTAAACAGTGGAGCAAGCAGTGTTATGGAGCAGTGTCCGATTAAAGCAATTGTTGAAAATGAGAGTTGTACATTTACTGGAGAGAGGATGATACAAGTCCTCTTCTCCCATTGATACAACCTTTCTCAGGCTCCTATCTGTAAAGGGTTCGTTCTACTCACACAGTTGATGCATACGTAGTTGCACAAAAATACCTGAATGTGAGCAGCTCTGGAGGATGCATTATTGTGTGTGACAAACCAACCTATAAAACGTCCTGACAGTTTAAGGTAGCAACTGTCAGCCAACACTCATGGCTCAAAGTTACCAATAGTGTGGAAGACAGTGAGGAAGTAGTTGATGGCCGGGCATCAGTTATGCTTTGCCTGCTGCCCCAGCTAAGCTGATTGCAAAGCACCCCGCTTTTGTTTGAGCAGGACAAACTCAGCCCTGTTGGGAAAATCTATTGTGAATTTCAGCTGAGGCTATCAGCTGAGGCAGAAGACTTCTGTTTCCAGGGTGCACTGGAGCTCTTAGCTTTTTCAAAATACACGGGGCCGTTAGCCTGTTTCTTTCATAGGGAATTGGTACTTCATGTCAACACTGTTAAACAGTTGTTGTTACTTGTGTGCCTGGAGGTTTTGTCCAGCCTTCACTAGTAGTCTTTCTGCAGTTTTTGCCTTTTCTTCCATTAGCTGGTGTTACCTTTTTCACTGCCCTAGGTTGCTCTCATCTTCATGTTTTCAAGCTCATAGACTTCTTAAAAAGTTTCAATTTCTGTTTTGGTTCCCAGCTTCTCCCTTTCTCCTTGCAGCTGAGTTGTAGCTTCCAGAACTGAGACATCAGTGTTGTTTCATTTGGATGTGGAGGGTAATAAAGTGACTCTTGGAAAGACAGTCACTTGCTTTTTGTAATCCAGTACACCTTTGTACTTGCTGTGAAAACTCTTCTTTATCCTGATACTGTCACATCTGGCAAGAAATATTGGATTCAGGATCTGGGACTTCAGCTGAGGACTTGTCTTAATTATTTTTTTAGTTTCTTTTAGCCCCCAGAACTGCAGAAAAAAACCTTAGAAACTCTACAGCTGCCTGTACCAGGTAACAGGCTCAGATACCCTTTGTTTCTCTGCTTTTTTCTTGGAAGGACTGAGTGGAGAGGGTGGGAATGGAGGGCAGGAAGGAGGGAGATATACAGGGCAGGGAAGAACGTCTGCCTTTGTCTTCTTCTGTATTGCATTTGTAGTGTCTGACCATCTCTGCATCTTCTGGGTCTCATAAATATGGCACTTGCTTACATTTCATGTTACCAGTCTATGTAAATTGAATTGCAATTGTCAAGACCAGTTTCATAACTACCAGTTCTTAAAATAATGTATTTGTTTTGTCAGGTCTGGACATTTTCATTATAGTTTAATTGGCATCGTCCGTGGATGTTGGATTGGGTTTTATTTCTGCTACTGTGTCTACCACAGTCAGAAAACTGGGTTCTTACCATAGTACGTAACAGGGAGCTACCCTAAAGATCTTCCTGTGCACTAAAATGAACGTGTTCTCAAATAATAATCTTCAGTTTCCAAAGGCATCTTAAAAAGTGGCTTCTGGTTTCTTTACCAGTCTTATGAGACTGGAGATTGAGGGCTGGAGGTGAGTCTGTTTGTGTGTACAGCTCTTCACAGTGTTCCTGCGCTCTGCTCTGTAAGGTCCCTGCTTTTTTTTTCCTCAGACAAGCCTG
The DNA here is from genome assembly GCA_024606505.1 of Aquila spilogaster. Lineage (NCBI taxonomy): Eukaryota > Metazoa > Chordata > Aves > Accipitriformes > Accipitridae > Aquila > Aquila spilogaster. The sequence goes on from JANHGO010000063.1 coordinate 100,944,365, forward strand.
AGGGGGAAGGGGGATTTTGCAGGCTGCCCATGTGGAAGTTGTTCTTGGACTGCAGTAGGTCATAGTGAGAAGCTAAATGTTCATTGCCAGACCCTATACTGAGGTGGCTCTTTGGCTCAGAGCATGGCCAGGGCTCTCAGTAGGCAAGTGCCGCAGCTGCCGTTGCTGCAGTGTCCAACTGGGAACGAAGTAGCAGTCCAAGTCGATGGGGCCTGCACCATTTTTCTGAATCCTATGGAAGGCTGTTCCCTGGAGCCTTGTTATGTTGTCTGCCAAGCTTCAAATTAATGTGGTTCTTGTGGTCGAAAGCCTGTATAGCAAGGAATATGTGGTAATAATTGCTTTTCTAAAGACTAATTTATAATGACAGAGCAATTTTAAATACTCGGTAACTAGCTTGGTTACTTCAGAATTTTAATCAAGAAATTATTATGGTTTTTTTTTGTATTACCCTTTCTAGAATTGTTAGGGACTTAAATTGCATTTGCAAGAACTTTTTTACTAAACCTTTCTCTTGGAGCAAACTCAGGCAATAAATAATGCATTCTGTGAGCACAGCTGAGAAAGATTGCAAACTATCTGGGGATAAATTGCGCAGTAAAGTATATGGCAGATAAAGGTTAATGCCAGCAACACCACTTAATGTCTTCATTACATAATCAAAGGAGTGTAACAGTGTAACTGTCTTTTTTTACTTACATAAAGTATCTAGAAACTAGAAAGCATTTTTGCATGAAAAGCAATTGCTGTTGGGAGGAGCTGTGTGGAGCAAAGAGAACTCATTTGCAGGCTGATGATCAAAAGTAATGGTAAGTGCTGGGTGGAGGGAGGACAAGGGCAAAGAAGAAAACACATTGTGTTGGTGCTGTGACCACCAGTCTGGGCCCCAGATCAGGACTGGGTGAGTTGGTCGGTGGGGTGCCTTCCCCCCTCTACAGCTGGTAACTTTTTCAAAGCCTGTCTGAATTCCCTCCTAGGTTTTCTCACCTCCAGTATCCTGCAGATACCCAGAAGCTTCAGCAAAGTTCAAAAAGACCTATTGTTATTCTGTTGCGAGGATTGAAAATTATTCTTTCTCCTTTCTTGTACCTGTAAATTACCAGAAGCAAAGGAGGAATCGAGTGGGAAGACAGAAGAATGTCAAATAGGTCAAATGACTTAACTGAGCGTGTGAGCATTAAACCAAAGTGGGAAAGAGAGAAATAGCTTTAGAAGATACTGACAGAAAATCAGTGTGTTGTCTGTATGTAGGCATGTAGCACTTAAATCTGCATTCTGCTATTTATTTGTAAAATATGGAAATTACAGGGTAGCAACTTGCAGTTTCCAAACCTTCAGCCTTCAAATATGTTGAGTACATGCTGGAATAAATCTTTTGTTGCACAGGCAGTGCCTATGTCTTGAAAATGTGCACGGTGCAGTTTTTTCTTAAAAGCACATGGCGCAGTTCACACCTTTCCATGTAAACAGCTGAGATTTTTGAAGCTTTGGCACAGTTATGGTGCAAGCCTAAGCTTATACAGAGGGCATTAGAACTTGAAGTTTTGAGAAGATGGAAACTGTAAGAATAGGTCTTGTCAGGTGTGTCTATAGCAAATGGCCATTTTCACACGTGGTTCTGAATGAGAAGAGAGAAAGTATTGGTTTGTTTTCACAGTGTTCTGGTTTTAAACTTTATTCGGACACCAAATGTTCTCATCCTGTGATTTCTTTTAAATGTGCTTTGTGTATATGCAACATCACACACCAGATAATTTTTTTTAAGCTCAAATGTCAACAATTGCAGTCTGTAGTGATGCCAGTCATGTAGGGAGACGTGTTTGCCTGATTAGTCACCAAGGCCTGAATCCAGCCAGTATAGCTCGAGGCATCCAACTGAGGTCCCAAGATAGGAGCCTGGTTTCTCTCTGCGGTGAGCAGAGACAAATGCCTTTATCATGTGCTTTAGCTCTTAAGTTACCCCAACTCTGTCCCCGAGCTTGAAGAGCAATTTAACTCTCTAAAATTGCCGGGGTGAATCTGGGCCAGAGTGTTTGTACGTGAGCAGTTCTGAAGCGCTGGCATACAAATATAGATTCTTACTCGAATGGAGTGTTAATCCCGCCATGTCCTTCTCTGCCCATCCTACTGTGGTTCCCAAAACCTGTCTCGCTGCCATGACCCTCAGAAATTTGATGGCTTTAATATCGGTGTTTGATGACTGCTGATCATGTGACAGTTCACCTTCATGTCAGGTTGTTCTTCTGGCTCTTGGAAATGGATATAAAATTTGATACCCCAGCAAAGAGGGACAGAACAGGGGTTTTATAACATTGACAAGTCTTTTTTTTTTTTCCTTTGCTTTTGATTGCTACTGTGAATATGAAAGTCAAAGAGTAAGATCTTGATCTTACAATTGTTCTCCTTTGTTGTTCATAGGCTGCTAAATGTGTACCTAAATATAGTATATGCCAGATGAGAGAGTTAATGTTGCTATGAGAACCTTAACCTCAGCATTTCCTAGGGTTTTATGTTTGTATGTGGAGAGCAAAAAAGCAATGATCAAATAACTCACTCTTTTTTTTTTTTTGTAAGTGCTGTCTAATGACTTGTATACAAGTGGTCCTATCTGCAAATTATTGCTATTACTGCTGCAGTTTGTCTGAAGGGCTTTCTTTCCTGCATGAGCTGTACAACAAAGGAGGCAAAAAGAGCCACAAGGTTGACCTATATATTTATTTCATTGCAGCGCTTGAAATTCCCTCACTTCACAAAGCTGCCTCAGTGTTGCTGGGCACTGAGGGGGGACTAGGAGATACTCCAGGGCTGGGGCTGGATGAGCTGCTTGCTTTGCAGGTGTGCACAGAGCGTGCTTAGAGGCTTTTCTTTACCAATGGTTACAGCTCCAGGAAGCAAGCCCCGATTTTTCCGTTACAATTCAGCTAGGCAATTAGCAATTCAAGGGTAAGGGGTGCATGCAAAGCTGGAGTCTTCAGCAGCTTTGGGTTTACCAAAAGCTTCCCTGCTCTTCTAGAGACTTTGATTCTACTCTTGTAAGCCCATGAGCGCAGAGAGCTTTCAGGAAAATGATCGCATCAGAACGGGGCAATCTTGGTGTACCTGCCTGTGACATAAGTGCCACTAGGAATAAATCACTCTTTCAGCATGTACAAGGTACATGCATTTCAGTTCACTTTTCTTTTTTATTAACATCATTGGTGGTATGTTTCTCATGTCTGAATAAACAAGTGAAATTTGGGGATGAATATCGAAACTTGCTGGATTGATGTTGAGTTTGTGCAGCTTTTGGTACAACAGAAAGCTGAAATGACTCTTCAGTGTATTTTAATGGCTTCCTATGATGTTTGGCTGTTACAAAGGAAAATTTGTGAAGAACTAACATACAGAAGCCTTTTCTCTGCTCGGTTGCAGTCAGATGGTCTCTAATCACCAGTGCTCTCTCCTTAGACTCATCTGGGAGTCAGAGCCCAGGACAGCAGAGGTTGGTTGGCACTGGCATCAGTTACACTGTGATCTGTTTCAGAATGTACAATGCAAAAGCTGATCCGTTTGCTCCGAAGATTGTCAGCATAACTTCACTTCAAAGCCTTAGGTTTTTTTTTGTTTTTTTTTTTTTTTGTGATAACTGTATACGCTTCTAAGTTTTCTTTTGCACAAAAGATAGCACAAATAGAAAAGTGGAGAAAGAGGAGGAAAGGAATGTGACTGTGACATGACTGGGTTTACTTTTTTGTCCTCTCTCCTAATACTGTTTGCATTACTTGATGTACGCAAAATGCTCTGCCTGGTACTATGAAGTTGAGGAGCTGAGGCTGGGAGATGAAATAACCATGAGGGCACTCCTGATACGCAACGCATTATATGGAAGTAGCGAAGTGGTGAATATTAATGTTCCTTTAAATTTTTAATTTTTAAGTCTTTGTCTTTAAAAAAAAAAAAAAAAAAAAAAGAAAGCTGGGGGGAAGAATTCCTCGCAGAACAATGGTGCAGTCTGTTATCTGCTCCTCTGCGCTGTAAAGCACTGAATGTTCAGCCAATATAGTGCTCGGGTTGGCTTAGCATTCTTAACCTTAATTTTGAATAGAAGGTGCCTTGTGCTGCTGACGTAATTGGGGCCTTTTGTAAATCACTGTTGCAGGCAGTGCTGTTGTATCTCACTGCATTTCTCTGAGGGATGCAGGGTGAAAGTGTCAGACTAACTTTCTGAACCGCGCTGCAGGCTAAGTGGTTTTGCTATTGCAGTGCTTTTTTCAGAATGAGTTCTGCTTCATTTTCCTTTGCAGATATTAAGTTCCAAATACATTTTGTGAGTGAAATAACATTTCTGATGGAAGAAGTTTGAAAGGGGAGCCCTTCACGTCTTAAGTGGTAAAAAAAAAAAGAAAAGGGTGGGGGGATGATAGGGAGCATGTGAGGGTTGGATTGAACCAACTCACTTCAAGACCGCTCTGCTAGTGAAATATTGTTATCTGCCTCATTTATTGCTGGAAGTTTTGAGCCGAATCCTTACTGTTGAATTGTTGCCTCACCGCTGTGGCTGTAGGTCGTGCTCCACAGCACTCTGCGGAGCAAGTCATCCTCTTACACTTTGCATCAGCCTCTCTGGGACCTTGTCGGCCTCGCCTCTGCAGAGGGATGGGGTTTCACCTAGCTCCTCTCTCTTGTCCTCTGTTCTAAGGTTCAGCTCCGGCCGTTCCATCTGCTGCTGATGGAGTCTTTTATATCTCTGATGTCAGTGGCGATACGTGGCCTTGCGTTGTCCTTGATGGCAAATACAGCACTATTAATAGTCAGTGATGTTAACTTCTTAATTGCTGCGTGCAGCCTGTCCCTTGGCTTTAAAGGCACCATGACGGAGCACCACTGCAACCAGCCATGGGCCAGAAGCATGGTGGAGTTTTTGACTCGGCTCTGCTGGTGTCTGCATGGTGAGATGCTAGCGTGCTTCCCCAGAGCTGATGTCAGGCCACATGCAGGGCAAGGAGGGATGGGTAGGAGCACGAGTAAGCACAACCTGAGCTGGGTCTGAAAGGCGGAGGCAGGTTTCTTCCATTGGCCCTGCCCCGCCAAGTCTTGCCATTGGTAGGAACAGGGTGGTTGTACACTTTACTGTGGTCTGAGAGAGGCACCCTTGATAGAAGAGCTTTCGTCCTGCCTGGAACTGGTCAGCGGAGAGGACTGGTTGTAGCCTCACCCCCCATGGCCCCAGACCCAGCAAGGCCTAGTGAGGAGCCGCTTGGGCTGCCTCTGGGAGACAGCAGCCGCTGTTGTCACTGCAGAAAGCAGGAGGGAATTCTTTTCACTCGTATCATTCCTTTTCAGTCGATTGCGATAGAAAGTAGTCGATCAGTAAATGGAATTAAACGGGTGTTATTGCCTCCTCTTTCCCCGCTCAAAAGCAAACTGAAGCCCCAACTTTCTGCCTCACTTGCCGCTGGATTTGCGGTTTGCCGGCCTGATCAGAGCGCTCTTTTTTAAAGAGAACTTTTTGCTGGCCGGGCTGACTCCTCCCTCTGGGCTGCAGCGGCCGCCGGGCTTCCCCTCCCTGGAACTTTTCGGGCTGTCGGAGGGGTGCCCGCAGGCCGGTGGGCGCGAAAGCGGGTTTCCTTTGTAAGTTTTTTGTTGTTGTTGTATGGGAGGGGTGGGGGGGGCGGGAATAATTTGGAAGTCTGATAGTGTGTGGGAAACGATTACATCAGTCGGAGGGAGGGCTAGGATTGGTCTGCGCGGTGTGGTTTGATTCACTACCGCAAAGGTTGCGTGTAACCCTTTGAGCGGAGCTCGGCGGGGCCGCTTCGCTCCGCAGCCCGGGCAGGGAGGAGACAGGTGCGGAGCGGGCAGGGCCCGGCCCGGCCCCGAGGCCGGCAGCAGAGCAAACTCTCTGCCAAGAGGCGATCTGTGTTTAAAATGCCATCTTGTTCCTCCGACTGCTGCCTCTTACGTGCCGCTGAGGTAAGATTTTCCATCTCGGATTACCCTCCGGGTTTTTGTTAGGTTTGTCTTCTCCGGCCAGAATGCGGCGTTGGAAGCGGGGAGTTCCTCTCCAGCGTCAAGCTGCGGGTTGGCGGGGGACGTAATTCCGCAGCAAGTGTGTCTGTGTCGTGTCTGAGCAGAACAATGCCGAGAGGAGAGCATCTGTGTAATCCAGGAGGTGGGGAGAAGGTTCCTGACTTGCTCTTTCTCTGTTGTTATCTGGGATATGTGTGGGTCAGGCAGGTTTGGTTCCGAAGCGCTCAGAATCCGGGGTGGAAGGAGAAGTCGGGAAGGGAGAGCGCTGCCCATGCTGAGCCGTGCGTGGCACTTCCCTGGTACGGCGGCCCAAAGTTAGCGGGGCACCATGAGCCATTTTATCCCCAGGGTCCCGGCCTGCCGCTCCGCCAGCGTCCAGAGGCCTCCGACCGCACCGACAGGAGAACCGCGGCTGCCCACCGTGTCCACCTTCCTGCACCTTGGTACCCTGCAGGAGCACTCACTCCCTTTATACTGTTTCACGTTTGCTTTCCTCGCACAGCCTGATAAAGAGCCTGCTGCCGGCTTGTTCCTGTCTATGTGGTCCTATTAACGCTGCTTCATCTTTGTCTGGTGCAGGGAGGCACTGGGGGAGGGGCAGGAGGCCAAGGCCTCGCCACCAGCGCTGCCCAGTGCCACCCAGTGCCACACGCCCACCCGACGTGCCCCTGCTGCCGCGCCCTGAGCCCAGGCACGATGAGGACTCACTCCGTCCGGCGGCGGCCGTGCGGTTTGCCTCTTTCCAGAGCTGCTGATCTGTAAGTGTACCCTTTATGTTGCAGGATGTAAAAGTCTTTAGTGAAGATGGAACGAGCAAAGTGGTCGAGATTCTAGCAGACATGACAGCCAGGGACCTCTGCCAGCTGCTGGTTTACAAAAGTCATTGTGTGGATGATAACAGCTGGACTCTAGTGGAGCATCACCCTCACCTAGGATTAGGTAGGGAATGGTTAAAGGGGTGGCGTGGTTACCTGGGGACATGACGTGTGGTTCGCGTGAATGCGCTTTCAGCTGGATCGTTTCCTTTCTGCTGCTTTTATTTGTGACGTTAGCTGAAGCCACATATGTGCTTTTTGTGTACTGCAATTTGTTGTGTTAAGCCATTCTGAGCCTTTCTCTTGTTTCCCATCTTCTATTTTTTAAAAAAAAAATAACAGTAATTGTCTAATCCTCACGCTGGAGCTCTGTTGCTACCTTGCTGTGTCTGAAGCTACTGCACATAAACAGCTTAGGCAAATTAAGCCTGATCCATGTAGCGCTGGTCCTGTGAACAGCTCAGTTCAGCTCATCACCAGCCGGAGCCCTGGACGAGCACGCTAGGTTTCGCATGCCCACAGCAGTGCTTATCAAAGCTGGAGCGGGGTGGGGGGCAGACAAATTTGCCTTGGGGGGAGGAGAAGTGGTGGCACCACCGGGTACATGGGCAGTCCCCAGACCAGCGGTGGCATCTGCTCCCCAGGCAGCATTCTTCACCGGACTGGAATTGAGGTGTCATGGTTACAGTGCCAAGAAGGCAGCAAGAAGAAGAATTGTGGGGAGTTAAATAACACGGCAAATCAGTTTAATTACAGTACCTGAAAGAATCTTGTGTTATTCAGTCTTGCTTTTCCTGTGATTGTGTGGCTCTGATGAGTTGAGTGGCTCTGAAGCACAGTATGCAACTACATATCGCTCAGATGTGCTATCTGTAATTCTGCCATAGGATAATGCTTTAAAAAAGTGAGCATTTGGAGTATTAATCGATATACTTAATGGTGAATCTTTTTCTGGAAAATAAAGGAAGACAAACTGTAACCTGCAGTCAACAGCACTAGAATTGTGACTGCTGTCTGTAGCTAATAGAGGTATTTAGTTCTAAAAATGCAGTTCACAATCCTTACAAATAAAAAAGAATTTGCTGGAAATGTATTGCCCCACGTTGACATTGTTAAACCCAGATTCACTGCTCCACAGAATAGCACTTGAAAAAAGAAAAGAAAAAAAAAAAAAAGGAATTGTAGGATATTTTGATTATTCAGGGATTTCAATTGAGTATCTCTCCTAACATATAAATCTGTGGAAAAATTAATAGGGAACGTTCGTATATGGCTGTGGTATACTTTCAGTTTTGAGGACATAGGACATAGGATGAGGTGAAGAATTAAGGTATAAATTACACAATCTTTATGTCCTTTGCTTAATGTGCCATATGCACACTTGTAACAGCCTTTACAAATGTTGAGTTTCATCAATGCTCATTAAACTACCAGGCCCCCTTTTGCTATATTCCCTTTCCCATCATTGCTGATTACCAAGGTATTGTGTAAATAGAAGCCTTCTCCTTTGTAACCAACATCCTTCTCCTGCCAGATTCATTCAGTGATGCCACAATTCAGTGTTTGTGACATCACAATAGCTTCCATGGTGACTAATTGTGCTGTCAAACTCTGGTGTGTGACATCTCTGAATGAATCGGGCAGGAGGCTGATTAGGAAATCAAAAGCTTCTGTTTACACACAAATAACTTGGTAATTAACAATGATGGGAAAAGAGCAAGATACTTATCAGCTGCATTTATATACATTAGAGCCTGCCTGTCTCGGGGCTCTTGCTCTGAGCAGAGCACAAAGCGAGGCCCAGGCTGTCCCACAGAAGTAGGGGTGTAGGCGATGATGCCAGCAGCCACCAGACTTTGTCCCCAGGCTCCATAGCTGAAGGTCGCGCAAAGCATCGCATTGTTTGAGGGCATAAGGCTAAAGTTTCAAGTGTCAAAAAGACATGATACAGATTTTACATGTTTAGTGTTTGAAGGGATGTGAGCAGAGAAGGTGATAAAAATTAATCTTCTGGGGACCAAAGCATTAATTGCGACATATGCAATAAACTTTAAATACCAGCTTCTACGTGTTCACCCACTTGCGGTTGCAATTTGAGTTCTGCTATGTGGCTGCATACTTCCAGTTTCTCGGTGACCTAAGTGCCTCCCTGTATATGTCAAATACTGTTAGATCAATGTACTAATCTCCTCACCTCAGGTGAAGATACCAGTAGCTGTCCGAAGTTCCATACTTTTCCCTCTAAAATTAAGATTGCTTGTAGCACATCTGAGGTAGCAGAAGTATGAAGCAATGATGAATAGATACTTAGCCGTGTGGAAAGAAAAATGTTTTCAGAGCAGCGAGAATCCTGTGTTTTTATAGAAGATGTATTTCTTATTGAGATATCTTCGCTGACTTTATGCTATAGGTGGCAATCCAGGAGCCCACCAAAAGAAGCTAATTCCTTTGTTAAGTTCATTTAACATCTCTTTCCCGGGCTTGCCTTACGTTGGTTTCAAAAGAGGTCAGTTTACAGAACCAGTTCATCTTTTAATACTGGGCAGACTGAGGACAAGAGTAAATCTTCAGTGCTACTGCATAGTTATCACTATGGTGTTCTTCTAGGTCCCAGTTTTTAAGGAACCTTCCTCTAACTGGTTACTTAGCACACATACTCAATTGTCTTCCAAACAACATGCGTGCTTGCAAATAGCAGCTACTGGGTTGCACAGATTATTTTTGCTTTCACTGGAGGCAATGGTGGCAGCCTGTCATGAGACTAGCTTAGATTTGGCATGTGTAAATGATTGCTGCTGCACTTTACCACTAGTATCTAAAATGCTTTGTGGTCAAGATGTAAGCAGTGTGAAACGTTGATCGCATTATTTCATTTGTATCTGGAAATATACCTAACCTCTTCTTAAAATGTGCTGTTCTCCTAGTGCTACTCCATTCTTAACTATCGTTAATTTAGGAAGGGGATGAGATATCCATATTAGAAATTAACAGAAATAACAGTGCAGGCAGACTGTGATGATAGTATGTGCCTGGATATTGAAAGTCTCTACCTACACATCTCATTTTTCCAGCTCTAGAATTGACTGTATATCTTATTTAACATACTTGAAGCAGGAAAGAAAAGTAGGAGGGCTCCAAAATATATGTAGGTTTAGAGGAAAGAATTGCTGCATAGTTTCATGCATATATATTTTTGTTTACATGTGTATTGAATTTGATTTGAGTGTGAACAAATTAAAGGTGTAAAACACTGCTTGCTAAAATAAAAAGGGTGGGCTATTTCACACTAATTATGGGACATGCCTGCGTGTTGTTTAGTATGGAATCTGACCAGTTTTCCCACCTTGTGTCAGTTCCACACTTCTGTATATGTTTAGTTAGTAATACAGGGCAGTTTGGAGGAAAAAAGAAGTACGTTCCATCCCTTGAGTACCTGTGTAGAGGAGACTGAGTTGATCCTATCTGATAAACAAAGAGACATTTCTGGTCACTTTTGCTGCGATGACACTTGAAGACAAACTGACCTGTTGAACTTAACAGGCTGACATCTGTGCTTCTGGTTTTGTAGCAGAAAGCTCAAAGAGGGGCTAAAGTTGCTGGCATGTCAAGTGGCATGTCATTCCACTTGCACTAACCAAGTGCAAATTGCCCAGGACTTTCCAAGTGTGCAGCCTCCATGGGATAGCTTCTTTTTACACACTTGTGCTATGAACTGTTGCACCTTTTCTTCAAGATGGCTTTCACCATCAAATTGAAAATATCAACATTAAATCGACAGGAATATCAGTGCAAGATGTCAAAAGGATCTTGATCTGGGGCAGAAATACCTCTTTGTCAGTTATATGAAGTATCTAATGTACAAACACTGTGTGTATTTATCCAAACTAACAATCAGAATGCCAAACTGACAACTGTTAATCTATACTGCAGATAAAAGAAGATGTGGTTTGTCCCTGCCTTTAGGCAAGTCTACAGTGTGTTAGGAAAGCAAAGATCACAACGTTGTAGGTAACAAAAGCATCCAGCAGTAGAACAGGTGGTCTTTCAGGGTTCATACTGTGATGAAGATTACTATCCATATAACTTAATGAATTTTTGGAGCAAAAGAAAACCACAACAGAAAGAGTGTCCACCCTCAAAATCCCACCATATTCCTCATGGCTGAAGAGAGATTTGACGTAAGCAGTTGCCTAAAACCATGACAATAACAATAAATCAGTAGCAGTATTTGAAACTTCACCTGTGAAGCCTCTAGATGATGTGGAGGGATTTAGGTGACGAGGCCTCAGATAGCATAAAATGTCATTAAGTTATGTCAGTGGTAGTATTCCAGTGTACATTAGTCAAAGAACTATCCCTATTCCTACAGCTAATGTGTTAGGAAGCAGCTCTTAATGTAAAAGCCACCAAATATGGAAAATTTTCAGTGTTCACCGCTTGAAATGCAATCTGTAGCAAGGCTGGACATGGCAAAAGCATGGCAAATTCTGAATTGATCAATGAGATGGTGATGACTGACAGTCTAAGTGCTGGTGAAAAAGACAATGGAATCATTCAGAGAGGAGTTAAATTTTCAGAGAACTTAACGTTATTATGCCAAGTCAAATAATTCAAGTGACATTCAAGAGCGTGTTGCTTTTTGAGATGCCAGCTGCTTTATATCCAGAATATTCCCCAAGAGAACCTGGGTGGCTGCCTGGAATTTCTAGTTGTGAGAATGCAAGGATGCAGGAATATGAAGTGGGGAAGGTTCAAACTTTTTTGGTCAGCAGGTCACGTGATTTGGATAGAGCTATGCGAAAGTTATTTTTTGTTTGAACTCATTTTTAATTCCCTATTATATACAAGAGGAAAGTACTGGCTATTAGACTTCTGAAGAACACCTACATATTTTCTTAGAAACTTTTGAAGATTTGCCAAGGTAATGATTTCATTAAGTAGTGTACACTTAGGCCAGTTGCCTTCTTTTGAGTTACTGCTTTCAGTGAATTGGATTTGTTAAGCTATCTGTTCATGCTTTGATGTGTCATTCTTTTGACCAAAGAAGTAGTGGTTATGGGGAGTTACCTTGTAACCAAATGTGGAGCAGAAAATTACCCTGTCATGTGTACAAAACATTTGTCTCTGTCAGTATTCTTGTAAAGTAGATCCTGTGACCTTTTTCATAATAAACCCCATTGTCTAGCATCTACAATAAAGGCCTGAAGTTCACCTTGAAATGAACTATTTTTGTAGAGCGTAGTCAAGTAAGACACTGTATTTCCATGATAGTTCAAGACCTAAGAGTGGCCTTTTCACAAGTTTTTTCCCCTTAACTCTTTCCGCATTTCCAGTTCCACAGCAAATAGAAGACACCAAGGAAGAGATTAGTGTGTATTATTTAAGCTACTGACAGGCAGCAAGGCACACAAAAAATCTTGTTCTTTCTTTTGTCAGAAGTCCATTCTTGTGTAGCCCAATGTAGGATATTTTTAACAAACTCTGCCTTATAACATTAAGCCTTGTAATACTTAAGCCTTAGTTCCTTTAAAACCTCATGACAGTATGATTTGAAAGCTGTAAAATGCTTTCTTAACTTCAGTAAAGGTAATGGAATCATACTAAGTTGCTTTACTAATATTCTCTGGAAGTTGATTTTGCTTCTTTTTCTGGTTGATTGTGTGTTAACGTTATGTTCTTCTTCCACAGAGAGATGCTTGGAAGATCATGAGCTCATAGTTCAAGTTGAGTCCACAATGGGAAGTGAAAGTAAATTTTTGTTTAGGAAGAATTATGCAAAATACGAATTTTTCAAAAATCCCATGGTGAGTCTTTCTACCTCATTGTTTGCACCACAGAGAAGGATGGGTTGCAGTAACAGTGATGGGCACTGTTAGGTCTTAAAAGATCTATTTAAAAAAAGAAAAAAGCGCAACAAAACAAAGCAAAAATCTTTCCAAAGAAATTGTAACCAATGTTTAAATTCCTTGTACTCTATTTCCAGCCTAAAAGCCTCAACTGTTTTTTCACGTTCCCAAATACACTTGTTTAAAAATGGCTATTGCTGTGTTGGAGAGTGACCAACGCAGAAAAATCTTTATTGATTCAAGAAAAACAAGCAAAAGTGCAATTTTCTCATTCTTTCCCAAAGTTACTTGATTTTATGCAAATTGATCAAATTGTATACAGTATCAAATTTTTAATTTCTGAGAGTTGTACTAAAAAAATTTCTTGGTAACCTCTTGTTATGTACAAGGAATTTCTGGTTCTTCATTTTATATGTTGAATATTGTCTCACATATGGCTGTGCTTTACTAGTGTATTCTGCCTTTGCTACTTGTAGAAACTCACCCTCTCCATGGCCTCATGTTTATCTGTGTTAGAAAAGAAAGTGGTATTATATATCATAACTGTATGTAACACTTCAACTGTTCGCAGTGTAGTTGCTTATTTGGAAATTATTTTTCAGATTTTATCTGAACAGTTAGGTGGGAAGAGGCAAGTGACATGAACCTATGTCAGTTGGTGCAACCCATCTAAACAGTTGAAGGGAGGACAGTCTAAAGAAGGTTTAGATTAGAACAGATTTTGGATCAGTCTGGCATTTCTGGTGCCAGAATCAAAAAAATACCTGAGGTCACATGAAAACTCATTGCAGAAGTTGTTGCAGGTGAGAAGTTAATTTCCTCTCTTATGGACAGTTAGGCACAACTGCTGCATCCTCACGTTTGTTCCTCCACACACATTTGTCATCTGTTAGGCCTTGCTTCAGAACTCATGCCTTGATTTACTGCTTGAAACCTTCCTGTACACAAAATGTTTGTAATTGTACACTTCTGTTGAACTTCCCTTCTGATAACCTGTGAACACCTGAGTGTTCTACAGAATGTTTGGTATCATAAGAGCTAGCACATGGTTTAATGTGGTGTGCTTTAATTAATAACAGAGCAGGGGAGTAAAACCCAGAATGCTTGGCATTCAGTCCCAGACTCTTGCATTCTGAGAATAAATCATTCTTTCAGTTTAAGAATGCAAACGCTTCCTATCCATTGCATTAGCTATTGCCATATGGCACTGTTTCTTCTCAAAGAAGCTGGTAAATGTTAGCTTTCATAATTCATTGTGCAGCCTACCTGGCAAAAGAGTGATATCTCTTCAGTGCTTCTCTTTATTCCTTAAAGACTGAAATCTGTATTGCCTGAAGCGTGGTAATGTTTTCAGCTAGAACATTTTTTGTTGTTATTCATCTTGTTGCAGACATTGTTTTATTTCAGGCATTTCTGCATGTCTTTCTGCTTGAAATAATGTTGAAATATTCAACGGAATTGTACTGAATTACATGAGCATTTTTAAACACAGTAAATGAAAAGAACGGGGAAAAAAACGTAAAGTCAAGTCATCTGTTTGGCAAAGAGCTGTTTGACTTCTGTGATGTAAAGATTCAGCATGAGTGAGATACTGTAAAGAATGCCTGAAAATTAAAATGTCGGCAGAAGCACCTTATTTGTGTGTTAGGCAATATTTGCTCTGTGGTGACAGGATGGGGGAGAAGAGGATAGACGCTTACTTTGAGATTATTCAAATGTAGCATGTGAAGGAGGGAATGTGGCACCAGTCAAAATTATTGCACATGTCCTTTTTATGTTTATAGTATTTCATTTCCTAGAACACACAGCTGACTGATCATTACAAGAAAAAAATATTGGGCTACGTTATATCATCCTGAAATACAAATAGATATAGGGGTAGATTTTAGAAATGATAGATTGAAAAGTTTGAAGTCCTGAGTCTAGACTCACTGTTAAACAACCAACTGAAAGCATGAACACATGAGCCTTTTCTCATACTTAAGATCTGCAAATGGCAATTCATGTGGAGCGTTCTGATGGAACTGAGCAGGTTTTAGGTTCAGGCAGATGCGACACTGAAGAAATGTATTTTGGATAAAAGCAGAGTACTGTCAAAGGTAAAAGTACTTACTGAAGATTCTGCAGCATTCCCACCTGAAATTTCTTTTATTGCATTTTCATCCTGTTTGGCTTTGCACGGTAGAGAAATCCTTTTATTTCTTCTGCTCTGCATCTTCCACGTGGCAAACAGAGTTACAGAGTTTGTTCACTAGATAGCCTTCCTGGATAGGAGGTAAACACAGAAATTCGGTGGCAAAATGTGCAATAAACAAGAGCTGTTGAGTTCCCAACCTACAGAACCACTTTTCCTGTCCCTCCCTAGAAAGTAGAGGCCATTAAAGACCCAAAAAGCCCTTAGGAGAAGAGGAAGCATTGGGAAAATGAACTTAGGTAATCCTGTGTACCTGATGTTTAAAAATCCAAATTCTATCTGCATGGCTTCATGGCTTACAGCTGTGTTGACCAGAAGGAAGGAAAGAATGGCACTTGAAAGCCCTAGTGTTACTTTGTGGGAAAAGTGATCTCCATGTTGATTTAAGAATGATAGTTTCATAAAATTATAACTGAAACAAAACTTCACTGATTCTATATAGAAGTGTTCAAATATAATATGACTTAAATTTGTTTTCTCTTCTTGTGTTTAGAATTTCTTTCCAGAACAAATGGTTGCCTGGTGCCAGCAAACAAATGGCAGTATTCCACAGTCACAACTTTTGCAGGTACTGTAAGTTATCTGTATGCACAAGGTTTTGGAACTGTAGGGGAGCGGTTGAGGGAAAGGGGAGGGGGAATTTAAAGGTCTTGAAATGGCTGGTTGGTGAAAGACCAGTTAGTTAGTATGTATTATTAATGTTGAACCTGACAAAGAGCTAACTCATTGGCTTTGAGGTGTAAGTTACAAACACAAAGTATTCGTAGCTGTATTCATTTGTATTTGTTCAGTGGTTATTGAGCTTTCTCAGGTAAATGCTCTGTGGGTACCCAGAGGCAGCCACCTCTGTGCGTTACTGTTACAAAAGGACTTACTTTCTCTCCTTCTCTAGTCTTTTTGTGCTAGTAGCTGCTGCCCCCCTTGCTGACTTCTGTCAATAGTTCAGATAGAAGTCCTAGATCATGCTTCAGGTTCCTAATCCTAACATACCAAGTATTTTTTAAAGTAACCAAAGTAAGTGCAGGTAGTTACAGAAAACTAGATGTATTATTTGCAAAGTTATCCCACATAAAGCTTCCAAGTCTAAATTACAGGTGTGTGTACCCTGTGCATGTGTGTTGGTAGAGCTCTGTAATCAGTGTGGCAGTGACAAGTACGTGCCCTGAGTTTTTACTGGTTTCAATGTCACTGTACAGTTTCTTGCTTGCTCATTTAGGAGCTGTGGTGCAGTCAGTTAATCTCTGAGGACAATGCTGAAGGGCTTCCACCCTGACCTGTAGCTCATTCACTTACACCTTACATTTAAGCACACCATCCTAAGCCCTCTAGTCAAGTATTCTTCACCTTAAGTCATTTTCTGTAATAGGAGACATTTAACTCACAGGTGTGTTAAGGCCAAATTAAAACACATTGTTAAATAATACAATTCAGAGTATAAGACAGTGATGCCTGGAAGACATAAATAACATGTACCATGAATAACATGGGAAAATTATAAAGCAGAAGGCTCAAGTATATGAAGAAAGTACAGATTACAAATACTGATTTCTGTCATTTTGCACGTGTGCAAAGTCACATTGACTACTTGATAACATTTAATTTTTCACTTGCTTTTGAACGAGTTTGCTCATTTTGACCCCTAACCACTTCAAAATCTATTAAATACTGGTTCCATTTTCACCAAAAAGAGCTTAAAGCATTAGCATGCATTTTCAGCTGGGAAACAAAAGGAGAGTTCCTGGAATTAAAAATGAAAGTCACGTGCAATAAAGTCAAATGTCCTTGGGTCAACTTTGCACTCGTACTTCTCTAATTAGGACCCTGCTTTTCATGGCGCACTAAATACTTCTAGAGCAGGAACTTCTCCTTCATGTCGCCACGCAAGTACTTCATGGCCTACTTACTCAGTCTGGGTAATCTGCGGGGATGTGAGCCAGATGGAGAGAAAGCACTCTGAATGGGCAAGCACTCCTTCCAGTGCTGTATCTTGTGGCAGTCAGGAACCCAAACTGGTAGGAGTAGAGGTGAATACAACTTGGACTCTTTATATAGCAGTGTTAAGGGTGTAATCAAGTTTGCTTGTTAGGATGAGAAGCAGGACTGACTAAGAGAGCAAGAAATTTTTGGAGGGGAAAAAATGTGGAGCCTAGTGCAACTTCATAGACAAAGGAAAACCACACAACATTGTGAAATACGAGAGTTTGCTTCTGGGAAGGTTCAGTTAGGTGCAGTCCTGGAAAAGCGTGACTCATGGGGATTAACAGTGCAAGAGAGTTGGGCTGAGAGCATGGATACATTCTCTTTAGTTTGTTGTTTAACTGTAAAAATCAGTCTTACTTAAGACATTTATATTAAATATCCCTTTGTTTTTAAAAGAACATACAACTATTCTTCTTAATTTCAATAACCGTTGTAATTCGTTGAAGGTAAACTTCCTGCAATCCAGTAGTCATTATGCATGTTGCATCTGAGACTACCTCAAACATCGAGTGTATGCACTGTTTTTTTAATTACACAGAATATAGGAAAGAAATTAAGCATAGTGTCAGAACGACACGTGCAGCTTTAAGAGCTATTTCTAGTCTTAACAATAGCATTAATAACGGTGGGATCTGTTTTCTCTGATGTTAGTCTTGCTCAGGTATACAAAAAGCTTTCATCTTAGCTTACTTTCAGTTTATCTACCTGAAATATAGTTTAGCTGTCTCTGGACAGAATATTACTTTCCTTTGGTCTCTTATTTTCACTGCCGAGAAGTAGATTTATAGCACAAATAGCAAGAAATTTGACTATTCTTTTCCAGTCTGTTAGATAAGATGTTGTGGAGGGAAGTGAAAAATGAGTACATTTTAATGCAACTAAAAATACTAACAAAGAGCATTGGTTTTTGGTTTATTTTCTGTGAGCACTGCCTACCAAATAACACCAAAATGCAACATTTCAGAGGCATCTAGACCAACAGGCTTTATGAATTTTTCTTCCTATTACATGAATTTATGAAAAGTTTGGCATTTAAATTACTTGCCAAGCTCTCTGTCATTTAAAAATCTAGTCCACTGTAGTAAAGGAACAATCCATCAACTGGCTAACCATAGTTAGTACTTCCTTCCTTTGACATACGGCAAATCAAATGATTCCATATGTGGTCCCTCTAATTATGCCAAGAACTTAACTTAAATACTTCTGGATCTGGAGGTGTAGTATCATTGCTGACATTTATTTTACTGCTCCGAGTTTCCATTTGAGTTATATACTCTGTTGTCACAGAATCACAGAATTGCAGGGGTTGGAAGGGGCCTTGGGAGATGATCAAGTCCAACCCCCCTGAGGTCTTGACAGACCTCTTGTCCTGGGACAGGTGCATGTATGCTATACAGGACTTTGGTATGGGAAATCCTGCAATCCTCTAAAACTTCAGATAAAGTTGCAGATTTTGGCCAGTGTTTCCAAGTTAGACTAGTCAGCTGAATTCTATGGATGAGATATTATTTTCTTTAAATAATGAATAAGCTTACTTTGTGTCCTTTCGGGCCAAGCACAAGTAGAATGAGGATACAGAGAAGGGTTTAGTCTTTCGGGGATTTAAGCATTCACACAGAAAACAGGAAAATGTCAGTACATGAACTTGAATTGATTGTTTTTACAGTACTATAGAGAAACATGCTATATAATAAACACAGTGATTCTGCCTCAGAAACACCCTAATTAAGGCTCCTGTTTCACGTCTGCATTCAAACCAGTCCAACTGTAGCTGCCACTGATGGCTGCTGTTCTGTGCCCCTGGCTGTGCAGCTGAATTACCTCCTGTTGAAACTGTGTGGAGACTGGATATCTTGGCACATTTCGTTTATCTGTCAGGACATTAACTATTCTGGGTTGGGGAGGGTTCGAACAGTAGTTCATCTGGCTTTGCATCACTAAAGCTGCTAGTCATGGCACAAAGGAGATGGCAGGAAGTTAGCCAGGTAGATGTGATAGGAGGAGAAGGAACGTCCATTTTGGCTGTCAATCAGTTTAAACATGTAGGTCAATTTAAGCATATAGTGAAACTGTGCCCGAAGTCAGTGAAGTGACTTGCAATTTGCCTGTCTTTTCTGCAAAGAAAAACGTCGATTTTATGATAAATGTGTAGGACACAGTTATCACTTATGTTTTCCTCTCCAACAGAACTTTCTAAACTCCAGTAGCTGTCCTGAAATACAAGGTTTCTTGCATGTGAAAGAGCTGGGTAGGAAGTCATGGAAGAAATTGTATGTGTGTTTGAGGAGATCAGGACTTTATTGTTCTACAAAAGGAACTTCAAAGGTAAGATTAAAAAGGAAGCTGCACACTACTAGCATGTGAAAGGATTTTCTTCTTTTATAGTGGATTTTTTTTTCCTGTTTTTTTAAAATGTCTGCACAAAGTGTTTCCTGTTTTTACTGCATAGAAAAGGATAAGCAAACCATGATCAAATGAAAACAAGTCTTGGGCTCTCAGTGTATGACAGTGGCTTTATAACTTTGTTATATAATAAAACCAACCTAGCCAGAAAACAGAATTGTGATTGCTGAAGTCACCTTAATGGGGTTAGAAAGAAAAATCCTACTCTTCAAACATGTTGTTGATGAATTTATTTTAAATGATAATTCAAAAATTATCATATTGATATTTTGCATTATCTAATTTTCAGATTTTCCAGAAGCAATGAAATGGGCTATGCCATTTCCAATTCAGTGTATTTGAATAAGTATTTTGTCAACTTCCTCTATAAAGCGCCTTTGGCTAGTAGGCTGATAATTTAAATGCGACACACAATGTCCAGTTCGGGCTATCTGAGAGGAGCAGAGTGTTCATATACTGCCCTCTGTTGGATGTTGGTCTTTAGAGACTGCAGTGCTTGCAGCAAGGTGTTCCAGCAGCTTATTCTTACATGTTCTATAACGCCTTACTTCTGCAGGAGCCAAGACATTTGCAGTTATTGGCTGACCTAGAAGACAGCAATATCTTCTCGTTGATAGCAGGCAAGAAGTTGTACAATGCACCTGCAGAGTATGGATTTTGTATAAAGGTAAATCTCATTAAGTTCTTTCAGAATACAAGATGGTGATGGTAGCTCAGAGCCCTGCCAGCTGAATGGGATTTGTGTGTAAAAGTCTGCAAGTATTTCTGTCAGGAAGACCTGATCTTGAAAGTCTTTCGTTTGGCAGGCATGTCCTATGAATCTTGCCATCATTTTATGTGACATTTTTAACACTTTGTCTGTTGCTTCTTTGGGTTGGGAAGTTTCTGTGCAGGATCAGCTCAGTGCTGAAGCATGGTGTACCTGTGAGGTGGCCTTGGTTCACCTTAAATGTAAAATCATTTTTTCCTAGCACTCTGATGGAACAGGAAAGTTTCTTTGGACAGTGGGCACAAAAACTATACAGCAGCAAGAATCAAACTATGATCTGGTATAACTGTAACATAATTATTGGCAAGAGGTTTGCATTTATTTAAAGTAAAAGATTGTCATGGATGATAGAAATACAAATAAGCAGTTGCCTTTTAGGATTTTAAAAATGTTGTGCTGATGGATAGGATTGTATTTTTTGCAAGAATAACCAGGTCAGTTAAGAAGAGTTCTTAGCATTTAGGATTATTATTAATATTGCTTCCTTTAGAGATACTCTTTCTCTAGCACATGCATATACTTGTACAGCTTATTCTTATAGAGGAAGAAGAGTAAGGCATAGCAGCATAAGCTGTCTTTTTCCTGATCAGATTGCATCCAGAGTTGTCTCTTTCATGTACTGCCACTGAAATGTCAGTAAAAAGTACTTCAAAGCTCCATCTCATTTTCTGTCAAGCAAATACGGATGGGAGCTGGTTTTATTGACAGAAATGAAGTCATCTCCTTCCTAGCAGCTGTTCTGGAGCTAGACAGTATCAGTTTGACTTAGTAGAGGCTGGCTGAACTGATGGAAGCAGACATTTGGGAAGGTACTCAGTGGGAAGAGCCCAAGCGCTCTCTCTGCAGGACGGCATTATGGCAATGTAGGCATTTCTGGTCCATTTGAGACAAAGCCTGTCATTCCCTACAGGTACTGGGCACTTCATTTATGGTCATCTTCAGGAGCTGCCACTACCAGCAACTGAGTGCATTAGGTTGGAAAGTTGTGAGGGGCTGCTCTGTGATGCTTGAAACATGGAGGCCCACATGCAGAGATGATGAGAGTACTGCTCAGGGAGATACTTAAAAATCTGAACGTAAACAGCAGGAAAAGCTTTAAACTGCAGGAGAACTTCCAGAGTGAGTGATGACTGTATGGGAATGATGATGGTACAACAAAGAGAGTGTGGAAGGGAAGGATCTGGTCTCCATATCTGATTCTTTAAGGCTTCTTTGTGGCTTAGGATCAGTTACTGAAACTTTGGGTCTCCAGACAAATAAACAGAAAACAGGTAAACTCTTTGTTTCTCATTCTGAAATAACTTGAGTACCTTGTTCCTATAAACTGCAAGAATTGCAGAGTATTACAGAGCTCTGAAGTTTATCTTGCTGGATCAAGCAGAGAAAGTAGTTTCATTCAGAACTTGTTCAGCTTCTGACGAGCTTGAATTCAGGATGATGTGAGCCTTCTCTGGCCAGTTTGTAGATGTATACTATATCTGCCTTTATTTTACAGTAAATTTGTTGGGTTTTAATGAATGGAGCTGAATTCTTTCTAATCCTTTATAGCCCAACAGAGTAAGAAATGAAACGAAGGAACTGCGGTTGTTGTGTGCTGAAGATGAGCAAAGTAGGACATGCTGGATGACGGCCTTTCGACTCCTCAAGGTATCAGATTTCTTGTGCAAATAGAGCTACACCTGTTGTCAAGTTGCATTTGCCATTTTTTTTCTCATTAGAAAATACCTGTATGTTCTTGAACATCATCTACCTCCAGAACAACAGGGCTAAGAGCAGCCTGCCAGATAGAACTGTCCCTCCTGAACTTTTAAGCACTGCACTGAGATTAATCCTCTGTGCATATGAATCCAGTATAATTTCAGAGTTTAAGGCAAATGTATTATATGTGTATGAACCAACAAAATGGTGTGACAGTTATTTGCAAGTATCATAAAGAAAACATTTTGATTATGGCAAGTGTATATCTCACCTAGAACAGAGTGCTTTCTACACACTTCTTATTTTTTTTTTAATTTTCTGAAGATTCAAAAACAAGATAAGTAACAAAAATAAGCCACTCTGTCTCTAGATTAAAGTTATTCATACCTGAGAGCAAATAGTTAAATCTCTTGATAATGTGGAAAGAGGCTTCCCAGTACCGTTTAAACAAAATCACTGTAGGAAGAACTGAGGAGAAAGTTATTTTGTGCTGTTTGAAGCAGAAGTTACTTTCTTTTCTTTTTAAATCTATTTCTGAAGATGCTGCCTCAAGAACAACTACTACTTTCTTCTTTGTACTTTACTAAGTCCTACATCATGTTGAAGGAAATATACACCTATAAAAAAATAAAATGTATAAAGTATGTACAGGTTCTCTCTAATGTGTTACCCATGAAAATCCCACTTCTGTTCCATGCATTTATCCTACTCTCTAGTATTCTGTTTCAAAATCTAACAAAGAAATGTAATTAAAAAAAGTGCAAGCATATACAAACTGGTACTATGGTATCCCATACTAGATACACATCCACCAAAATAGGAATGGAAACATTGAACTCAGTCAACTTTGGCTCTCTCTACAACTTCAATTAGGACATTCTGTAAGCAATGTTGATATAGTTCAGCTATGCCCCTCTTGGGAAGGCACTGAGTAGGTGTTTTCCTACTGTCCTAGCTACTAGTGTTTCTAAAATTGATCTCAGTGAAGGAGGGACGTGCCTAGTTATAATATATTTTGTAAACATATAATTCCAGATACTTGGAAAGGGCCGACCACAAAATCCCTTTACTTTGTGTCAGGGAGCAGGGCTGGCCCCAGACACTGCAGTGGGAACGAGGCCAGGATGTGGTCCTTCTTGGACACCGTGTCCTGTCAGTGACTGCTGTCTGCCAAGCTGTGCCCAAGATGAGATTTGTCATCATTAGTGCTGCGAGCAAGCCGCTAGGATGGGGACACAGCTTCACGGCTATGCCAGGATGTTCCTTGAGGCCACTGTGGGTTCCATCTGCTTGGTCTCTTGCTCAAATGACTACAGTTGCCTTTCCTGCCTAAGCAGCAGGCCACATCAGCAAAATCTGTGTTCCGCTCTACTCCAGACCTCTCCAGCAAAATGCCTTTCTCCCCACCATTGTTGCAGGACCACCTGCTGAAGGTGCGTTTCCACACTGTGACTACAGTGCTGATGGGTAACAGGTGTGTCAATGAGTATGTGGTTTTGTTGCTTCCTGGTGCAGAGCGAGAACTCCAGATATCATAGAAGCATTAAATTCTAGAATGGGCTAGGTTGGCAATGACCTTAAAGATCATCTAGTTTGAACCCTCCTGCCATGGTCAGGATTGCCAACCACTAGATCACGCTGCCCAGGGTCCCATTCAGTCTGGCCTTGAATGCCTCCTGGGATGAGGCGTGTTGCATAAATGTCTTTTACTCCCCACCCCTGCACCTTTCAAAAGTTTGTCTTGTTAGTCTGTTCTTAAGATGTGACAAATGTTTGCTACAGTTGTCTCTTCTGTTCTTTGGGTAGACTGTATAACATGCAAAGCCCTGTAAAAGCAGGGAAAGCAAATTAGACATCTTGGCGTTCAGGTATGAAACCACAACTTTTTGGTCTGCTGCTTGTTCTCCATTTACATTGAGTCATCTTCCAAACCAGCACATGGCTTTGAATGATCTCCAAATATTGCCTGGTTTGTTAATTGTAAGATATTCTTTACAAATTGCAGTACAGAAATCCCATCCCTTAAAAAGTTAAAAACTTTAAAAAGTTTTTACCAAAAAAAAGAAGGTGTACTGGTCTGGTTGTAGGTATTTCAGTTATGGGCCAGGATTGAAGAAGCAGTCCTAGGTACAATTTGCATATTTGTTTTCTGCAAAGTTGATAACACTGTTAGCCCTCATAACCTAATGTTCACTATGTTGACTTGGCTCAACTTCAATACAGTATTTTATTACCTTGTCACATCCAGATGCTTTTTTGAGATTGTTGTTATTGTTGATCGTTGATTGTTGTTATTTCTGATATATACATAATTTTTCGTTGCGAGCAAACTGCAGAAATAGTGGATCAGTTAATTGTAGTGAATTGTGCCTTTAGGTTATCATTTATGATATCTTCAAAAGAATGAAGAATTTAGGTACACTGGTCAACACACTATGATCCTGGGATGGCAATGGCACCTCCCCAGTGTACAGAGTTAGCTATTCATACTGAATGTGTAGACATGCATCTTACGTATTCAGAGGAGTCTTTCTTTGCAGTGCTACCTTTGGCAAAAACAGTATGGCATTCAGTTTCTGTGTGCTGGCATCTAATACTGACCCTTGGGCACTTAACACTAGGAAAAAAAAGATTTTGTTTTCAAGAAACAGTGAAAGATGATTAAAGGTGTGTAGTCAGGGAAAATTAAGGCTGTGCCTCATGGCTACAGCTGTGGCTCTCTTTTTTATTTACCTACAGATTCAGCTTTCCATAGTCATAAAATTTTATCTCATTAACAAAATTAGAAATACAACTTCAATTAGGACATTCTGTAAGCAATGTTGATATAGTTCAGCTATGCCCCTCTTGGGAAGGCACTGAGTAGGTGTTTTCCTACTGTCCTAGCTACTAGTGTTTCTAAAATTGATCTCGGTGAAGGAGGGACGTGACTAGTTCACTCACTTTTTAAGGATGAGAAAAATACTGAAAGTGTTACTTCCTGTCAAAATTTATTAAAACATCTAGTGAATTAGAAAGCATTATATTTTATAACATTGTGAAAGCTGAGTTCATCTTTGTATAATCTTTTACAAAACTTCTTATACATATATATGTATATATTTAAGCTCAAACTATTGGAGGTGATATCTGGACCCTGAGTGAAAGAACTGTATTCTATAAGGAATATATGTTAATAGCTGAGAGTGGCAGAGATGAGCTGTGTATTTTGCTCAGGCTTGTGAAAGTGCTATCTTCTAAATAAAGTTATTGTGCATACTTATTGCTCTATTCCCACCTGCCAGTCACTATTCCGCAATGCAAATTGCACTGGGACAGTTTCTGATCATGGAAATAAACTGACAGCACCTTGTTACAGTGTAAGTGGTGTTCTGGAATCACAACAGTTTTTTTTTTTTTCTAGGGCCTTTGAATAACAATTTATTTTCTTTTCTGTTGACAGTATGGAATGCTGCTGTATCAGAATTACAGAATTCCCCAGCAGAGAAAAGCCATGCTTCCACACTTTTCCACTCCAGTAGTAAGTAATGAACTTTGTTTCCTTAATGTATCATGCTTAAAAAGATGTATTTACTTTTGCATTTTAAAAGTGGAAAATTTTACACTAAGAAATGTAAATTCAGCATTATGTAGCAAATCAATGTGAAGTTCACGTTTTCTATGAGTACAATTTATGTAGCTGGCTCTCCACTTATCTTAGGTTTACATTATCCACGTGACTGAAAAATCTTGGATATGCCAGGCACTTAGAGATGTACAGCACAGAGACATCTGGCTGTCCCTGAAGAAGCCAGCTTAGGTCTGGCAAAACACAATCTTAAATCTCATAAAAGTGTTGGGCCAAAAGCTGACTGTTAGCTGTCTAAAATTGAAGATGCTATATTTGGATCCCAACTGGCCCTGGAAATGAGTGGGGTACGGTAATAGGGCAAGTGGGCAACCTGAACAACAGAGACTTTGGATCCTCTCCCTTCCATATGGCCTATAAAGAAAAAACATGTATTTTTGTATCTGTTAATGCTTTTCAAGGAAAAGAAAAATAGCTGTTTCCCATGCTGTTGAAGGATAGCTTTGGAAAGTCTTCTGAAAGCAAAACATTTTGAAATGAAACTCTCTCAAGTTGGCTTTTTCTTTCCCTGCTTTTTGAAACAAGTGAAAATTCCTTTTCAGAGAAGTGTATCTGAAAACTCACTAGTAGCAATGGATTTTTCGGGGCA
>JANHGO010000063.1:100984385-101067412 GCA_024606505.1 Aquila spilogaster
GAGGAAATGGCCTCAAGTTGTGCCAGGGGAGGTTTAGATTGGATATTAGAAACAATTTCTTTACTGAAAGGGTTGTCGGACATTGGAACAGGCTGCCCAGGGAAGTGGTTGAGTCACCATCCCTGGAGGTATTCAAAAAGCACGTAGACAAGGTACTCCAGAACGTGGTTTAGTGGGCACGGATGATGGTTGGACTCGATGATCTTGAAGGTCTTTTCCAACCTAAATGATTCTATGGTTCTATTTTTTGTTCGGCGGTGCACAGGGGCCTGTCGTGAAGGCTTCTCCCGGGTAAGACGCAACCTCTCCTCCCGCTGCGTGGGAGCCGAGGAACACAAGAGGGGTGTGCGCCTGCTGAAGCCCAGCGTTTTTTCCCACTGAAAGCTGCGGCGCAGCCGGAGAGAGAGGGCCGTGCTGGGCTGGGTGGGCAGGCCAGGCCCGAGGGGTACCGGGGCGGCCTGCGAGGCTCTCCCCATCCACCCACCGCTGGGCGGGCTGGGAGGGAACGGGAAGAGCAAACGCTGGCGCTCGCCCCGTTACATCCCGGAGCCTCCCTGCTCCCCAGCGGCCGTGCCGGCAGCCCACCTCAGAGGGTGGCTGGGCGCGGGGGCCGGCGGAGGGGGTCTCCCGCCACAGCGAGCGGCTGCCCCAGGCCGCTGCCGCCCTGTGAGGGGCTCTGGACCCTTGCCCCCAGCAAACGGGAGCTTGCGATGGTGAAATCCCGTTTTGCTAATTCCCATTAATTCCCAGGATTTAAACCCTGGAGTGAGTCAGGACAAAAGAAAAAAAGAGTGAAATCAGTCTTCCGAAAGCAGAAAGAAGTAAATAGATAGATATGTCTGTCACACGAGTGCGGCCCAGCTGAAATAAAGCCTGGACTTTGCCTCATTCCACAGCTGAAGGAAGCCGGGTTTGGCACGCCACAGAGCGGCAGGCAGGGAGGGAGGGAGGCAGGGAGGGCCCCCTCTCCCCTGCCCCGTCCCCCAGCCCTCCTCCGCCTCCTCCTCCTCCTCCTCCTCCGCCGCCGCCTCCGGCGGCCGGGCCGGCAGAGGGCGGCCACGGCTGGGGCGCAGGGGGGAGCGCCGGTCGGTGGGGTCTCGCCGTCCTGCGTTAAAACATGCCAGGGTTTGGGGTTTGTTTTTTGGTGTGTGTTCTCCCCCCCCCGCCTTGTTCGGTTTGCTTTGTTTCACGTCTGCAGCCGAGCGGGTCTGCACCCTGGGCCTCGTCCCCTGTAAAACCGCTCGAAGCGAAGGCCGGGGGTTCGCCGGCCTCCTGCGGGCCCCTGGCTGCAAATGGCGGCGGTGGCTAACGGCCGGCGGGGCCGCCCCCGAAGGCAGCGGGGTGCCCTCCCCGTCCCGTCCCCCGCCAAGGGCAGCACCCCTCCGCTTTGTGACCCTGAGGGTCTCGCCCCTCGGCCGTGCCGGGGGCAGCCGGCCAGCCTCCCCCCCGGCCCTGAGGCGGCCGGACGCGGGAACCGGCGGGCGGCAGGCCGCGGGGTGCCGGGGCGGGGGGCTGGCCGGCTGCGGCGTGTCCCCCGTTGTCCCGCCGGCTCTCCGGTGTGAGCGGCCGCGATCTTCACCGGCGTCGTTCCCTGGCTTCGAGTCGGCGGAGGCAGGGTCCCGCCGGCCCCCGGTGTCTCGTCACCTGAGGCTCTGCCAGTGAAACGTCCCCCCCGAGCCCTGCGGGCTGCCGCTCGCCCAATGGGCGAGTTCTCTCTTCCTCCCGTGTGGAGAAAGAACGACTGACGAAGCTAATGAACATAGCGCTACGCGGGGTTAATGATTAACGAAAAAGTGCAGGGCAAGCGGAGAAGCAATAAAGACCAGATAGTTACTGGAAAAATCCCTAGGCGTTTCGTGAGGTTAAAATTCCTTAGCTCTGCCTCACAGGACGGGAGGATGTAAGGGAACTACAGAAAACACCTGTTTCCAGAGTACCTGGAAGAGGAGTGAAATCTCCAAACAGGTAAGGATGAGCTCACTAATGCCTGAAAGTGAAGTTACCGCTGTACTTGCACCAAATAATGTGATCCAACAAGTCCACGTAATTTGTTAAGTATTAAGCTAGCGAGCGTTTAGAAATGCAGCGTAATACGCCAAGCGTAATGCTATTTTAATTGGCGTGTGCTTAAGCCAATTTTGTTGAAATAGTCAAGAGTTCATGAAGTATTTTAAAATCAAAACTTCGCAACTCACAACACCTTTAAGAGAATCTCTCCTTAACTGCTTCTAAAGATTGACTTGAGGGCACTGCTGGTGAAGTGAAGCAGTCTGGAGGAATGGCAGTACCTCTGAATGATGGCGTACCGGGCAATCTTGGAGCTGAATCCCAGCTGACAAGGGAAATTTATCAACCTTTTCAAATTTGGTCAGGAAAAAAAGTTCTTATTGGTTTGAAAATCAAGTTCTCCTGTTCCTGTAGCTTGGTTTCATGGTAAATGTGTCACACTGGGCTTGTCCTCTTGTAAAGGTCCTGTTTACGGCACAGGGACTAGAGCAATCCACATACATTGACATTACAATTTTATGTGTGGCTAAATGTAGAACAGCAAAAATTATTTCAACGCTGGTGGGATTCAGAGAGCAAGAAGATGATGGAATTGGAACTGTTGTTCATGGGGGTATAGTTGGAAAAGGAGAGGGGAATAACATGACAATTTTTACCATTTACCATTTATGTTACATAAATTTACCATTTATGTCAATGGTAAATAAAATGAAAAAAAAAAAAAAAAACCCTAATGAAAGTGTGATGAAAAACAATTTTCCAATATAACTGTGATGCATGCTGAAAGGTTTCCTTAGGAGGCTGACACTTGAGGGAAGAGCATCCTGGAAGTCTGACATTCAAAGTGTGCATCCCCCACCAGTAATGCAGACTAAAAGCAAAGTGAGGAAACTGGATTGTCTGTTGCGGGAATAGGGGATTTACTGAGACCAAGGGGGTGGACTGGATTTTTAATTATACAGCTCTGTCCTTTCTGCACGCATAATGGGGTAAAACTGTTGCTTCTCTGGTAAAACAGAGACTGTCATCTCGCCTATATCTGTCCCATACTGTAAAGTTAGTAGAGTGAAATAGCAGAACAGGGCTAGGTGGAAGTTTCATCTGTTTAGAAGATAATATAAAAGCTCTGTTAACAAAGAGGTTGCTGAAGCCTCATGTTTGGGAGTAAGGAGACAGAATAGGGCAGTTTTCAAAGGTGGCTGCAAGCTGGCATATCAATCTTGTGAAAGTGCAGAAAACTTGAGATGTATTTTGCCTTCCCCCTTTGCCAGTCATCTGCCTTCTGTTGAACTTCTGTTTCGTGGGAAGCGTGCAGTCCCAAGACCAGTAGGTGAGGGGATGGGTAGTGGCATTTGAGATGGTGAGTTGTTACACTGCAATGGAAAGAAAATTGCTAAAGGTTGTTTGAAGTTGTCAGAAAGTTTCCTGGGATGGTCAATTGATACACATCCCTGGGAAATTTCCCTGTTGCTTCAGTCTTTCCCATATTCTCCCTTTAGTATATGTTTCTTACTCTGTTCCTTCCATTACACATCAAAAAGTGGTCGCTTCATTCTTCTGAGGCACCCAAAATGATATATTTTTTTCAATCACAGATAATATATTGCATTATCAGCAAAAATGTATGGCCAACAGTATTTTGTAATACTATCATTTGTAAGTGGAAAAAAAAATCAGTCCAACTTATACAACAAACTCAACCTTCTTCCAGTGTATCCTAATCACAATCCTGTTATTCAGCTCAACTAAGTCCGTTGCCTCTGCGTGTACACAGGCCTCCAGTGTTCCTCCAATGAGTTGTCTCCCCGTCTGACTAATGCTCGTGCTGGTTACATGTTTCATCTCTTGGCAAATATATCTTTCCTATAGAAAACGTTTTGAATGCAACAACTGTTTTGTTGTACATTTTTCAACTTCTTTCTTGATCCTGCACAGATTGTATCTCCGTCTAGTCACAAACAAACAGGAGAAGAGATCTTATGGTAAATAGTTATTACTTGAAAGGTAAATTGGGATTTTAGTATTAGTTTCTTTGTCAGAGAGCTGGCAAGAGCATTGTGCGCTTACAAGGTTGGTCTTACAGTTTACAGCTAAATAATACTATAACATTTTTTCCCCTCTTGCTTTTGAAAGGAACGTTTGTTTTCAAAATTCAGGGAAAATTTGCTGAGCTCTGTGAAGGTGTAATAGATTTTCATTTTACCCTTCCTGGCTATATGTTTTCAGAGGAGCTGGGTGGTTTATAGGGAGTCAAATGTAGTTTAATGTTGTTATTCGTGTATTACGTCAGACATATTACTTTATTCCTGATTTTATTCTTTGCGGTTTCAAAGGCAGACAATTAGAGAGATTCTGTCTGTAAGAAGATGACAATTGATGTGAGGATTAACGGCAGGCAGCACATGATGTTTTTTACCAGTGTTTCTCCATCAGTGAAATGTCGTGCTGTAAGTCTGGATGTAGGAACATGGGGTGACCTGGAGGCAAAGATGTGCGACTGCAGTACTGTGTAACCTATCAGGCGGTCTCTATAGAGGATATATATCCCAGTCTGTTACGTACAGCCTATCTTTACAAGACTGGGTAGGAAGCAGAGAGGTTAGGAAGGTTTTGAAGTGGTTTGAACAAAGGTAAAGGGGAAAGGTTTCAGTCACTGAAAGGCGTGTAAGGAGAGAGGACATGGGACTCTTCTGATCTTGACACTGGAGACAACTGAAGCCATAGTAGCAGTAACTCTGCATCCCAGTAGAAGCTGGAATACATGTAACCCTGAGAGAGGTTTATTATTAGCATTTCAGAGTTTCAAGCCGGTCTTGCCAAACTTGGGTTTGTGACATTCCTTATGCTTCAGAAAATTCTTCTTCTTATATACCAAGTACCATCTACTGTCTGATTGCTAGGGTAACGTCAAGCACTGGTGTTAGCAATACTGTCGTGTAATTCGGAGTTCAAGGGATACAGTAACATCTTAAAATGCATAGAAGGATGCTAGAAAAAGGAAGGGAGTAATCTCTCCCTGCTTGGTGGACAGGATGTAAAGTAACAGGCTGAAATTAATGGAAAAGAGATCCTAGGAAAAAAAATGCACTGGAGTTTATTGTTTAGGAAGGCTGTAAATTCAGTGTCAGAGTAATGCTACTGTTAAGTTGCTTTTAACACCTCCCTGTGTTCTGCCCTCATTTGCACTCAGTTGTGCTGCTGACAAACTGTTTAATTTAAATGAAAAAAACCCTCACAGTTTTTAGATTTTTCTTTTCTCTGACACATGACAGTGCACATACAGTTAATGTGGAAATAACAGGAAGCAAGCATCATTACTATGACTACTTAGTCGTGTAAAAAAGCGAGAGGGGAAATTACAGAAATACTACATATGGCGATTTCTGCTTTTCAAAACAATCTGAGCTCAGGAAATTAGAAACAGTCCAGCTACTCATAGAACCAGGTATATGAATTTCAAGGTGAATATATGTTTCCAGATACATTGGACAGGCTGAAGGCTGCTGAAATGTCAGCATGCTGGGGAGATGGCTGGCAGACACCTTTTCATCTCAGACAGTACCGTAAAGGAACTGGTCTTTCAGTGGGGCTCATATTGTCCCTTTCTGTGCTGTTCCTTTCAAGGGATGGAGAGAGAATGAATGCAAAGGATTTAGGAGGAGGTGACATTTCTTTAATGGCATCCTGTGGGTGCATTGTATTGCAGAGACCTTTTCCTTTGTATCTCACTCTGATTAGCACATTTCTTTGTGCAGTTTTAAAATGCTTGGACAGTTTTCCCTGAAGAAATACATGTGCCTTCCAGCAGTTTTAAATTGCTCTTGATATGTTTGATATCCTTATACATCTGCAAACCCATCAGAATCTTGCTGAGTTCTTGACTGCAGTGTTTCCTGTGGTAATTATATTTTCTGCAGTTTTAACCACACATCATGTGAAAAAGTGTTTCCTTCTGTCTGTTTTTAATCTGCTTTTAATTTCACTGAGTAGTCCCTCTTGGGCTTTTGAAATTTGAAAAACAGAAAGAAGTTCTTTATCTTCTCCCTTTACTCTTTCTTTCCCTTATCCTTTCCTTGGCTTCCCTCATGTTGTTCTGTTCTCAAAGCTAACCAGGCCCGCTCATTTGAATCTTCCCTAGAGGAAGGGTGAGTGCCTTTGAAGAGAAATCTTCTCTTAAACTCCAGGAGGGCAGTGAAGTCTTTTTGAAAGTGAAAATCTGAGAGAATATTGAATATTCCAGAACTGTTCCAACAATTGGTCAAAAGTCACTAGAATATTTTTCATACAATTCACCAACTTGTTCTTATCGGATCCGAACTTCTTGCTATTCTTGATCATACTATTTATTAAACAGAGGTTTTCATTCAACAGTGCCACCGAGGTTGCTTAGCCTAAGTCCATTAGTTTGGCCCTTAAGATTTTTGGAGGCTGAATTCCACCCTCCCTCTGTATGCTATGTTACTTCAGAATTAATGTTAGTGAGCTTCCTGAGACTCTGTACTGACTATTCAACATGTGACATTCCCAGCTCTCCTACCCTGTTCCTGTGGCTTTCTCTTTAATGGGATTAAAAAAGGGGGGGTGGGGAGTGGGTAATGCGATGGTGGGATGATGTCCTTTCACTGCAAGCTTTCATATGCTTACTAACAAATACAAAAGCCCGCAGGTAATGCGGCTTTCATGTATTTCAGGCAGCTGGTGTAGAGGAGTCTACCAGAATTCTACTAGGTCTCTACCTCACCAGGAACTGCGATTGAGATGGGACACAGAAAGAATGGACTGGGAGGAATACTCACTGTTAGTGATGGCTAGTGACAGGTCTGAGACGGGAGATGATGACTAAGCCTGGACTGTAATAAAAGATAAACTAACATCTAAGAGAACTTGCGGGAGAGAAAGAGGAATATTGTGTGTATCTTTTGTCCATGGCAATTGACACCAACTCAAGATGTTCTGTAAGATGATAATATTTTCTGCCCAAGCATAAAAGACCAGCTAATTTTACAGAATTTGCATAGGAAGTGGAAACACCCAGGGAACGAAAGAATGGATCTTTGGAAAGAAAGAAATGATGGCTAGAGAATATCTTTTTGAAACATCTGTCATGAAAGGTAGAAACTAGGAAGGTGTTAACAATGTCTTTATATTAAATATTAAAAGGTTAATAATTAAAAGCACCCTATTGATGATCTAAATCTGTGAGGAAAACCCCCTCATACCAGTAAGTTTCAAAAATACTGTGTAAATGAAATTTAATGTTACAATGTAGATGCAGAGGAAAGGCTTGATTGTAGAGAAATAGCTTGGAAATCTCTGTATGACTAAACTTAATGCTATTTAGTCTTAAGGACCAATGATAAACTGGGCTATAAAGTCAAACTTCATAACAAATGTAGATACAGAATTATCATTGCCCGGAAATTTGAGTCCTGAGACCAAATAAACTTACTGGTATTCATTCACCTTAATTAACCAATTCAACTGATTAATTCAAACCAACCAATTACATCGTAGAAAACATTTAGAAAGCTTTGTAAACAATAACAGCATAAGCATCGCTTTAAGGAATGTGCATACTCAAACAGAAAACATTTCACACCCCAGCTAGGGTGCAAGTACAGGTATCCCTAGGCAGTCACTAGCTAGCAGCAGGGCCCTGCCACAGTCCTGAGTGGTTTTACCACTGGCGACGTGGCCTGAGCCAGCAGAAGAAACAGCCAGCGCTAAATGGATGCACACATTACACATACTCCCATGTTTTTCCTTTCTTTATGTTTTTTAGTGTTTTGATGATTTTTCTTCCGGCATAATCTTCTATTTCTTCAGTATTCTTTTTCCTCTTAGGAAATTTATATTTAATGTTGGCATCTGTCCCTAGAATCCTTCTTTTTATCATGTCCTAGAATTTATTTAATTATTTAGTGATATCCTCCTTGTCATGTTTGTTGAGGATAATGACATACTACTGTACAGCCTTTACTCAGGTGGGTATGTAAACACATGCTTACATACGTTAAGCTCCCGTTACAAGACCTTTCCAGGCTCTTCCGAAGTCCTTTATTTGCTGGTTGCTAACATGCCAGGTACCTCATGCTCTCTCTCCTGTCTTCTGTTGCCTTGAACGTGCCAGAAATTTTTTCTTGGCACTGCTGACTGGGATGACAACTTGTCCCCTCCTGTGCCTGCCTCACCAGCTTTTAAATGGGCCCATATTGTGCCACTGTCTTTAGATACCGGGAGACCAGGTGCGTAGGTGTTGGTTCCTGAGTAAGTATTGCAGGACCACAGTTCTGAGACCTACCACACCTGCCGGGATAGGTGCCTTATTGTGCTAGGCTACTGAAAATAACATTTATTACGATGCAAAGTTTAAATGAAAAAAATAAAACCCAGGGCCTTACAAATGTGGTTTGTGTTAATGAAAGATAAGGCACACAAAAAAATTAGCATACATTATTATGATTATATGCAAGTGTAAGGATTCTCTGTAGCTGCATCAGCAGCTTAGCCAGTTATAAGGCTGATCTCAAGAATATCTACCCATGGCACACAACTTTTGTGTGAATCCACGCCCTGGGTTGTTCTTGCGCCTACCTCTACCTCCTCCCATTCAAGGTAATTGATGCATATTTCTATTGTACAACCTAATGAGTATGCTCTTGGCTTTGGGTGATTTTCTTTCTAGCACTGTCCAAGAATCTGAGATACAAACGTATTTTTTGCCCATTTAATCTTCCTTTTTAAAAAAACCTTTTTTACCATTACAGTAATTTGTTACCATGTTGAGTGTTGTTCTGTTCAGCCCAGTAATTACTTAGCTGCGTACTAGTCCTTAAACGACTTTAAGATTGAGTGGTGAACTACTCATTTGCTACTACTGTGGCTTCTTCACATGTTTCCTTCCAAGGTTTAAAAAAACCAAAAAAAAACCCCCAAAAAAACCCAACAGAAAAAAGAAAAAATCTCAGTCTTTGTTGCGACAATGTTTTCTTTATTTTGGAGGTTCCTTTGGACAACATTTTTCTAATTTTTCAAGAGCAGATTTCTTATCCTTTTAAATACATATTTCTTAAAAATACATTGTGCCCTCTTGGAGCAACAATTTTTGATGTAATACCTCTTTATGAGTAGTCATTTTAAGGGCACATAAATTTAGGTGAAATTTCATAGCTGGCAGAAGGAGTTAGGTATTAAAGGTGGTATAGGGAAGCCAGTGTTATTAATCTTACAAAATAAAAAACTTTATTACAGTTCAGTAACCACTGTCTGTTAGCACCTTCTTTCTCACCTGTTCTTATTTAACCTGCTGTTGAACATGGCTGTTAAAAAACACATTCTAGTTACCTTTTTATTTAGAAAATCATCCCTAACTCTCATGTTTCATTGATTTTGAAACTTAAAGTGATCTTGATGTTCTGCAGGTTCTGTGGTGGACCTATTGGCTTGTTTGTGCTGTTTTACTAGGAAAGGCATGTTCACACACCTTTGATTTATCTTTCTTGTTCCTAGCATAAAGTGCAGCCTCCACAGCCTCGTTCTTAAAAACAACTTGTGATGGAGGCTCTTTGCTGCATATTGCTTTTAAGTATTTATTTTTAGTGTACATATGTTTGGTACATAAAATGCAAAAACATATGTGAAGAAGGGTGGTCACTATTCTGAAGCTTTGAACATTATTACATCGCGTTATTACAACATTATTACATTACAAAGAGTATCACATCTGATATAGCTGACCTTGCCACCAGCTATTGATTTGCCATCTTTTTGCAGTTTCTACTGCTCAGCACTACTCCATGTTCGAAGTGAATCCAGTACTTGTTTTCAGAAGAGGATCGTTCTTTTGAAAAAATACAGTTCCTACAGACTACTGGTAGTTACTTTAACAACAGAAGCCTCGATAAGTAGTGAAGATGCTTTGAAATTACTAAGATGATGCATCAAAATTTTTTGTATCCAAAGCAGCTTTAAACATCCTTTCGCTCAAGAAAAGTATCTGTAAAAGGAAACCAGAAGGAAACCAGAACAAGTGTAGACCTAGAAGCACCATTCATTTATTTGAAAAGCAGCAGGAAGGTTATCTTTTCAACCGGATAGGAAATGGTATGAATATAAATGGATTATTCAATAGGTATTTAACAGGATGATCATAGAGAGAAATATGAAATGGGCAGTGCTAGAAGATGGTGTGTAGCTGAGCGGTGAGTACAGGAAGTTGCGTCTTCTGCTGTAATTTGTACGTTATTCCCCACTTCACTGTACAGTGCCTCTACACTCCTAGTTCAATCCCAATCCCAATATTCAGCCCATTTTTCCTGGAAAAGAATAATTAAATTTAGATGCCTGATGAGGATGTGAATACAGCTTCATTGTAAGAAAACCCACAGCTCCACCTATCTCTATTCCAAAGTCAACAGGCAGAGCCATAGCGAATGTTTTGAGTCTTAACACGTGTTCTGGATCCCTTATTCCCCAGTCTTCTTCCACCTGCTAGTTGAGGATGCTTCTGGTCACCTTGCCATCACAGTTCTACAGCTTGTCTTCCTGGGTAGCAGCAGTAGCAGCCAGCAAAACTGTAAGCCGCAGAGCTGAAGAGAAGTATATTGTCTTGAGGATCCAGAAACAGTGTCGGGCTTTTCATGACAGCTTGCTATCCTAGGATTGGTAGAAACCAACTGGTTTTAATAAGTATCCATTAAATATATAACACTATTGCTCATGTTTTTTCAGTGAATAGGAAGTTTCTTCCTTTGCAGGGAGCTCATGTAATTCATCCCTTGTTTAACATAGCATGGAGTTATTTCCTTTATCTTACCAATGTTGCAGGCTTGAAATATGCTTGACATGCATTGTACTTGCAGTTGAAGAATCTTGAGTTAAGCATTATTTTTTTATACAGTAGATTAATTACTCCAATTATTTTTCTTGAAGGCTGCAGTTACATAACATGTAGACTACTGACCTGGGTTGTATGAGTTTATTATTCTGTAAGATGCAGTAAATAAATAATAATTTTGATTAAAGGTTAGTGTGATTTTATATGCCGAACACACATATTAAGAAACAGAATTAGCAACGAATGTAAAATATTAACTGCTTGTAAATAACTCACAAGTCAGAGAATGTAGATGCAGAGCAGTTCTCTTAATTTTTGCTTTGGTGGGCAATAGGAATAGGTTTAGACTGGTGTCTTGTTGAAAGAGAGAAACTGAAAATACTATCCCCTAGAATTCAGCAGAAGCTTAGGCAAGTAAGGTGTTTTGCTCCATTATATGTTGCAATGTATGTAACATAAAATGTGGTAGTGATTCTCCTTCCCTCAGCATACTTTCTCTCCATTCTGTATTCTCTGAGCACTGAAGAAGAGTGAAAAATGACATTTCTTAACCACTTCTGCTGACAAAAGTTAGCCTGGTGGTAGAGGTGGAAGAGACGTCTCTTAAGACTACACAAATCAAGATCGCTCCTAAATAAAAGGGAGAGTTTTTTAAAGGGTTAGCAGGAAGGAAAAAACAGAAATCTCAAAACTCCTGAATGTTTCCTAGACTGTCTTTCAGAGAACTATGCGGAATGTCAGACTGCTGTAAAGGCAGGCTGCTTCTAGACTGGCAGCATCTGACCTCAGTACACAGAGGTTCAAAATCTGTGCCTCTGACCAGAGACAAACTCTGCCAGAGTGTGGATGGGGAGGTGCTGCCACTTTAAACCTGGCCTAGATTTAGGTCATTTGGTTTCCAAATGGAGTTGGAGCCAAATGTAGTAACACAGAAAAATAAACTGGGAGAGAACAACTCTTCCTAGCAAAATACTTTATGGACTCTGCCCCTGAGGACTTACCCAGAATTGCACAGCATACTGCAAAGGCTTGCACCTGTACTTGAAAACAAGAACTTGAACTAAGGTCTCTGAGCACAAAGGTAGTGAATGCATTGGACTATCCTTCTTATTTAATTGCCTGTCTCCTCCAGTCACATGTAAATCCTGTCTAAATGAGAGCCTGTCTCTCCTAATGGTAATGTGGAAGCTGTGATTATCTGAGGTGTGGGAGTGAACAGTATCATAAGGAGAACAGATGGCAGGCAGTTCTGAGTGGCGATACGGCTGGCTGCACTGTGGTGAAGCTACCTGCAGCAGCTTAAGCTGTTATCTTTCCTGGCTGGCTGTTTTGCCTCCTAGCTGGAGATGATTGCCCTTCTTATGGAGTTGGCAGGATGGAGAGTGTGAACACTTGGTGGCTCTGTCACCCAATGCTACAGGGACAGGCAGGTTCTTTTAGGGACCTTTGGTAGAATGAGGACTGGCCATAGGGTTGTAGTTACAATTAGAGCTTTATTATTGCATAAAATATTTAATTATCAGCATATCTTACTGTTATCTACAGTTTCTAGCATTTCGTTTAGCTTATTGCTGCACAAAGTTTTTATCAATTATCATACTTTCAGTTAAGCAAAATTTCTAGTAATCTGTGTAGCTTTCTTACTATCTAGAGTCTTTAGTCACCTAGACTTTTAGTCACCTGGACCCTCTGCAGATCGGGTCAAATTCTTAATAATCAGTGCATGATACAATAA
Organism: Aquila spilogaster; assembly: GCA_024606505.1. Taxonomy (NCBI): domain Eukaryota; kingdom Metazoa; phylum Chordata; class Aves; order Accipitriformes; family Accipitridae; genus Aquila; species Aquila spilogaster. The sequence goes on from JANHGO010000063.1 coordinate 100,996,964, forward strand.
TCAGACTTCACCCAAAGGAACATGAGTCAGTCACTCAGTCTTTGGAGGAAGAGGACAATGGTGGATGCATCCCAGAGCACTGGGGGATCACGGGTTTTGCTGTCCAGCAGCAGGACTTGCAGCTGCTTGATTCTGTAGGCAATATTTCATGTGCTGTTACACTTCCCCTGTTCTGTAACGGGTGTCACCACATCCTGGCAGCAATGTTTAGCAGGCAGATAGTCTTGTCACAATGCTGACAGGGGATCTGGCTGACCTGTAACGGGGGTCATCACATCTTGGTGACAACCACAGTGTTGAAAAAGGGAAGAGAGAAGGAGGTGATACATGATCAGCAAGCTTATATCTTATGGCCGTTTGTCTTAGGAAATGGCATTGCTTTTGCTAACCATATTACCAGGAATCAGGAGCAGGGCATACTGGTCCCATGGCTCCAGCGCAAAGCTTCATCTTAGTGTAAATGCATCTCCCTAAGCAAAATTACACACTGCGCTCAAGCAGTTGAGACCTGTACATGTATCACTGCCAACTCTGAGACAGAGACAACAACCCACAGCAGAAGGTAGGAAACATTACCTTACTCATTGCTTCAGCTGTGAATGTGTGTCTGTGACCAGGGAGACCTGTGGATGTGGAAGATTCAGCTCCCACTCAGTTCTCCAGAGCCCTAGGTCTGTGATATGCATAAAGTAATTTCTCTTTCTTTGAGGAAGTCCATGTACTTGGTAACTTTTATGTTGTATTAAGCGTAAATTCTCCAGAAAATTGGCATTGGTCTTTTCTAGAAAGGTGCTTATGTTGGCACAGGACTGAAGGGGAGTCAAAGACACCTTTGCAACAAAGCTGTCAGGGAGGAAGGGCAAGAAACACCAGTATGATCCCTTGCCATAGTACTTGCTGTAATCTCAGACAATTGAGCACGAACGTGCTCTTGATGAGGAGACTCCAAAGTTGTTTTCACTCAAAGCTTTTATTGGTGGCAAATGCTCTTCCAAGCTTATTGCAAGCAGTGCATGGTAGTACATGGTCCTCATGACAATGCATTAATCACAGCCAGTGACAAAATGTCTTCTCAACCAAGCGTTATGTGATCTTTGATATCTTTGTAAACAGTAATCAAATCACTTACATAAGAACAAGCACTGCAGTGTGTTCCTTCTGTATCTCAAGCCATCTTGTTCCTCATGCCTCACCTGGGTCTGTCTTTTCACACACTCAGTGAACTACTCCATTCATAAACTGACTGCTCTAATTTGCTTTTCTGACATGAGGTCTTAATGGCACATTTAAGCCCTGATAGCAGTTCATCTATCAGCCACAGCTTCTGTGAGGCTCACAGTGGTCAATGCTGGAGAAAATTCTTTCTGTGAGCAATATATGGCTGGATGAGTGCCCCAGCAGTGCCTACACCCCCAGGTAAGCACATCTTCTCAGCTCACAGCAGAAGCTATTCCTATCTCTGTATTGGAAGAGCCTGCCTACTGTGATTGCAGCCTGCTCTCACTATCTCTGTGACTCTTCACAGCCTGTCAGCTTTTCTATTGACATTTTTTCAGTTCATCACAACCTCTCTCTTTCCTGTAGGCTTGCTTCCATAAGACTAAAGTGCTTAGGCTGCCTCGAACCAGCAAGTGGGACGCTAACTCCTCCAAAGCTGTATGTTTGAGTCTGTGTCCATGTTCACTTCGCTAGCAGTTCCTTTTTATCCTTTGGTTTACCTTCACATGTTCACACAGACAGCAATACGGAACTGAACAGGGAAAACAAGTCACACATAAAATATTCATGAAATATAAGACAGATACTTTCCCAGTTTGTCAGCTCTGTCTGAGATTCATCTCCTGGCTAATCTGTTGCAAAGTCTGCTTATGTTCTGCAGGAGACTTAGTTTTTATCCTTATATGATGCAAGTAATCCATCTATTTGTGTCTGAAGGCTTTATTTAATTCTTACTTTCTTCCAAAGGAAACGTACCCTGTGTTTTATCCAGAAAATAGTTGCACATTTCTGCTAAAATATTCTCATCTTCATGGCTCATGCAGATTTGGACCTTGTTTATGGAACATGTAAGGACTTTTCATTCCAATACATCTGAGTGATTCTTAGAGGTTTTTTCTTTCCTTTTCTTTTTTGTAGATAATTTTCTTTTCCATTACTGGTATTATTACATTCATGGAAGAATATATTGGGGGAAAAAAGGACAAAGACGGGGTTCTACTACTGTTTTTTTTTTTTTCTGAAGAGGCAACAGTGAGAGAAGCAGGAAAAAAGGCCTGTAGCCTCCAAATAGCATCCTCAAACTATGGATAAGGAGTAAACAAAATACTAAGCAACAAAGCAGCGGTTTTTCCTACACTTAGGCAACAGTGACTGTTCCTTTGACAGCAAATGTTGAAAACAGGCACAAACATTGTGCTAGTACGATTCCTAATTAATTGTTTCAGGTTATTTTCTCAGTATCCAAGATATTGATGGTATCTGAGTCAATTTAAAGCTCTTCACATTATAGCTCAGAACAGGTTTGTTCAAATAATGTTAGGCTCAGTGACCTACAGCACAAACACATCTTGACCAAATTCAGTAACTAGAGCCACACTGGGAGGCTAGCATTAGATGAGTGTCATCCTATTCAGGTGAGGGAAAAATAAAACAGGGAGTAAAGCCTTCTAATCGTAAGTGGACTGAAGGCCTGAGAAAACTGCCTTTTAATTTCTAACCTGCATTGTATAATGATGGAAGAGGTGAAAACTATTGGGAAGTGGGTACGAACTGTTTAACTCCCTCTGCTTTAATCCATGTCCGTGCGCATGGACTGGCAATGGGACTGCAAAGCGACTGATAACACATTGTCTGCATCATTCTCCGGTTCTGCGCTGGAGCCTTCTGTTCAAACATGTTATCTCTCCCACCTTGTTTGCAAACCAGAGAGTTCAGCAATGGTAATAAATTGGTACCATTACTGCATGGGCACAGCATCATTATATATCATCCTCAGGGTGACATACCTCCATGTGCAAAAAAACTATGTTGAAGCCTGCCTTGTATTAGCTGTGAATAATATGATCTGTTGGTTGCTTACCAACAAGCCCTGGCCTTTAAACCTTTTAGGATCATCTTTCTCACACACTGGTTTCTTGAATTTTGGAACAGTTTGGCAGTAAAGGGGAGATCTCTTAGTCATTGTGTTTCAGCAGTAAGAGAAGTTCTGCTCTGTGAAAGAGCCAGCATGCTGAAGGGTCGGGAACAAATTTGCAGGGTCACAGCAGGTCTGACTTAGCCAGCACCTATTACGGAAAACGTAATGTTCTTGCTTTTGTCCACCACAGAACGATTCTGTTAAGCAAAGATCTGTGTATTGCCCATGGCTGATGAGGCGAATTATGAAAAGTAGTACAAGCCAGAAGAATTATTAGAGTCATAGAGAGACATGGGATATGCTTTTTAGAAGGGCATTTAATTCCCTTTTTCCACCTTGCCTGTTGTACCTCTCACACTTTATTTCCTTTTTCTTCCTGAAAAATAAAAAAAAATCATTTCAATAGAAAATGCAATTATTGCCTGGTCACAGCAACCTTTAAGATAACTTACAGGTACAGCAGAGAAATAAAAACACATCAGATGACTTTGAGGTGGTATTTCAATACTCTGATTGATTAAACCAGCATTTTAATACTCAGATCTTAATTTTAGTTTCCATTTTTAATTTCCTTTGAAAGTTATTTACCTTTTGCAAGCCATTTGGATGAAACATTAACGTTAGATTTGAGTTATCTTTATGTTTACTAGAGACATCTTCAGTTTCTGCATCTCTTATACCCTTACAACATATTTTGAATTTTCAGCCTTTTCAGTCAAATTCAGGGAGAAAGAAGAAAATAGGAAAAATCTCCAAACCCTTTTTTTTCTTATGGGGTCCCAATTTGTCCAGGCTGTAACCCTGCGCACTCAGGAGTTGATGTGCAGTGGAAAACAACTGAGAGCCAGCTGCGGCTGACTCTGGGTTTCCTGATGCTTTCAAGATTATAGACATTACATTATAGACATTACAGCAGGCACAACCCAAGAACTGAAAATGCAAGTCAGGTCACAGAGTAACATCAAGCACAAGCGCCATGAGAGCCTCAAGCTGACCTGTGGATTTTAGGTCCTGTTTTTATTTTGAATCGTCTCTTTCAGAATCGTAGCAGAGTTATAATTGGCCTTATTATAACAGCAAACACAGCCATGATAGTTTTAAAATACATGACAGCCAGAACTTTTTCCTCCTTCACAAAAAGGTTGGCTGTAATACTGCAGTGCACTAGAGACCAGTCTGGGAGCAGTGGCTGTCCCAGATCTCCTGCCACACTACCTGGCTATAAGCTGTTCAGGACTATGAAATGCTGGTAGTATTTTTTAAAATAAACTCAAACTAAATAAAAATGCCAGGCAGTTACCTGGATTCATCTAGGAAAGAGAACTCCCCGTAAAACTTTTGTTTTAGAATAGGGGAACAAATCTTGAACATTTACTACTGCTTTTAAGCATGCGTATGATGAAAGAGAGAAACTGGAAAAAGTTAGATACAGCATATCCGAGGATGTTAATCCCACACGTATACCTGTTCAGAGCTTGCAGTCGCTTGAGTGGTATTTCAACCGTACCTGTGCTTCTCTCCTGCAAATAATGTTTCACAGAAGCGGTTCAAAGCACTTGCTTCTACAGCAACAGCCACAGCAGAAATGTCCTGAATTGTGTGTGTAACACAGACCAGGAGCGTGTGATCAGACACTCGCTGTCAGACTCGTTAATGGACTTGGAAGGAAACACACACCGCTTCACAGTAAACGTAGGCAATGGCCGTTTCCCGGTCAGCTCCATCTGCGCTTCGGGTAGCTTTTTTGCTAAGTATATTTTGGAGGAGGTGTGGGAGGAGGGGGAGATGCTGCTGCTGCATGTTGAATGCAAAGCGCTCAGCTGCGATAGGCTGAGGGGACGTGGATACGCTGCCTATGGACGCTGGCAACTGCATCCTCTGCGCTTTATAGCTGTCACAGAGGAGGAAAGACAGACAGTGAGAAGGACAGAGGAGAAGGAAAAACCTTACCAACTCGCTGTAAGTAACATTCTTTGTCCTTCATGCTTTGTCGTTATTGAATTCGAGTAGGTCCGTTTGGATTAATGCAAGAACTGGTTACTTAGAGTGGGAGCTCGGCTAATAAACAGCCAGCCTGTGTTATTTTAGGGGTAATCCATGATACTCAAAAAGCGTTTCTTTTTAACCTAAGTTTGCACCATGTGCTGGGCACCTCTCATTTTGTGTTTGCTTGTTTTTACATATGACGTATGTCAGCTATAACTGTTGATGTACATTTATGCCGAGTCCCATGTATCCAAAAGTTTATATTTTGTCTTTCCAAGTGCAACAGTTCTGACCAACCAAGAAGACCTTGAGAAATTCTCTGCCAAATATTTTTAACAATAAAATTTTCAAGATAAATTCAATGCATGACTTTTTAGGGTGGGGTTTTCCTCAGAAATGACACTTTCCCATCACTGTAATAAGACCTCAGAAGGGAAGATTACTAAGTTGCAGACTGTGCCAGTGACAGCAATGAATAAAACCAGCAACTTCTAACTGGAAAATGAAATTTTTAAATGAAATGTAGGGCCTGTGACATATATACCTAATTCTTGGCTTGTGCAAAGGTAGAAATACAGAGTAGATCCAGCTCCTTTTTACTCGTGCTCATATAAAAGTCATCCTACAGTCCTTATTCAGGCAATACTTCTATTGCTAATAGTAGAAGTTGAGCTTAACAGTAGCAACAGCTGCAAAAACCTTCAGTTGGGTTCAATAGCACAGAAAGTCCTCATGGCTTCAGCGGTGTCACTGTAGCACCACAAGCCTTTAAATTACATTATATTCTGCAACAATCCGTTGGCAGAATGGAAAGTGCACTTGTCTCATTTATTGGAAATATACACAGTTATTACTTTTTTTGAGACAATGAAGCTATCGGTTTAAGGTGCTATTAATGGGTGTATGCATTCTTCCTTTCTGTATTTAATAATAGGAGCTGCTAAAAGATTTTATTATGTTAGCCATTCTTTATTTTACTTTGATGAACTGGAGAACGGGCACTCATAAAATTACAATACATTGAATATACGTCTCTCCTCATTTGTTCTCTTTTTCCTCTTTTTCCCCTTTTTCCTCTTTGTTCTCTTTTTCTTCCTCATAACAAATTTCCTAGTAGTATTTAGACATCTTTTGCATTTTTATTTAGTTAATATAAAAAGCAGATTCTAAAATTATAGACAATACTTTTTAACAGAAATAATGAATAAGCTGAATGTTGTCTACATAATACAATATTATACCTATAAATGTATTTAATACTTAATTGTGCATAAACTGCTCATTTGTATGGTTCAGTTTCAAATAAAGTAGGAAACAGTTTGCAAATGAACATTATACTGAATATACGATCTAAAGACCAACAACAATTTTCGGTAACTTCACTAAAATAAAATGTTGCCGTGTTCTAATTTCAGTGCACTGAGGAAGAAAGAGTAGTTTAAACAAAGCAGCAAAGGATATGTCAACTTTAGATTGTGTAGTGTAGTTGTCCTGTGACAAATTCCAGCAAAATTAAAGAGCAAAGAGTTTATGTATTGATAAAAAAAGATACATTGATAACATTTAAGGTTTAACATGATTGTTCTTGTTTCTACCTGAAGTTAAGAGCAAAACTCAACCTTCTCCAGTAAAGTAGGACTTGATCTGAAGAAGTATGCAGTGGTGACTATATCCATTGATTCTTGCTGGGAACAAAAGTAGTCAGACATAATATATGTTGGTAAAATTGTATTTTATCGATCATAGAGTGAGGCTGTTGATGCATTTGAATACAGACTGTGCTTACAAAGCAGTAGAGGTTGATAATTAGGCAGGGTGCCTCCCGAGAAGCTGTGATCTCCTCAGCTGGCAGATGTTGAATATGCTGAAATTCATCCTGGGAGGTGTGGGATCCCTGTGAGCATGGAGCCTTTATCACTCTTATGGGCCTTCAAGAAAATAGACCTCTATTAAATACTTTAGAGAGAGGCTCAGTTTCCCTGAAATTTCCATTTAGTTTCAGAAAAGTGGCCTGCATTATTTTGCAGTATAAGTCCCTTTGACTTAAGTGGATATTTTGAGTACACACAGATTGTAACGCTCTGCCCTTCAAAAAATATGGATGCTCTCAAATAGTGTTTTGATTTTAAACCCTAAGGGCTGAGTCGACTGAGGTATTTTGCTTCTTAGAAAAATCACATTCTAGATTTTTAAAATACACCGGCATAGAGGGAAGCTTGCTCTCTATTCATTCTGTTGTTGCATTGTACATGTGTTGTATATGCATGTTGGAGGTAGAAGAGAGAAATATTCTGTACTGGTAGAGGTGAAGTAATTTGCATTTTTATAGTACTAACTGGTAAGCATTACAATTGTCAGATATTCAGTCTACTGGATGTGGCTTCCATAGCAAGTAATACTTTCAAGCAGATGAAGTGAGATCTATAATGAACAGTTGAGGAAGAGAATAAAAATAGGGATGAGAGTGTAAGTGGGTCTTGTCACTCACAGAAGAACAAATATAAAATAGGAGGTGAAAAGGAAAATTTAAATGATCGCTGTGTTCCTGCAAGGAGTATGCCTTCACGGTTCCTGGTGAGATATGTGTATTACAGTAGGTAAGGAATTTTCAGGCAGGGACTTTCAGGAAAGAAGATGCATGGATACATAAAAATAGGTGTTTAGATAGCTTTTAATTTCTCAGCATTGTCTTTGGGGGAAAGAAGAATGAAATACTTTGCTTCAGATTGAAGCAGATTGATGTATTTCACTGGATCAAACTGAATTGAAAGTTCATTTGAGGTTAGCTAGATACTAGTCTATATCAATTTATAACACTGCAGCAACTATGACAGATTTGGGATGGATGGTTCATCCTCCCATTCTTTATGCTTAAGCTTCCTGGTTCAATTACTTCTCCCATGCAAAACAGTGGGTTTCCCCTGTAATGTAATTCTTTATCCTGAATTTTGAGAATGCTATTGCAACAGTGGTTTATGACAGAAGTAGTGCAGCCAAAACAACATTAGGATGAGCCAGTGGACCCTCAAGTTCTTGGGAAGAACTATAGTTGGCAAATAACCAATAAGATCTCAGTGATTATCTAAAATGTGTATTTTGTCAAACTGAGTTGACAAATTTCAGTTCCATGGTCATAGGCTGAAACCATAGAATGTGTATCATCTGACGCTTAGATCTAAATTTTATTTGCTTATCCTGATATCCAAAAAGAACTTGGTCTGAACTGCTAATAATAAAATGACAATAAATTATATCAGTATACTATATAGGAACAAGATGATGCAAATATTACTTGGAATAGAAAGAAATTTCAGATCCAAAAAAATCTAGGTGGTAGAAAAATGGTTACAAGCTATACATAACGTAGTATCTATGTTGTGGTAATATGATAAAGTAAATTTATTTTTGTCTGTGTGTGAGTTGTTTCGAGCTTACACAAAATGCTATTTAGTTTATGCCATTTGATTTATGTTTTGGGAAAAGACCAAGCTATCCACAGAGTCTTCTATGTTAAATGATGCCCTATATTTGATTGTTACAAAATAAAGCTAGAGTAGTATAGTGATACTATTCTGACATTGTACTGACGGTCCATTGGACCCACAGCTACTGAATGTTCAGTTCAGCTGAACTGATCCATGTGTAAAAGTCAATAGGGATAACTGTAACTCAGCGGTGAGCCACAGTAGTGCTAGAAACACCAAATCCTCAAGTACTGAGTCGGTTCAGTCTCATGCAACTCCCACTAATTTGGCAGTCTTGGGTTAAATTCTTGTTTTCACAGCTTTCATCTCTGAAACCAGAGGAAAAAAAAATAACAGATTACCATGTGCAAGTTCTTCAGAGCATGCTATAGCAATGAACTGATGAATGAAGTAGCATGAAAGAAATAATGGTAGCATAAGTTAAGGGTTAAGTTAGAGATACTTTGAAAAAGAAGTGAAACAGTACAATATTTAGATTTCTTCTGGCAAAAATATCTAAACCAAAGAACTGAGCCTTGGGGTGTAATTATATTGCTGCCACAGAGATACATATTGATTGCTGCTGTTCATGCTGACTTATTTAGAAATTTTATTAAAATTTTGAACTACAATCAAAGATATGTTAAATGAAAAAGCACATAAGATTTAGGGGGTATTGAAGAAATGGAAACATCCTGATTGTAAAGGAGTAGAAAGAAAACTGCTTGCTTAAACACAGTGTTTCAAAGGGGAGATGACACACAAAGCTGCCCACCAGAATCCTCTGAGGACCATAATGACTACTGGTAATGTGTTTCTGGCAACTTAGTAGCAAGATCTGAGAAGGGTCCTAATTCCCCTTTCAGAAAGGCATAGAGGGAGCCAAGTAAACACTTACATGATGGTTAAAGAGGGTAATATTACTCTAACAAAATAACAACAAGAACAGCTATTCTGTGGGGGGCTAGAAGTCCCTACTGTGCAGATCCTTGCTTTCCGAAGTGGTTCATGACCTCCAGCAGCACCCTGCCTTCTTAAATAGCAGCAGCAGCTGCTCCGTACAAATCCCAGATCCTCTATTTGTAGCAGCAGAGATGTCTCTAGGACAGTGTTTATCAATGATGTCTTTCCTTTGTCATGTGACAGTACTAATTCAAATATAATAAAGCCCAGAAGGATTTCTTTTCTCAAAATGGTGTCCTCAGTTACAACTCCTTAGCACAAATAACTGATATCTAAGAAATTGTCTCTTAATTACATAATATTCACATTGTGCTTAATATAATTATTTCCTTATAAAGTGAAGATCTGATGGTATGTGAGCTAAGCATAGTAATTCTTTACACCAGCAGTGACTATCTTTGTTTCACTTGCCAGTTTTCTTACTAGATCCCAAGGAACAGTTTCACTCACTCAACCTGAGTGTATAAAGACTCTTGGATACTTTTTAGGCACTGTGGTCTCAACCTTGTATTCACTGAGCACTCAGAATGCACAGCCACATACAGTAAAAAAAGTTGGGTGGGCCAGGATGGCAGGAGCAGGCACCCTAGCAATATGAATTTATGTTTGCACAGCACTTTGCAGGCAAACTTCAGCTCACCTCATCTGAGCCATATATCACCTTGGGTGTGCTCACACAGTCTCTCCCTAGCTCAAAGCACACCTAGAGCTCCAGCCCAGCATCTTGGAAATAGGGACAGCCCCAGACAGAGTTTCCTCACATCTTCCTGCAAAATACAGTACACATCAACTCTAAGTGAATTCTAATTAAAACCTCGGTAAGAAGTAAGGTTTTGTAAATGGCACAGCGTGTGCATTTACAGTGAAAGAGTAAAGAAGCTAAATTTTGAGGCAAGACAGGAGGCAAGAAGTAGATAAAATGACAGGGCAGCACAGTGGATCACTGTGATAACTATGATTATTATAGCTTGTTATTATAGATTTTAATAGAGACACACAGCATGCTGTTTTCTTAGATCTCTTCTTTATAAGGCAGGAGGCAGTTGATTATGTGCCACATAACAGTGCCACATCCTTGTGTCAACCAGCAGCAGTACAGATTAAATCTGTGATTTCTGAATCTTCATTGACATACCTCTACTGCTCTTCGGTGCTAAAGATACAGCCTATCTGTATTAAGCTAATCTACACCATGATCTAGGCATCAAAGATTTAAGAGTGTGATTTACTTCTATACAATGTCCAGCTAATACCAGAGTGGGGCAGAATGCAACACTGTATGGACATTGGCCTAATATGCAGAAGTAAAAGAGCATATGGTCTTTTCAAAAAGGCTATATAAGTGAGCCTATAAATCATCTGAATAACAGGTTAAAACTAGTAAAATTTTCTTTCAAAAGTGACTGTTCTTTTTTTTTTTTCTTTTTTTAGGGTTTTTCTGATAATAAGTCCTAAACTCTGATACCCATGGATGCTGCAGAGTTCCGCAAGAGAGGGAAGGAGATGGTGGACTATATTGCAGATTACCTGGAGAAGATAGATAAAAGACAGGTCTTCCCAGATGTGGAACCAGGATACCTAAGACCCCTCATTCCAGACTGCGCACCCCAGGATCCTGAGAGCTTTGAGGATGTCTTTAAAGATATTGAGAAGATCATTATGCCAGGGGTAAGAAAAGTGGATCTGTAGTGTGATGTTCAATACCACATTTAGGTTTTCAAAGACTTTAAGGAAAGTGTGAATTCAAGGCTGTGCAGCTAGACCTTACAAACATAAGTACTCACACTGATTAGCTTTTAGAAGGCAAGAGTCTGCTTTATATCCATAGTTAAATATGATCTAACACTTTAAACAACTAATGTTTTCTGTTCTTGCTGGAAATAATCAAATCATTCTTTTGCCTCATGCAAGGCTTGCTTTTGGAAATAATCCCTTTTCCTCTCTTGAACTGGTTAAGGCAAAGCTTCATAACTTTCAATTTCATGTGATATTTTTGCTACTTGCAAAGCACAGTAAATATTTTATAAAATGGGATTTTTATTAGTCTGCTGTGCCTAAAGTGTTCCTTCAAGCTGATCTTTAAATGTTAAAATTCTCTTAGGAGACTTCTTTTTATTACAGAGTTGGCTAGAAAGGATTCTTCCCAGTACTTCTGCTGTTGACTTACTCTCCTAAATGTCAACTTCTTCTAGTACCTTTTAAGGCAGATGGCCACTACCTAAATATTAGTCCTTGGATAGATCAGTGTTGGACAGACAATGCAGAACAAAGTGTCTGGCATTTGTCCAGTTCTGAATATTTCTTGGTTTTCCACTCATGGTATACCTTTTTTCTTTTAAATATATTCTTGTCTCCTAAGGCCTCTAAGTAGCTTGAAGAGGACTGGTTTATTAGTAAATGTTAATGAGGAATCCCTCCTTTGGATCTCTGCAATAACCACTTTGGGTTGCTTCTCTGGATATAGGTAGGTGATATGATTGCTATGTGACTGGACATGGAACCACTGCTCTGCAAATGTGTTTAGTCAGTGTACTATAATACCAATTCCTCTTCATTGACCAATGTAAATATTTTATATTCAATATGACTTTATCTTGTTTCCCTTGGAGCCAACCCTGCTGTCATTTCACAGGCAAAAGCTCCACTGAAGTCAATGGAAATCTCTCCACTCTTCTCAAAGACTTGTGGATGAAGTCTTAAATCCAACAGAATTAAATCAGTGCAGGTTAGATAAGAGAATTATGTCCAACACATGCAAATACTTTCATTGCTGCTCATAGATATGATAGTCTTTTCTTTCTCATTGGAGGAAAATACTAACCAAATTTTTTTGGCTGTGAAGTAGAACAGAAAACACTTTGCTTTGAACACTTGAGAACATTCAATAAAATATCAAATTGAAAAATAAGAGATGAATCATTTGAGAATAGAAAGTGAGACATTGAATTCCAATTATGTTATCATCTCCTGTCCCCTCTTTAACTAAATCAATTTTTTCTTGATATTTACATGCCCTGCAAATAAACTTACTTTTACAGTGATATATTCTGAAGAAGAAATATTCTATCCAAAACTTTCCTCTCGTGTGAAGTGTTAGTGTTTGTGACACAAAGAGCACAAGTACATAAATCCCAGTTCTTACAGTAACTCTGATTCTGCCTGTGTTGTTTATACTAAATACTGAAGACTCACATGAGCACAGAATCACAAAGTCATAGTATAGGAGAGGTTGGATGGCACCTGTGGAGATCATTTAGTCCACCCCCATTGCTCAAAGCAGAGTCAGTTAGAGCAAGTTGCTCAGGACCCATGTCCAATTGGGTGTTGAATATCTCCAAGGGTGAAGTCTTCACAATCTCTCTGTTGTCCGGTTCCAAAGTTTGACCATCCTCACAGTAAAAAAGCTTTTTCTTATGTTTAAGTGGAATTTTCTGTATTTCAATTTGTACACATTTCTTCTTGTCTTGTCACTGAATACCACTGAGAAGAACCTGGCTTCATCTTCTTTACATCCTCCCATGAGGTATTTATACACATTAACAAGATACCCCCCGAGCTTTCTGCAGGCTGAACAATCCCAGCTCTCTCAGCCTCTCGTCATATGACAGATGCTCCAATTAATCATCTCCATGGCCCTTCACTGGCATCACCCCAGTATGTCCAAGTCTTTCTAGTACTGGAGAACCCAGAACTGGACACAGCAGCATTCCACGTGTGGCCTCACCAGTGCTGAGTAGAAGGGAAGGGTCACCTCTTTTGACCTGCTGGCAACAGTTTTCCTAACATGGCCCAGGATGCTGTTGGCCTTGTTTGCTGCAAGGGCACATTGCTGGCTTATGTTCAGCTTGTCCACCAGGACCCCCAGGTCCATTTCTGCAGAGCTGCTTTCCAGCCAGTCAGTCCCTGGCCTGTACTGGTGCAGGGGCTTATTCCTCCTCAGGTACAGGATTTTGCATTTCTCTGTTGAACTTCATGAGATTCCTGCTGGCTCATTTCTGCAGCATGTTGAGGTCCCTTTGAATTGCAGCATGACCATACAGTGTATCAAACACGCCTCCCGGTTTTATATCATCGGCAAAACTGCTGAGGGTGCGCTCTGTCCCATCATCCAGGTCATTAATGAAGATGTTAAACAGTACTGGCCACGGTATTGTTTCCTGGGGTACACCACTAGCCTCCAGATGGACTTCATGCCACTGATCACAACCCTATGAGTCTGGCAGTTAGCCAGTTTTCACTCCATTTCACTGTCCACTTATCTAGTAAAGATGTTATGGGAGACACTATTGAAAGTCTTAACAATATCCTGTGCTCTCCCCTTGTCCCCCAAGCCAGTCATCTTGTAGAATGCTGTCAGGTTGCTTAGGCATGATTTCCCCTTCATAAATCTTTGCTGCCTAGTCCCAATCACCTTCTTGTCCTTAATATGTTTGGAAATAGCTTCAAGGTTCCGTCATCTTCTCTGGGATTGAGGTGAGGCCTGTAGTTTCCCAGATCCTCCTTCTATCCCTTCTTGAAGGTAGAAGTGACATTTGCTTTTTTCCAGTCCTCAAGAACATTCCCCAGTTGCCATAACCTTTCGAAGATATTTGAGAGTGGTCTCAATGACATTGTCTAGCTCGTGCAGCAGTTGTGAGTGCACCCCATTAGGCTCTGTGGACTCAAGTATGTCCAGTTTATTTAAATGTTTCCTAACCTAATCCTCCTCCAGGTGAGGTCTTCCTTGGTCAAGGCTTTTCCCATGAGTCTCAGGAGCCTGGGATTCCTGAAGGCAAATTTACCAGTAAAGACTGAGGTGAAAAAGGCATTAAGCACCTCAGCCTTTTCCCTGTCCTTTGTCACCAAGTCCCCAACCCCATTCAGCAGCAGACCTACATTTTCCCTACTTTCCTTTTAATGCTGATGAACCTGCAGAAGCCTTTCTTGTTGCCCTTCACATCCCTCACCAGATTCAACTCTAGATGGCTTTGACTTTCCTAACCCTGTCCCTACATACTCAGACAGTGTCTTTATAGCCCTCCTCTCCTGGGTCACCTGACCCTCCTTGCTTTTCCTATATGCTTCCCTCTGACATTTGAGCATTGTCAGGAGCTAACTGTTCACCTGTGAAGGCCTCCTGCCGCTCTTGCTGCGCTTCCTGCATGTAGGGTGGATCGTTTGTGAACTTGGAGGAGGTGTTCCTTGAAAATCAGCCAGCTTTCCTGGACCGCTCTTCTTTCCATGTCTGTTTCCCATGGGATTCTTCCAAGCAGGTCTCATAACAGGCCAAAGTCTGTTCTCCTGAAGCCCAGGGTTATGATCTGCTTTGTGCCTTTCTTCCTGCTCTCATGATGCTGAACTCCACCATCTCATGGTCACTGCAGTCAAGGCTGCCCCTGACTTTTACATCCATGACCAGTTCCCACAGCGTGTCTCTCCTCATCAGTTCCTCCACAGTTTCCTGTGTTAGGAAATGATCATCAATGAACTCCAGAAACCTCCTGGACTGGTTGTGCCCTGCTGTGTTGTCTGTCTAGCAGATATCAGCTTGGCTGGAGTCCCCTGTGAGGACTACGAGCTACGAACATGAGGTTTCTTCCAGCTGTTTGAGTGCTGTACGCACGTACTTCTTCCCGATGAGGTGGTCTGTAGCAGACACCCACCCGAATGTTGCCCATCTTGGAATCTCCACCAGTCCTGACCCACAAGCTCTTGACTGGCTCGTTGTCCATTCCTAGGCAGTGCCTAGGAGCATTCCTGCTGTTCTCTTGCATAAAGGACCACTCCCCTGCCTCGCTTTCCTGGGCTGTCCTTCCTAAAGAGCCTGTCCTCATCTACTGCAGCACTTCAGTCATGAGAGCTATCCCACCACATCTCTGTGATCCCAGTGAGATCACAGCCCTGTAACTGCACACAGCCTTCTAATTCCTCCTGTTTGTTCCCCGTGTGTCATGCCATAGCATACAGATGCCTCAGAGAGGCACCCACTTGTGCTGATTTCCCAGAAAAGATAGGAGAGCTTCCCCCCATAATGCTGTCCTCTCAGCACTTCCTTATTTATGTGCATACACTTGGGGCAGGTCTGGTTTAGTCCTATCTTGTTTTCAAGATCTCTCTTGTCCACATTACACTTCACCCTTTGCTTGCCACCTCAGTCCACCTTCCTCTCTTGATTGTGGATTTTCATCTCCTTCCCTGCATCATTCCCAGTTTAAAGCTCTCCTTACCAGGTTAGCCAGCCTGTCTGCAAAGCTATTTTTGCCCCAGTTGTTCAGGTGGATCCTTCCTAGGAGTTGATCTTCAAAGAGGGTCCCAGTGGTCTTAAAACCGAAATCCCTGTTGTCGACACCAGGGTCAACACTCAGATTGTTTGGGTGCTTCACTAGACACAGCAGGGCTCCCAGCCCCTCTGCAGCTAGGGCACTGAACCTATTCTGTAGTTGCGGAGCAGAAGCCTTCCTCCTGGTGCCAGGAGTTGCAAGCTTCTACCCTTCACCATCGTGGAACTCCCATTTTCCAACCCAATAAGCAGAGACTCTGCCCCTCCTTTGGTACATTTTGGGGTTCAGGCTCTTGTGTCTGAGATACCTTGTGTTATGTCTCAAGGAAGATCCACTCAATCTCTTTTTTGTCATCTCTGATACTGTACAATCTGCTGACCTCCTCATGCTGTGTAAAATACAGACCCTCCACCAGTACATACCTCCTGCAGGCTAGAAGACCATCTCCCACTGCCCCGGCCTGGGCAAGAGGCCCCATCATCCCTGCAATCCCAGGCTGGCAGAGCTGCATACCTCCTAGGGAGCTTAGTCTGGGTTGAGACCTGATGTGCCAGGGGTAGTAGTTCCAGTTGCTGCTGGGGACTGTGCCCTGTGGAGCGTCACCACCACTGCAGAGCCCACGTACACTAACCTTAGAATGGTTTCTGGACCTCTTCTGTGCATAGTGCTGCACAAACTGCTGCATCTGTTGGCTGCCTCTGTTAGCTGTGCTCACAGAAACTGAAGTGTGAGAATGATGGTGCTGTACAAACATGTGGAGGCAGGGAGTATAGGAAGAGCTTAGCATAGGAAGACTTGGTCGCATTTGGTTTAGAGGCCTTTAAAATTATTTGTAATTTGTTTTAGGGACTTTTGAAATTGGCTATAGGGACAATCTGCCCCCATTATATTTTCCCTTAATCTTCCCATCTTTTTCCTGACAAGAATAACATTCGTAAGTACATCTAGTGTTTTTCAGCTATAGTGCTTTTCCAGTGTTTCACCCAGGAATGTCTTATCTCTGTTTTATAAACGAGGAACTGGGCTTCTTCAGAGAGAATAAGTAATATGACAGAGGTCATAAAACCTTGTTTTGCCCATAAGCTATCAGTGGCCCATAAGTGATTCTTGTTTCCTTCATGTTGACATCTTTACTGTGTTAGTTGCGTTCAGATATTTGCTACTTATTGGATGAGTGAAAATGGTGTTCCTTCAGAGGAGCAAGGATCAATTAATTGTGTAAAGCAATAATGCAGTATCTATCGCTGTCTTTACCCTATAGGAGAACAAGCATTTGTGAGTGGTAAAACTTCATGGAGACTTCATGTGAAATTGGATGTAGACCTTCAAAGGGCAGTCCCCTATATGATAATGACCATAATGGTGCTAAGTTCCTAATATGTAACACAAGGACTGAGGGGAACCACTGCTGAACTTTGATCTCCACAGCAGGAAGCCGAGGTGGAAAGGATCTGCATATAAAAATATCAGTGGGAGTCACCTTTCTCTCTCCGACTTGCTTTGTTCTCTTGAAATATATCTCCCCTTTTTTTAGAGCCAAAAATGATCAAGTTTAGTTATAACTGCAAAGAGCAGTACTGAAGATTGGATCTATTAATCTATGAACTTTCAGCTGAAGTACCTATCCTTAGTGTGTGGTAAAGGAAGACTCTTAGACTAAGCAAGCCACAGAGAGAAAGACATCCTTAGAAGAAATCTGGGAAATAAAATGTCTCTGAGAAGCATTAGAGTGGTAATTACTGAACCCAAGACACTTGTGTACCACTGTTTATCAGCAGAGGGCTGAAAAAACAAACATCAATTATGTCACACTCTTTGCAATATTTGACTAAGTGTGTCTGTTCCAACGTGGTGAAAGAAATGAATTTTACAGCTGCTTCAAGAGAAGGGGGAAGGGGAGGCAGGAGGAAGAACCGCAGCTGCACTTGCCCTAGGGCTTTTGGCTTTTTCTCTTTGTGTGAGTGGTGCAACTGGAATCTGCTGTGTTTTATCAAACAAATGGCTCCCAGCAAGTAGGCAGTTTAACTTGATTAACCCAAGATAAATGTCACAAGTCTTACAGATCACAGAGGATTAGAGTTGGGGAGATGAACAGTGGCAGTCCTGGCTCATTATGGGCATCAGTGGACATCTGTGTGGGGGGGTCGTATCAGGGACTGCTGTTTACTGGGTATTTTTTTATCTGTTTATCATTTTCCTGTGAAGAACCAAGTGCCATCCTATTTTTTTCTGATTTGTGAAGGAAGGTGTTTGCCACAAGTGCTCTAAAACTTTGTGTACTGGGTTTGTGTGGTGGGGTTTTGGTAGTGGGTTAGGGGCCACAGGGGTGGCTCCTGTGAGAAGCTTCTAGAAGCTTCTCCAGCTCCAGGTCGGATCTGCCTCTGGCCCAGGCCGAGCCCGTCAGTGAGAGTGGTAACACCTGTGGGGAACAGGTTTGAGAAGGGGAACCTGCAGCCAGTGAGGGGAGTGGGGTGTGAGAGGAACCCCTCTGCAGGTGCCGAGGTCAGGGAAGGAGGAGGGGATGCCCCTGCAGCCCGTGGTGAGGTGGCAGGCTGTGTCCCCCAGCCCACGGAGGGGAGTGGGGGAGCAGATGCCCACCTGCAGCCCGGGGAGGAGCCCACGCTGGAGTGGGGGATGCCCCCCAGGATGGCCGGGACTCCACGGGAAAGCCTCTGCTGGAGCAGTCTGTGCCTGAAGGACTGCAGCCCATGGGAAGGATGCGCGTTGGAGAAGTTCATGAGGGACTGTCTCCTGTGGGAGGAACCCCACAGTGGAGCAGGGGATGAGTGAGGAGGAGTCCTCCTCCCCCTGAGGAGGAAGGAGTGGCAGAGACAAGGTGTGATGAACTGACCACGACCCTCATTCCCTGTTCCCCTGTGCCACTGGGGGAGAGGAGGTAGAGAAAATTGGGAGTAGAGTTGTGCCTGGGAAGGAGGGAGGGGTGGGGGGAAGGTGTTTTAAGATTTGGTTTTACTTCTCATTATCCTGTTTTGATTTGATTGGTAGTAAATTAAATTGATTTTGTTTCTTCCCCAAGTCGAGCCTGTCTTTTGCCCGTGACCATAAGTGGGGAGTGATCCCTCCCTGTCCTTATCTTGATCCACGAGCCTTTCTTTATATTTTCTCCTCATCCTGCTGGGGCCAGGGCGGGGAGTGAGCGAGTGAGCGGCTGCCTGGTGCTTTGTTACCGGCTGGGCTGAAACCATGACACTTTGTTACAGCAAAGAAAGAGATCCTGACCAGATATGAGATATAGCAAAAAATGTTCACAGTGGCTTGTGTTTGGATACCTGATTTGAGCAGGTTTGGACCTAGTGACCAGTAAAAGTGAAATCTTGAACATACTAGGTACAGGGCTAGTTTAGACAGTGGAAAATTGTAGTGGATAGGAGCTGTTTTCATATGAAAGAGATAGGGCTATCTGAAATATTATATATGGTATACTACAGCAGAGAAAGTGATATCTGATTCATTGTGTACACAAGAGTTAAGACAGTTTCCCCTTAGCATGGAGCATGTTCCTGAAAGAAGAGCTAGTTGTTGGCATGAAGAAGGTTAGAAGAGGAAATAAAGGGATATTTGCAGCATGCAGAACAGTGTGGTACAGTGATCCCCAAGTTAGCTCCAGAACCAGAAACCTCATCACAGGCTGGGAGAGAGGGGAGTGTGAAAGGTAAAATTCATCAGAGGTGGGAATGTGGAACAGAACAGTAAGGAAACACTGAGCTCGGGCAAGAGAGAACGTGTACTCTTACCATCCTCCACTTGTAACAGAAGAACTCTGGTATTGAAAAAAAGAAAACAAAACAGCATAAGAAAAGGCTAGGCTGCAATAACTCAGCAGCCTCTGGACTTCCGGCCAAGGAAAGATATCATACACTTTCTGCTGAATTCTTGCTTATAGTCCATCTAATCCTCTAGAAGCACTTTTTTTTCTAAAATTTGCGTTTTATCTTGAATGTGAAAGCTGGTTTTGCCAAACATATTGTATCACATTATTTCCACTGAACACTGCAGTGTGGCAGTACATTTCCTGTTTTCAAATTTTATTAGACTGGAGTTGTGGAGCACTATCAAGTATCTCACAGATCCTTAAAACTGCTTAAACGTTGCGTAAGATAGTTCTAAATATTGCTGCTGCAAGACAATTGACTACAATTTGTGCAGTTACTGTGTTGTTCTCTCATATTAGTACATATAAAGTGGAATTGTACATAAATCACAACTTGTTAGTGGGAGATGATAGTTTTATTTTCCACAGAAGGTATTGGATACTGGAATGGATTGTTTCATGTTGTGGTGAGGAGCTGTTTGGCCAGATTCAGTGCCTGAATTTTAGCAAATAACTCCAGAGTGTGGGCAAGAGAGTTCTGTGGACCTCTGCTGCACTGAAGACACTCTTGCTAAGTCAGTCACATGATAGAGACGAAAGAACAAAATACTGGAGAGTCCCTGAAAGCAGAGGCTCAAGGACAGTGCCCTGCACGGAAACCCATGCTGCCACTGCCCATGCAAGTCTTGTCTTCTAAGCAGACAAATGGAGAACTCTGATTTTTGGATCTGTTGGGAGGTGAGGGCAAGGACTAATTTACTTCTAATTTGAGTAAAAGACAGATAAAAAATTGAGAGGAAGAAAAAGGTAAGCTTTTCTAAAAAATGGGATCCTACGTTACTGCCAGGTAGTCCAGAACTGTTGACTGGTCCCAGTCTTTTCTGATTTTGTGACAATTTGTTTCTGCTTCCTGCAGTAGTTAAAAATTACTATTTTTCCCTTAATACAGGTGACTCACTGGCACAGTCCATACTTTTTTGCCTACTTCCCTGCAGCCTCTTCCTTCCCAGCTCTTCTTGCAGATATGTTGTGTGGTGGAATAGGATGTGTGGGCTTCTCTTGGGTAAGTTTACCAGGGTACGTACCACTATGTGGAAATGGTGCTTCACCTTGCCGAGATTTTAAGCATTTCAGTAACATTCTTCAATGAAATTATTGATTAATGGCAGTGAAGTCACAGGACTATTTTTATAGGTACATTTCCTTGACTAAATAGATGTTTTCACATAGACACCCTGAATGACTCCAGGAATAAAAGGCTATTTCCTCTTAGAAGTTTTGCCCTTGAAAAATGACCAGCATTTAGGATTAGTGGTAGCAGTGCTAACTTACTGGTAATTCATTAAGTAGTATGACTGATGCCTGTCGCCTGGTGTTGTTACTTCTCTTATCATCTGGATGAATGGAAAATTGTGTTTAAAAACCCCACATTCGTATGAGATGGGCTCTTCTCAAAAGAGATTGGTACTTGAGGTTGGAAAAAAAAAATGCAAGATGCAAATCTTAGCTTTAACATTTGATAGTCATGATTCTATGTGAGGCCCAGTTTGAAATTTTTTTAGTAAGTATTAGAAACAACATGCACAAAATGGTCTTCAGGTCCCTAATTTAGCTGTTAAAGTTGGCTAGTCTCTTCCTCTATAATCAAAAGACAGAGAGAGAAAGAGTTATGCTTGCTCTGGTAGATCCCATTTCTCTTCATGGTCTAGTGAGGTTGTTCCCTCTGTTCTATTTTTCAACCCAGGCGGCAAGTCCAGCTTGCACAGAGCTGGAGACTGTCATGCTGGATTGGCTAGGGAAGATGATTAATTTGCCTGAAGAGTTTTTAGCTGGCAAGGATGGCCAAGGTGGAGGAGTCATTCAGGTAAGAGGGGACATAAAAAAAAGAATACGGGATGAGTTTGTGGGCTTTATGATTTTGTAAAACCTTCATACCAAAACATTAATAAAGGAAAGATATATTTTTCTTCTGCCACATGGGTTCCTTTCAGATTTTCAGAAAGACTGATGCTCTGTGAGAATGTCCATAGGTTGGTAGGATCATCCACGAAAGTAATGATTTTGTTTTCAGAGCAGCTGAATTCTGAAACTCTTCTCTGTGAAGAACTGCTAGTAGTTCAACATAACAGCACAATTTGGGCTTAAAATTAAAATTATAATGTTGAAAAGTCATGTAGGATGGAAACTTTAATTTGTTGATCAAGTGAAGTGAGCTCATGCTTACCAACAATGTGCAGCAATGTTTTGTGGCTGAAAACAGAAAAAAAACCTTCTCAAATAGAAATATATCTGAGGATTTTGAGTAGAGGACTGTCCTGGTTTCAGCTGGAATAGGGTTAATTGTCTTCCTAGTAGCTGGTACAGCATTATGTTTTGAGTTTGGTATAAGAGGAATGTTGATAACGCACTGATGTTTTCAGTTGTTGCTAAGTAGTGTTTATACCAAGTCAAGGATTTTTCAGCTCCTCATGCCCAGCCACCAAGAAGGCTGGAGGGGCACAGAAGTTGCGAGGGGACACAGCCAGGGCAGCTGCCCCAAACTGGCCAAAGGGGTATTCCATATCATGGGATGTCATGCCCAGTATATAAACTGGGGCCAGTTGGCCTGGGGGGGTGGCTTGGGAACTAACTGGACATCAGTTGGCGATTGGTGAGCAATGGCATTGTGCATCGCTTGTTTTGTATATTCCAATTCTTTTATTGTTATTGTAATTTTATTATTGTTATTATTATCATTATTAGTTTCTTCCTTTCTGTCCTTCCTTTCCTGACAAGGATCACGAAAAGTGGTTACAAAGGCTTCCATGAAGTCCAGCTTATACATGTGCAATTGTTTACTTCAGTCAGTTTCCAAAACAGCTTTCCTTTTTTTCAGAAAAAAGTGTCAGAGATCAAGCAATGGATAAGAACATAGGAGACAATCTTCTATAAGTAGAAAAAACAGATTATAGTAGAAAGTCTATCAGTCTTTGTCAAAGAAGTTGAAATTATTTTAAGAAGTTCCTCTTATATAACAAAATGAAATATTGGAATAGTACAATAAAATGAAGAGCTGCTTAAAATTTTCACCTAAATGGTTCTATCAGTAGATAACACAATTTTTAGACTACACTGCAGTATCCAAACCAGAACAAAACTCCAAACTTTGTTGACTTAATGAAATGATGTTGCTTAATGAAAGCCTACAATGTCTGAACAGAGTATCTGTATGATAATGAATATATAATCAACGGGCAAACTTGCATGCATAATAAAGCTATATTGTTTGCCAGCCATGGCTCCACTAGCGCATGGTCTTTCTGCAAATGCAGACTCTGGTCACAACTATTAATCTAACTAAAATAGATCTCGACTATGGAAAAGACTGAATTTTAAATAATTGTTCTGTGCTCCTTTAATCTCTGGCCCTGGTCATTGGAGGCCAGGGCACAATCCATTTTATTCTAAGGTAGGCTTCTAAAATACATCTGAATTACATGCTAGAAGTGGGAGCTGCTTTGATCTCAGCTGCAAATGCCTACTGCATATTCCAATGAATTCTTCCCAGCATCTTCCCAGGCAAGTATGAATTTAACCCAACTGCTATGATTCTCCTAGGCAGAGCTGCACCTACACCAGTGTATTTCCTGTATAACTCTTTACTCATCTGCTTGCTCTGTTAGGATCTTTATTATTATGACTACTAGGGAGGGGGTTATGTTCAAGAAATCAAGGTTCTGTCATGTGTCTCAGCAGTACTTATTTTGTACCAGTGAAAGCAAGCAATTATGCCTGATGGTTATCAGCACGAAATACTGCCCTTCCAGGCTGACAATGCTGGATTGCCCATAATTTTAATCAGAAACCAGTCCGTTTCAGGAATCGAAAGTGGGCTCCGTGTTCCTGCTTACGATGAAGTAATTTGTGCTGCAGATCTTTTCTTACTCTTGAAACAATAATGATACAAATAAGAGAGCATGAGGCAAAGACAACATAAGTGTGTGAAAGTGCCAGTCATTCTCTTGGTAAATACCAAGTAATTATTGTGGTATTGGGTAAAACTGAGCCTGTGAAAATTGGCTCTTAATTACATTTGAAGGTCTATGTCGATATGAAGCACTTCTGTGGTGTGCAGGATGACACATGAAAATGGCAAAAGATGAAAGAAAATTTCAGTTCAGAGCTCTGGTGGACATGAACATCAGCTCTTGCTGATATTTCTTCCGCCTCTTGAGCCTGCTTGCCATGGCAACCTTTATTTGCTTGCGGTAAAAGGAAAGGTATCATCATCCTTCACTTAATGCAGAATACAGCATTCAAGAGGAGAAAAAAACAGCTTTTAAAATAAGTGGGAAAGCAACTTTCTTCCTGAAGCTTGTATCCTGCTGTTCATTCTAGACAAACTGCTGAAAAGTATAGCTACTTTGAATTTTAAAGAGCTTTCTTGCTCTGAAAAGAGAAAGTATTTTAAGGGTGAAACAAAATGAGACTCAGCCTATCTTTGATCTGGTAAGGAACACTGCTGATTTATCTTTCTTGTCAGTTAGCCGAATAGTTCAAGAACCAAGGGGGTTTTGCCTCAAAAATATTTAGTGCAAGACTTTGGTGCCAAGTGAATAGAAGAGCATTACAAATCAGGTTCTGCAAACTCTGTAGGCTTCAGTATAAAAAAGGTGACTTATGAAAACTGAGGCAAGGTGAAAAAGCCTGTGCCTGTCATGAGACATCCAAAATCATTTCCAAGTTGCTGGATTCAGGTACCTTTAGGCTATGACCCAGGTGTATGTCAGGAGGCAAGATTCAGCTGGACAACAGGCCTTTCCTTTTCATCCATGTTTCTGTGCAAGGAAATTCATATAAGAACTGTTGTATACCCTGAATATGCACCAGCCTGGATGAACAGCCAGGAATGCTAGGACATCTTGTGGCATTCCTCAGAAGGCTGAGGCTATTCTTGAGCCCAGGTCATTTGCTTGCCCAGCCAGGCAGTCTCCAGAATAGTGGGGGCTTAAATTTCCAGATCTCAAATTAATGTCTTAACCTTTGGAATTTCCTACAGCCATTTTCTTTTATACATTTGTGCACATTTCTTTAATATGCATATTTCTTACATGTCTTGGAAAGACACTAACGGTTTTATAGGGCCTTCTCATTACAGAAAAAAAAAAAAAAGCTGTTTTGTCCACATATATCTGAAAGATTTTCATGTATCCCCTTAAATATATATTTTAATAAAAGTAATAATTAGTATTATTTCCCACATATTAAATGCAAGGGTGCCAGAGCTAACTTTACTGTGAAGAACCCAGGTTTAGAAAGGTTGTTTTCAGTGACTTGCCTGATGCGAGATGGCATAAGGTCTTGCACACAGGCTTTATGTTGCCCAACTTCGTTGTGAGGACATACAACTTACCTGAAAAACTGTGCGAGCATCACAATAAGTTGCAGTGGTTTGCACAAATGAAAAGTATTCTCGCCTGCTGAATTGCTGGAAAGGTTATTTCAGGCAACATTGTCTGATAGTGTATGCCCATTATGCAGGTCTTCTGATTATGCAGTGTTCTTTAGAAAATTATATACTGCTTGTAAAAAAAAAAAAGAAAAAACCCAGCTTCTCAGAAAATAGGTGATGTTCTTGACTAAAACATTTCTCACATCTGCTGGACACCCAGGACCCAAGTCATTATATTCTAGTTCACAGGACTGTCAGGAAGCATGGGGTTTTTTTTTCATTGTTACTTGGGTAACATTGTGCTAAGCATGGCAGAAATAGTTTTGCTAACAAAGACATGATGACAGAAGTTTCTCATCAGGAAACTTACACTGTGTGAAATTCATCTCACATTTTGTCAGATAAAGTTGAAGATAGAAGGAGGTACCTTTAGAGGAACCATTTATTTCAGTCTAGAATATTTGCCTAAAATAGATGGAATTATTGCTTTCTGGATGGGCTTACCTCTCTCCACGGAATACTAAGGGACCCTAAACAATTATTTTATCTCAGATATTTAACTTTTTAGGCAAATAAAGTAAGATGAATCAGATCTTGAAAGTTCTTTATGTGTAAGATGAAGATAATTGTGTGCATGCTCTTGGCATCATGAGTTTTGAGTACTACGGACAGGCATGATTTCCTGGTGTTCAGATGTTCTGATTAATATTCTGAGTTATGGTCTGGCTACAGACCATATGCAGAATAAGACTAAATGGGGAGATTGCCAAATTGTGTTTTCTGTAATTAATGGACAGAATTTCCTTCACCACTTGCTTCTACGTGGAAGTTCTACCTTACTTGACCCAAGAGGGATATTTGTTTTCCCACACCATTCTGTATCTGTAGTATTTCCCTCAGTTGCCATAATGCTGTATGCAGCAGCAGCAGCTATAAGAAATGCACAAAACCGTCTCCAGCTCATCTTTGTGCTCTGATCCAGACCCTGGGGTCTACATTCGTCAAATCCCACACCACCAGAAAGGCAGATAAAATACATTCATCATGGCAATACATTTAGTAAATATTTAGGGACTGTCCTTTTTCCTGCTTACTCGGTTCATGAGGCTCTTGAATTTCAGCTGGACTGAGTTTATTCACTGTTGAGATGTTGACGTGTAGAAGGCAGCTTTGTCTCGTATAAATAGCTCAGCTAACTTCAGTATTAGGAGAAAGTCTGAGTTCACTGGGATCATTCTCATGTATGAAATCTGTAGGATCAGGCCCACCTCCAGTCATACTTCTTTAATAAGACTTCCCAAATATTTAAACATTTGTTGTCATTAGTAAGTATACAGAGGTCTTCAACAAAGGGAGGATAGAATTTTGGTACAGGATAAGAAACATCACTCCAAAATTAGCTAGTTGACACTGGGGATATTTCTGAGACATACTTATTAATACAAGCAACTATTCATCACACTGTTATGTGCTTGGCAAAGGAAGATTCGTGTGACAATTGTTCAACTTTGAAAGTACCTAAAAACTCGATCTTGTGAACAGACACCCAAACCCACTGAAATATATGAACATGTTTACTAACTGTTACTTATAGCTTAAAAGAGCAGTTTAGAGCATGTTTCACCTGCCTGTTCTAGAGGAAAACCGTAAAAAGAATTTGTGGGAACTTGTATTCTCTTGTGAAATTTATGGAACAATTGATACAAAAAATTCCCCTCTTTGTTGTCACAGAGTATCCAAAAGGCAATTTAAACTCATGTTTTGTGAATCAAAGTGCAATTTAAAAAGTGTGTGACTGTTCCTTTCATCTCAGTGTTTTTGAAGAAGAAAACATCCATAACTAATACTTTGAAATGGAGTTAGCTATTTTGAATCATAACTTTTTTGCTTTTTCAGTGTTTTTTTCTCTTTTAGCCACAATAATTGACTTGCCGAGGGTAACTCTAAATGTTAAATAAGCGTTATAATTATGCATGTTGCTTGACAGGAGAGTTGACAGATTCTGATGAAAGTTAAATGTGTGGAAATATGGAGTAACAGAAATCAACAGTTACTCTGCCATTGTTACTGGTTAACAAATGATTGGTGCCTGGTTTGAGATCCTTTTCACATATGTTTAAGTCTATGAGTCCAGCTTTCTAGCACTGATTGCAAGGCTGGTGCCTAAACTGAAGAAGCATAGAGATTAAAGAGAGCAGACAGAGGCATCAGGAAGGAAGAGACCAAGATCAAATAGAGATTCCTCCCTTGCTGTCACACATATTCCTAAAAAGCAGGAGATTGCGCAGTTTCTCATATGCAGTTTCTGTTAATAACTTTGCAGATTCATACGGAAGAAAATGTTGCTTTTCTTTTTCTGGAATGTCCTTCTTTTGAACCGTCCTTCAATTTGTCCCACAGGGAAGTGCAAGCGAGGCCACCCTGATTTCACTGCTTGCTGCAAGAACAAAAACTATCAGATGGTTGCAATCAGAAAAGCCTGAGCTAACAGAAGCAGACATCATGGGCAGGCTGGTGGCCTATGCTTCCGATCAGGTGAGTACCTCTCAAAAACATGGAAACATGGGGTCTATACTTAACATTCAGACATCTCAATAGGTAGGTTAATTAAGTATAAACTGTGTGGATTGGTGACTATTTGGTTTTGCTTGTTTAAATCTTATTGTACATCGTAAGTGGGCTGGTATCTCATGTGCACTAGCATAATACAAAGAATAAGTATCCAGAGGTCAGTGTTACATAAATATTACTTCTTTACAAAAAGAGCTCATTTGAAGTAAATAAGGATACTTGAGTAAGGTGTTAATTTCAGTTGTGTTGAGTAAGTCTAGACCATCTTTTGTTACATCTAGGCTTGTGTGTCCATGTGTGCACACATTATTTTCCTCCTACATACACATGTGCAAACAAACACACGTACATCCTCCCCCTGTATGCGTGCATGGGTGGAGGTGCATGCACACAGACAAACCTAGTGCATGAATATAAAGCAAATTGGTCATAGTACTTGAAGAAGCCCAAACGTTTTTTTCTTTTTTTTTTTTTAAAGAAAAAAAAATCCTAAGATCTCCATGTATCAATCCAGCTAAGAAATCTTACAAGAAAACAGAAAATGTAATCCTTGATTTCTGACTGTGAGTGGTATTTAGCAGACTGAGTTAGGCTAAATTCTCAGCAGGCCAGGACCATGAGAGGCTTTTACTGTTAATGAAAGCAAATTTTAGTCTTGGCAGTTCTGCTGCTCCTACCTTTCTGACACACTAATCCTACTGAAGGGCCAAGCAATGTTGTTTCTCTCAATAGCTGTGACATTTTCTTATCTACATGTCCATGAGATAGAAGAAACTTCCTTGGTACTTGATGTTTAGTTTAAAGTAATATCTGATTATGCAGAATAAAATGGCCAGGTTTCAGGCTTACCTTGATTTACTACTAAGTTTATGTTAAAAATCACTGGAGAACAAGTTAAAAGTACACTTGCTCTTTGCTGGTGGGAAGAGGGACTACACTTCTAGGGTGAGAAGAGTCAGGACAAGAAAATATGAGGAAAGATAAGCTGTGTTCAGAAGGCACAGAGGATGTTTGTCCTTTTTTTTTGTGTGGGACCCTAAGGTCTGTATTGCACAGACGGCCAGTCCCAGAGCTCAAACTCTGACCCAGTGATGCACAAAACCTTTTACTTGTTTTCATTTTTTGTCCCATGTAAGTGGCAGACCTGAAATGAGGACTGACAGGCCTTCCTGCCTACTGAAGGTCAGAGGATCTTATGTTTACAGAAGGATTTGCCTTAAGATATTGCTGACCTTTCAAAGCAGATTGTTGCAGAGCTCACCGGTCCTTCTGCATTAAGAACAGACCTGCATGACTCATAGGCAGTAATCCACAAAAGAAAGTAAACCAAAGCCATTCTGTGGAAGAGAAAACCATGCACTGACAGAGAGCAACGCTGCAAGAATGCATTAGGAGGGAGGTAAAAAGCTGCCTCTCGAGACTCAAAGCAGAAGGCTGAACTCAGATCTCATGTATCTTGGGAGATCATTTTAGCTTCTAGGCATTTGGGGAAAATTTTTATCGCATCGAAATAATTTTGCTTTGTGTTAGTGAGTACAGAGCAGGACTGGCAACTAATCTTTCCCCAGTAACTACTTGGGGGGTTGGAGAAAACAGATGAGGATGCCTGTCTGTTTTACTGCCTGGGCTATCCTGGCTGAGGCTCCTCTTGCAAGGGATACTGCATGTGAGACCTCGGAGCTGAGAGGAGCATCCAGCTACCCCAGACAGTAGACACCTGACCAGGATTGGGACCAGGACAGAGGTCAGAGTAGTTTTTTGATATTCTCAAAATTTCTCAGGCCATTTTGTTCATCAACCTTTTTTTGCCATGTTTATTTGGCTACCTTAAGCAGCTGCCCATTCATTTCACTGATTTCTGCTTGGTTCCTTGCTCTCCTCGAGGGTGGTGGGAGATTCCCGAGTACTTTGCTAAGGACTAGGAATTCCATGGAGCAGCAGGTTACTAAAGATTTGTTATAATATTTGTTATAATGCAAAAGCATCTTGGCAGTTTTAACCTTAAGGTTGTGAATGGCTGTGGTTATCAGAGAGCCTTACTGCAATTTTGGAGGCTTGAGGAAGCAGTTCAGAGGTTCTGACTGGCTAACAACCTTAGTGTGTTATTATAGTTTGCTTATTTGCAATTCTTGCATAAATCAGCTATAAAATACCTCTTCCTATTGTACACTTGAATGAAGTGTGGTATTGCTATGGTACACACATTGTTTTCCACTTCAAAAAGTTATATTTCAAGTCTAGACTTCCAAATTTTCTCAAGTTGGTGCTGAATTAGTTTACCAAAATGCTTTACCAAGAGGCACTGATGAGATACAAGTTAATAGTAAATCTGCCTTTAAAACATGTCATTCCAGAGATATGTGAAGTCGAAAGGCAAAAACTTTATCTTCATCTGGTCTTGTTCAACCTATGTTTTGGCTTAATCTTCTCCGTGATTATATGCTAAATTAGAATAGAATTAGTAAGTGCTCTTGTAGGCACTAGCAAGAACCAACAAGATGAGTAGGATGGAGATTATGAATGAGAATAGACACAATATGAAAAGGTGAGGAATTTTTCTCTTTCAAATTAATGACAGTTAATGACATTGTAGAAGGTGAAAGGTAAAATAGCTTTTTTTGGTTTTAGTTATGCTCTAAAGGAGAGTATTTTGTGGCTAAGCATACCTTTTACTGTTAATAGGTTATTATTGTATCATACGTCACAAATGTATAAGAATTTCTTAATGGTATCTTTGTTTTTATTTACTGAGATGTGCTTTTAGGTTCTAAAAAATATTATTTAAGGGCAATGCAAATAAAGTGGGTTATAAATAAAATAACATATTGGGAATGATCCTTAATTGCCTAACAAAATGAATGAATGAATGATTGAACCACAATTTAGTCAGTAGGTAATCTAAAAAAAATGGTCATGTAAGAAAATATCTCAGTCTATACCATATCATAACGTATATTTTTTTAGAGTTCAGCAAAGCTGTGCACCTTTAAAATATGCTAATCAGCAACCGAATCATTATTAGGCAAGCTGATTATCTACATGTCTTTTGGTTGATTTAGAGACAAATCCTGAAGCTCTTAATCAATCCTACCTAACTGTGAACATGTTAATTAAAGCTCTCACTAAGGTTAATTGAACTCTTGTCTGAATGATGCCATGGCAATGGTCTCAAGAATACTTCAGGGTTTCTATTACTGTATTTTTGTGTGTGTGTATGTATATATACAAATGTGTGTCCATCTGTGTGTCTGTATGAAAGAGGGAGCGGTATGTATTGGTTACATACCAGCAACAGTCCCAGGATCTCAAGTATTGCTTTACTTGAAAGAAATGAATTTTTTTCTTTTTAAATTCAAATGAACTTCTTACATTCCAGTAAAAGGTATCTGTCTTAAAACTTGCTCATTTCCTTGTAGGCTCATTCATCAGTGGAAAGGGCTGCATTAATTGGTGCTGTGAAGATTAAAAAAGTTTCTTCAGGTGATACATTTAGTGTTTGTGGTTCAGCCCTGAAGAAAGTTTTGGATGAAGACAAAGCTTCTGGTCTTATCCCATTCTTTGTGAGTACTGGATTTTAATTAATCAGTGGATTTATTGCTTCTGATAAGCTATTTTTGACATGAATAGATGATCTCATCCCTAACAGAGGGATCGATAGGCAGCCTAGCTAGAATACTAGGACAGGTTCCATGAGTGTTCTTCACATAGCTTTCTGTGCAGGAGGAGCAACTAATTTGAGCAGCTGGTTGCACTTCTCAGCAAAAATGATGTTTTAAAAGGACTTAAAGTTATATTAGACAGTTGAATAAATGGAGGTGAATTTTGTAGTTGCAGGTAATCCTGCAGTGTTATAATCTCCTAACACTTGAATTCTGAAATGCCTCTTTTACAAAGGTATACCTTTATTTTTCAGGTTCTAACTTACTTACATGTAAAACAAGTTTAAAGGCAATAAATTAAATGATGGTATCAAACTTAAGTATTTTCAAAAACCAATAGTTTCCACTCCTCACTATTTCAGCAAATAAATGAACCTCCGTAATACACCCCAAATAATCATCAAGATCAGATATTGTCAGACAGGTATTTGTGAGTATATGACTTGTCTCTATGAGGTGAGCCGTAGGGAATCTGGCTGTGGAAGCTTTAGGTGGCATCATTTCTTGTTATCTGTCCACTTTCTTTTCCTGTGATTCCTGCTTCCACAGCAGTCTAGCAAAAACAAATGTGTTTATATCTCAGTAGCTAAAGCTCATACTCCCCCAGTTTTTGACACAGAACAGTGTTAGATTGGATAAAATTCTGAAGTTTGGTTCTACTATGATAAGCACCTTATTGAAAAGAATATTTGCTTATTCATCAGATCTGATCCTGCTGTCAGTTCAGAACACCATCTTATTATTTCAAGTTAAAACAAGATATTACCATTTGTTTTTTTCATGGAGTAGGTAACCTCTGATATGTTTTTGTACATCATCAACAAAATGTTTTGCTCATTTCCAAGCATTATGCCTCTACAAAACTTGCTATAGACCATGGGCTGTATAGATCTATTAAGGGGTATAATTTACTACCAAGAACATGTTTTTACTGGCCTCCACGGAAGAAAAATAGGAGGGAAGAAAATATTTTAGAAACCAAGAACTTCAGAAATGGGATTTTTTAAGACAGTTAAAAATATGTCATGATTTTTTTCAGAAAAGTCATGTCTGACTTGACGGTTGTTTCTTTTCTTTCATGTGTTAACATTTTGAAAAGGGCTAATGTGACTTAAACTTCTGTGAACTGTTTTCAGAAGAATTAACAGATTAAGCTTGCTTATAGTCATGGATAAGTGCCAAATGGGACAAAGAATCTTCAATTTCACCAAGCTCTTTTGAAAATGTAATCTTTTTACTCTTCCTGTTATTAACCTTTAGTGTCTGTTTTTATGTAGTATGAGGATGACTAGGGTGAAAAGTGTTTTTCATATGTATAGAATGCTGCTAATTTCTAGCCTGCCTAGAACTAGTGAGTCTTCGGAATGACCAAACACATCCCATCAATTGCTTTCCAATATAAGAAGACTATAACTGAGAAACAAAGCATCTCTAGGGCTTCCAAAATGAACTTTCTTCTGTGGGCTGCACCCATTGAAGTGGAGATGTGCCATAAGGCATGTTTTATTTCTCTGTTACATGGTACCAGCTCAAAAGATCTTATATAGGATCCTACTTGTTTATCTCACTGTTAATTTTAAACAGTTACAAGTACAGCACTATATCACATCTCTGTGCACTAACTACAAAGTTAATGTGTTTTTTCCTCACCTTTTGTCTATTAACAAAAAATTGCAACTTGCCCCTGATAAATATTCATTCCTTATTAATTTTTCTATGTGTAGCAAAAAGAAATAAAAAATTCTGTTTTATGTACTCAGTGACACCTTTACAAAGGGTGATTTAACTGTTGTTTTTCTTCCTCTGTTTGCTTAGCTGTGCAAAACAGGCTTTCAAAGACAGCAAAGGCTCAGTCTGAGTTAATATGGCCTGTACCAGGTCTTCCATTTATTTGTATACATAAAACATGTCAGCTTAGATTAAACTAGATCTCATTATCCTTATGGTTGGCCTCTTAACTGAAAAGGTGTGTTAATTCTCTGTCATGCTGAGCAGCAGTCCATGCACTGTATTAGTGCTCCCTTTTCTGGCTCGCAGATTTCAAAAGCCTTTCCATTTCTTTTGTTCTTGAGTAATTTGGTGCTATTTTATTTTGTCCTGGTGACAAAGATATGCACATTGCCAAGGAAACACCTTATGCCACTTTATTCCTTGTCTCCCTGTATTCACTGATCCTTCACTAAGGGGAGTGATTCAACATCAAAGCAAAAAGTTTAACAGAAGAAATTCTGCCTGAAGAGACTTGCAACAGCAGAGAGATCATTCCTAATGAAGACATCTTGGTTGCGTCCAAGCTGATGCAGTCTTCCTTATCAGCAAAAAACCCAAGTTTTGTAGGGAATTTGTAGGGATTAAAAAGGAAATTAACTAGATAGAAGTGCTTTGCTTGTAGAGGTGAGTGGAGAATCAGGGGCGCATTTGCTTGGTGTGAAACAGGTTCTCTCATTACAGCAATCTGGTAATTATAGGTTTGCTTTTCACATACATAGGATTTGGCAGTCGGCCTGTTTTTGGGAGAGGCATTGTCTTAAAATGAGGAATTCCTGTCCACCATCAATATCTTTTAGCACTAGTAATGTGTATATCATTTTGTTCAGTGAAGGCTATTGCCAATTAGTGTACCCAGACGTCTAGTTTTGGTTTCTAATTTGGTTTCTAACACAAGTTTCTAATTCAGACTTGTGTTAATTTGTCTCTCAAAATACTTTTGCAGAAATTGAAACAGAGATATTTTCATATAGTAAAGCAAGCAGACTGTGCAAACAAAGCATAGTGTCAGGTGTTGAGGCACTGAAGTTGCTACGATTTACTGAGGAGCAATTTCCAAGTGTGGCTGATATGCAGCCTTTCATCTGGCCACCAGTTAAGGGAGACCTTTAAAGCATGTACTGAAGTCATGTCTATTTTATTAATTATAAATGCTAACCGGTGGCTAAGCATGTGTGTAAATGCCTTTCTCAGTTGGGCCCTATGCTCTCAACTTGAGACAGGCCTCTACGTTGGATGATTGTTGACCAGGATTCTCAAATGTGGAGACCACTAAGTTAAGCACAGCTAAATTCAGACGTAGTATACACTGCATTCAAGCCTAGTTCACTTGAACATGTGTAAGTTCATAAAGCCTGTGAGCTTTATGCTGTCTTTCATAAATCAACACGGATATATTGCAGCTGGCATATATATAGTACAATATACTTCAACAACCTCATCCAGTATAAAGCTGCTGTAAGGTGATCGCCTTGCTGCTGAACAAAGGCCCAGAGTGAAATCTTTCTGATTCTAGCTGAAATGACTCTTCTGAATGATGATCTGCAGGATATTAAGAAGCAGGCTGTTTGTATCTGGGACTCACTTGGGAAACAATAAATCAGAATTAGAATGACAGAGGATCCATCTTTTCAGCAGAAGTTAACACTTAGATCCTGACCACAGACTTCCATTTGGAAGAAGCATTCTTGAGACACGTACAGATGTCTAGGGTGACGTTTCTTAACCCACAGTTTGTGAATAATTGCTGTTTCGTAGAATACTGAATGGTGGTTTAGTAAACTGTTGCAGTTTTTTTCAAGCCACAGGCATTCTCCTGAGTACAAGCTGGCAAACAAATGAGTAGGTGAAAACAAAAACAATAAGAGAACATTGAAAGTTCTGCTTCATTTTAGTTAATTGCAAATGAAAAGCTTTGTGGCGAAACTGTGCAAAATGTGTCCACATCTTTTTCAAAAGCTGTAGGAGGTCTTCCAGTTGAAAAGATTGAGAGTCATTGCTCTCAGGCATCATAAAGATTCATGCGTGTTTCGTGACATAGCTCTTGATTTCAGGAAAGTAATACATGAGATGACTGATGCAAGCATTTTAGCTGCTTTGTATTCGCAACCAGGGCTGAGTCAAATCTGAAGTGCACAGCCTGAAAAGGAGAAGGCCTGCAGGCTATACTGAGCCATCAGTCCCATTTCTGTGATGCAACCTGTCTCCCGCCCTTTGCACAAATGTGATTTTGCCAGTGTTATACAGATCACAAATTGAGTTAGATTCATTGTGTAGTACTGAGGCAGGGTGATGAGAGTCCTGACAAGAGCACATGCTGTCACTTTAAGTGGTTTCTGAGAATTAGAACAAGTAGCTTTGAGGCTTAGGCACCTGCAGAGAGGACAACAAAATTATTTTAGAAACATGCATACTTTACAGAATAAGCCATTATTTAAACAAATATGTTTGAACTCATATAATCTCTCATTGAAGCAACATACTCCTTATTCTGATTAGAAAGAGAATACTTTAACTGCAGTACAAAACTAATAACAATGTGTAACTTTCTTTTGTGAAATCTCCATCGTTATTTCAGTTGATGGACTAGCCAAGATAATTTCACTCTAATCTTGACAGAAAGTCCACACCATATTATCATAAAATATATATAAAAATGCATAGCTAAGTCTATAGTGCACTCTATTTGGGTATTTTCCAATCCAATGGGTTAACCCCTACTCTTTATGTATATAGAAAAATTAGAATTTTCATCATGGTATCCTCCATTTCTTGTGACCCAATTTGTAGATCTGTAGTTCAGCCAAAGATGATTGTGGGAACATCTTGGATAGACAGCAATGCAATAAACATATTTTCACTCCCTACATGCATGCCCTCTTAGTAAAAAAGGGAGCAAACTTACTCCCTTTAAAAAAAAATAATCCTGCAATCTTTTTAAAGCAACCTCTCTCAAAGGATGATTAAACTTCCAGAGAAGTCGTAATGTATCTCAAGGCACTGTAATTATTCTGTTCTTCTCATGTGTCTCAGGAATATGGGAAGGCCCAGTATAGATACAGATCAGATTATTTTGAGGGAAAAATGTGTTGGCAGCAAAATTTTATTAACTATATATTCAATGGGCTTCTCATTTTCAGAACTGTATTTGTTTCAAACTCAGGTTCTTAGTAGCTTGATACAGAAAAAATACTGAATTGTTCCTTTCTTATTTTAATAATAACTCTTCCCATAGCCAATATTTTTTATTGGTGCAATGAAACATGATCGTAGCAATTAATATTGCTGTAATTGTGAAGTTGGGGGAACATGTGGACTGTCAGGGATAAAATGTTTTCAGGGTTTTATATGACTACATTTAACCAGGTCTGCCCAATACAAAGGCAGGGCATGACTTCCTCTAAGAGTGTACATAAATTCATATGAATTGAGTACTATATGAGTACTTTCCATTAAACAGAAAAACTCAGCTCCCTACAACAATTAAAATATCTCTGAGGTATATGGTATAATATAGATGCAGAAATGTTCAAAAGTGTACTCAAAAGAGAGGTTTTACCTCTCTAGCAATAGATTATTGAATTAGTTCAATGTTCTTGGGATGTATAATTTTAAATTTCTGGCTTTTTGAATACATATCTACTTGCCCTTTTTATTGTATGTTTGTTAGTGTGGGATTTCCTGGAAATTTTGAAAAATCTAGTTTAATAATTAGTAAAACAACCATCTTTCACTTTGCATGAATTCTCTAAAAACCTGGAACCTGCGAACAAAAATCCCATCACATTTATCCAACTGTTTGTCTCAGATTATTTTTCCAAGATGCCAGACCTTTCTAGTGTGCTGTTGCCACTTTACTTCATAGAATGAAAAGAAGAAAAAGAAGCTTGATGGGAAATGTGAAAAGCAAAACCAAACAAACATGTTAAAACTTCATGAGAAGTTATTGGGAGGACTAGTTCGGGAACCCCCAGAGGGAAAAACAACTCTTAGTCCTGAGATGTGTACGGCACCTGCTTCAAGATGTGACTGTATATGATTTGTAACA
The DNA here is from genome assembly GCA_024606505.1 of Aquila spilogaster. Lineage (NCBI taxonomy): Eukaryota > Metazoa > Chordata > Aves > Accipitriformes > Accipitridae > Aquila > Aquila spilogaster. Next base: position 101,034,081 of record JANHGO010000063.1, read on the forward strand.
GTCTACAATATCCAATAGCTGGTAGAAGTGAAAAAGTCAATAAAACCTCTAGCTTGAAAGCAGGTGACAACTTATGAGTGAGGATAAGTGTTCAGGGGAACAAATAAAAGGGTAAAATATTGGTAGCTATCAAGCAGCCTGTTTAATTAGAGCAGAAATAAGGGCAAATGTGTATCACCTTTTAAAAAAGAAGGAAAAAAGACCCTCCTGAAAAAGCTGGCATCATTTAACTTTCGAGTAATGGGAACTCCTAAAATTAACAAGATATCAGTGAAATGCAGGAGAGACCGCATGTGAATGTCCAAGCTAGAAGAATACAAAAGAGCATACACTTGGCAAGTGAAACATGGTATTAGGCTAAAAGAGATTATAGAATTTTGGCAAACAATTTGCTACTGGCATAATTACATGAAATTATTTTTCTCAGAAGTGGAAATCTTGTTGTGCTGGAGAGAGACTAAAAAGCTGAGAGCAGATAAGGCCACATCAGGTAACGTAAGCATGAGCAAAATCCTTTGCTACAGAAGTGCTTACTCACATCACAATGACTAACAGAACAGGGCAAAAGTCCACCCCGTCCCACACACTCAAGCCACCAGCTGCACCTCTCAGCTGGGCACCGGCAACTTGTCCCTGTCCTGCAGCAGCTCTACAGCTAAGGCAGCAATGACAACAACGCACGCTGCTGTGCAATGAGGACATTCTCTAGTATAGCAGGAAGACCTACTGCACTGGACAAACTAAGCAGATGCTTAAGAAATAGAAGATATTACTTGGCATGTTGGATGAGCCAGAGAAGTCCAATGCAAAGAAGGAACCACTGGAAACGTTTCCTGATGGTATCACTCCTACTACAAAGGAGAGCAGTGAACTCAAAGGCCTTGCGTACCTACTCATTTTAGAGCTGTAAAACAAAAAGGCACTGCATGGAGTTTTAATATATAAGTGTATCTATGTTTTGCTGTGACAGCATGTTTGTTTCTTGAAAGCTCTAGTGGGTTGACAAGTATCACCTAGGTGTTCCTTTGTCTTCTTATAGGTCTTGTCATGAATTCACTGAGGAATGTGCACATATACACGCACCAGAAAAATGGAGCTAGTTGCAGATATATAGGGAAAAACAATGAAAGCAAAAGATAGTGCATTGACAGTGTACTTGGCAGAGAAAGTAACCAGAAGTACAAAAATAAAATACCAAAATTCTGGATTTTACATATTAATAGTCATCTCCTGGCTGTACTATAGTTTGTGTGTGACCTTGGATAAATGATCTAATTCCTTTGAATTTCAATACTCTAACTAAAAACCAGCATACTTTATTTGCTATTTGAACTGTAAAGTGTCTTTTATCATGGAAAAATCCAGTACAAATCAAAAACCACACCCAGCCTTTGTTAGTGCTTACAAAAATGAGACAAGGTGTTTAAAACATAAGTGTAGCAATGAAAGATAAAATAATGTCAGTTTGTATGCACTTGGTAGTTGGTTTGGGGGGTTATAATTCTACCTGCATATTCCCAGTAAATTACCATAGCTCATTTTCACCTAGTTATATTCTCTTTCTACTGTGAAACTTTAGCATTTTATGTTGCCTCTGCTTCTGGCTCACTGGTCATGCAGCAGGATACATTGAGTGAGACATTAACAGAATGAAGGAGGAATGGTTCCAGTATTTTAGGATGAATTTGGGAGAAGAAGTTTCTCTGGGAAAAAATCTTGCAAGCCTAATAGTGAACATACGCTACTAGTGAACAGGTCCCAGGCTGCAGGTCCATTGAGCACAGATCAGCTACAAGTCTCGGTTACAGAGCTGTGGCTCTTTAATTCAGGCAGTAACATTTTATGATCCATTCTGTCAACAGGAATTCCAGCACCTTTAAGTTGCTGAAGTTCAGAGCTTGCTTATATACCATAAACTGCAAATCATTTTGATGATAATTGATATGTGATGTTAGTATTGGGCCACATGATAAGCGTGTGGAACACATAGAAAATACATAAAATATAACATTAATATAATACTGTGACTATAATACATTACTTATCAGTCAATTTTAGATTAACATTCAATTTTATGCATCTGACTCAATGGACACTTATGGGACCTTTGAAAAAAAAAAAATTAGATTCTCAGAAGCTCTACTGATGGACAGGTATTGGCTAAAATAAATTTATTTTGCCCTATATCATCTATTCTCTCAGTTTATTGTTGGCTTTGCAGACAGGTTTTTTTTTTTTTTCATTTGGTAATTTTCTTTGCTGTAACACTTAATTTTATTTGCCTTTGTTTTTTTGGCTCTGCAGTTCTGTGCGACACTTGGAACCACACCTTGCTGCTCCTTTGACAAACTGTTAGAACTGGGTCCTATTTGTAAGTCTTTGCTGCTACTTTCTACAATTGCAGATACTAGTTTAAGCCATGCTGAGTCATTTCCAGGGCATTGTGCAGCATCAGTGTCCAAATTCAATAAGGCTACTTATAGATGAGAACTTCAGTTACAGTTTGCTTTCTAATATTAGGTCCAGCAGCAAACTTGCATTCTCAAACCGTTAAAAGAGTACAGAGGGCATTGCCTCAAGGGTTTTTTGGGGGGCGCATATCTTGGAACGCTGTCAGTGAAAAATTACTGTAAGTGCTTCAGCCTGTAACACTTTTCTTCAAGCCCTTCTACCGGCAAGTGCATCTAGAGCAATGGTGAAGATCAGGGGAAAGCTGAACTCCAGTTCTCCTCTGCACCAAGTGTTTTGTTTCTATCTGGTTCTAACGACTATAAAAAGCAGAGAAATATGCACCAAAAATTCACATGTATTTTCCTTAATCCTTCCTCTCCCTTCCTCGATTTCCTTCCTCTTGCAAGAAAACAGGACAAATGCCAGTGTGTTTAATACCGTGACCGAGTCACGGACTCTTCTTAAGTATTTCTGTGTTATGGTCTGTGGTGTCAAGCTTTGATCTGCAAAAAGGCTTGGTCAAAAGCACACACTTGCTGGCTGATGAAAATGCAGCAGAAGCACACCATATCTATTCAAGTGTACGTTTAGAACTGAAAATTTATAGCTATAAGCAATTGGAAGCAGCCTCATAGAAATACAGCTAGATTTGACGTTCTGTTACTTTATTCAGGTGGGGCCTAATACATTTGGGGTTTGTGTGGTGGTGACTTGCTCTGTGAGGTTTCCTGCCCTTCAGCACAAGCCCCAGAGACTCAGCTTCTCCCAGTCCTCCTTTCTAAAAAGGTTTCTAGTAGTCTGCTTAGCAGCTAGAGATTATTTTGCTGTTCAGGTTATTTCTATAGACCTGACCTAATAAAATAGTGACACCAATGCTTTTAGGTATAGCAACTAATCACGTGTTTCACCCAATTGCTCTCAATGATTTTCTGCTTGTGCAGCAGAGACCAGCAGAAGGATTGTGCACTACTCAAATCATAAGTGTCATGCTAGCTTTTCTGCATGCAGGTGAATTTTCTTCTTAGTATACATGAGCAGTAGTTCTATGAAATAAAGGCAGTGTCTCAAACCAAGTATATTTGAAAATATATAATCAGTTGAAATTTGAACATGTTTTCAAATAAACCTAAGCCGTGGATGTTATGAATAATGTTTTATTAGCCTTTTCCAGATATTTATGCAAAAAGAAAATGTAGTTCACAAGAATGCAAATCCCCGCATGAACTTGATGCCCAATTGCAGATCTGAATGGATATAGCTCTGTATGTGGAAATACCTATCAGAATTATTTGGTGACCAGTGTAAAGATGTTGTGTGGGCTTCAGTCATCAACTCATAGACCAGAATTGTTACCGTGTGCATTAATACAGGTGATCTGTAGCAGAGTGTGAATACTAAATTAGAGAATACATGAGAGGCTCATATGCTAAAATATTTCTGCAGAAACCATTCAGTGACTAATCAAAACTAGCACTTTCTTAACCTTTCAATGCTTGCTCTTGCATAAGTGTCTCAGTCCTTGAAATAAACAGTTTGCTGCACATAGTTCAAAAGCATGCACAGGCATGTATATCAATATGTAAAAAATATTATTACCATAGAAATGATAACTACATCTCTAGATACATCTTTTAAAAGTGTATTTTATAATGGCTTTTAAATCAAAGTAATTTAATATTTTATGTTGCTTAATATTAATACAATAAACCTATACATGTAAGGACTCTGTTCCAGCAGAAGTCGGGAGGAAGAAGAATATGTTACGTATACATCTTTATGTATTAATGGAAACCCAGATGGTAGAAACATTTAATCTCTTAATTTAATTTTAAATTGGGAAAATAATAACATCAAAGAAAAATCTCTCAGGCACTTGGTTTCATGCAAATTAATAGGGCTTTTTAATCTTCTGTTTAATTTATTTCCCCTTCAATTACTTTTGTTTTAGGTAATAAGGAAAATATCTGGATGCATATTGATGCAGCCTATGCTGGGAGTGCATTCATCTGCCCTGAATTCAGGCATCTTTTAAATGGAGTGGAGGTGAATGAAGTGTTTCTTCTCTAGCAGCCTGCTAAAACCTTGCTCTTCCATAGAATTTATGTTTTTCTTATGCATCCAACATTAATGGCTTTTCTAGAATCTCTGAGTACGCTGCACTTCAGTTTGCACCACAAATTACTGTATATACATTACTTATGTTTATATAATTTTTACTGCTTTATTCTGGGAGTGTGCAAGTTACAACAATATGTAAAAATTTGTCATTCAGAATAGCAAGTAGTAGTAAATCAACAAAGTGTCTTACAAAATAGAAAAAAGGAACTTTTTCCCGAAAACCCAAAAAGGCACGTTTATAACACCCTAATTCTATATTACACAAAAAAGAAAAGTAGTTCAACAAATTAATGAGCCGCTTATGTTTGATTTTTTGCTTATATCCTGAAAGTCATATAGGATACCACCAGTAACTGTATCTCAAACAGACAGGGTTTAATAACCGAGAGCACTAAATGAAATATTCCCCCAACAGCACTCCTATTCCTTTTTCCTCCCTTGCTGAGCTACTTGGCATTCAGTTGCTTAGATAAGAATACTTCAATTTCCTGCTGCTCCCTTCAGACAGTCAGATAAGTCCTCGTCTTCTACGTTAGTGGAGAAAATATTACTGTTTGGTAAAGCCAGAAGTTTAAACACAGCACTGATAGGTAGTGACTAATGAAGAAGAGGAGGGAAAACCCCCTCACAAATAAAGCATTTCTTTCTGTCTCTTTTTTATCAGCAAATGAAGCTTGTTGTAATTTCCTGGGGGGGAATATTTTTTTAAATTATTGGTTCCTGAAGGAAATGAAACAGCATCCCTTGTCTGGGCCAGCATTTGTCATAAGAGTAAATATTTAACAACCATGAATAGGTTTCCTACCTTACATAGAACAGGGAGATAGACAGATAGATGTATAGACAGATAGACACACAGATAATCTTCTCTTATGAGAACAATCGTTAATTGTTTACAAGTGACAGGGAAGGTTATGAGAAACAAATGAGAACAGAAAAGTGCTATATGGAGTAGTCAGACCCTGGTGCTGCCAGGCCCCCGTCTCTCTTTTTTAAGGCTGGTGGCTTCTGCCTTTGTTGAAACACAAAACATGGACGAAGCCTTTCCCACACGATGTCTGTCTTACCTACCTGGGTTTCCTCTGATGCCACGCCTAAACATATGTCAACTAAAACGGGCCTGTTACATGATTTCTATAAACATGTATTGTGAATGCTTGTTCTGTGTTGGTTCTTCTTTTGACTTAGATGAAAAAATGACTTCTACTAAAAGAAAATACCCTGGCAGTAAGAAAAAAAGCCATTTCCTGGTCAGCTGTAATTTTATGAATGAATGTGATATGCAGATTATGAACTAAATATATCACTTGTCTCTCTATATAAGAAAGCTTAGTGAATCATTACTGGAAATTGGGATATGAACCACAGTGGATGTTCCTGAGTATGCAGATTTTTTTTTGTTGTTTGTTTACCCTGAGATATATACTTTTCCATAACATATGTATCTAAAAAGTATAGTGGTTAGCAAATGCTCAAAGTGTTGATAATACCAGTAACCTAATCTGCACACCTAACCTGAATTCCAGCCCCCAAATAAATGAAGATTTAACTACAATAGTTATTAAGTAAGGTGACATCAGCATGAACATTATCTATAAAGACCCAGTTCAGGAATTCATTCATAGTTAAGGTGTACTCAGACAATTTGACAAAGTTGTATCATTAGCACGTGGATCCTTTTTGTCTTTCATAATTCTGTGTTTTATTTATCCATTCTCAGTTTGCAGATTCATTTAACTTTAATCCTCACAAATGGCTCCTAGTGAATTTTGACTGCTCTGCTATGTGGTAAGTATTACAGTAAAAGGAAACATTACAAGAGACAAAAATCACATGTTAAATTAGTTTGCCTTTCTTGCAGTAAACATTTATTTACATTTCTCTATTGAAATGAGAAGTTCTGGATAGCTTTAACTCTTGTAAATTATTTACAAAATTCACTCTTTCATTTAATCCAAGTTTCAAAAAAGTAAAATTTAGAAATAGGCCTGAGCTCTGCATTATGTTCCAGAGAGAGAGAGGAATCCTGAAAAGTCTGCAGATTCATACTTGCTCCATTTTGGGACTGTTTGTAACATAAATGAAAAATCTTCATTTAAGGATATTAATGCAATGAACAACATGCTAAACAGAGCTTTTTCTTCTTTTCCATATAATTTCTTTTTGTTTAAGCCTTGATTCTTTTAAAAGCCTTTCTAGAAATGCTTGGGATTTGGCTGATGAAAAGCAGCTGATTTCAAAAAGGACTATTTATGCAATTTTGTACTGATCTTCAGTTTCCCCAGATGACAGCAGAGATGACATTTTTATATAAAAAGAAGACCAAGTGGAAACCCTCAGACATACTTTGAAACAAACCAAAGTATCATAGCATTAATAATAGCAGTAAAACCATCCCATAATAGACGATCCTATTGCGTCCCAAAATGGAATCTCTAGAACCTAGTGTCTACCAGCATCATGACTAATGATACTTATTAGCAAAATAGCTATTCAGTAAATGCAGACTATTTATCAAAATAAATGAAAACATTAATTTCAGTTATAATAGAACAAAATTTGCAAAAATGAAAAAAAGAAGGAAAAACTCTGAAACATCATCCAGAAGAAGGTCACCTTATTTAAAAGAAGAATAAATGTAAGGCAGTGATCGCTCAGTTGCCTTTGGTTAACCTTCAGCTCTTTTAATATCATCAGCAAAGTTGACTTTTCCACAAATATGTAGATTATTCAGATAATACATTACATTTTTTATTTTAATAGTTTTCCTGACGTAGGCACTTCAAATATTCCAAGCCATTATGGTTTTTTTTTCTTTTCCTTAGAGTAAATGGCTTACATTTTGATCCTAATTCATCAGTAGTAGCAGTGATTAACCCAAGACTCCAGTTTATAAGTACCTCATAACTAGCTGTCTCTCTCTGTATATGGAAATAGGAAGACGATGAAACTGCTTTGCTAGTTTCTCTTATCTTTTTCTCATCACTCAAAGACATTGTTAACAAAGTAGCCACTCAGAAATGAGACAGTGCACCATCATTCTCTTTAATGTTTGTAGGACAATTAGGGGCCAGAGTCTAGTCCCTACCAGTTTAATTTCTCATTAATTCTGCTTTCCCCTGTGGAAACACCGTGGAACTATGTTAAAAGTGCGTTACCTGGCTTTCCAGGAAAACAAGGTATGTACAGCTACACTGTCTGTCAGTTTATGTTCCCATCTCAGGTGATTTTAGGTTCTTCCTAACAAAGCTTAGACTTTAGACTTAAGAAAGTATTTTTTTCCATTTTGTTTCTTGCTTTTTTTTAGATAAGCCATTGCATAAAATCCTTGTTTTCATAGGTAGGAAGATTCCATTATAAGGAATCTCAAGAGACCTTGCACCATGTCTCCTTACTCAAAGCAAAAGCTTCACAGCTATAGCCATTCAGGCTTAATTTCAGCAAGGCATTTCTGTATAGGTGTTATTCACCTAATAAAGAATGAAGTACACATTTAAAGTTAAACTCTTTGACTTGAAGCCCAATCCATTGTCCAACTACATCTAAGGCCCATGTCCAAAATTCACCTCTCTTACCAACTGTAGTGCTGCCTAAAAAGGTGAAATGTAATAATAAAGGATGAAGGAACCCGGTGAGAAAAGGTAACTGTGAAGGATACATGGGAAATATTAACCATGACATTTTAATAACATGGAAAGAGTTCAATAAACAGTGAACACCATTTCAGAATCAAAGCAAGCTGAGTTCCATTGACAGGCAGGCTTCTAAATCACCCAGGCTCCTCAGCACTTTCCCCAATAAACACTCCCATTTCTTTTCCCTGCAAGTTGATTAAGATAATCTAGCCATTAGATCTGTAATGTAATTATTTAACTACTCAGTGCAATATGTAGCACTGATGTCATTTGGGATTTGGAGGCAATTTCATTATAAACCTTTTGTGAAATATTCTCAGACTTCTTGATGTACAGAAAAGAGCAGTCAATTTCCTATAAAAAGGAAATTAATATAGCCACTCCTGAGAGGGGTGTATTTTCCATATTCAAATGTTAGGGTCCTTTGGAGACTTTGCTTTGAAACTACCAGTCAGTTTTGCCTGACTTGTTTAATCGGTACTCTGGAATATGACAAAATAGAAGAAGTGTCTTCTTTCAGAGAGAGTGAAAATAATAATCTTGTGAAGTCTTGGTATTTTTGCTTTTCTGTTACTCTTTTCAGGGTTTAAATGTTAACTTTTGGTTGGGAACATTGTTTTAGTATTCGGAAGGAAAGTGCTTACAGGAAATGCTTATCTGTAGCTGGAAGTGAAATTTTCCTGTTGGTTTATAATATGAAGTCACCTTTTTGGTTATTGTATCTATAATTTTAAAACAGACAGAATAGAGTGAGGCTGTTGAAAGCTGCAGATGTGCAATCCAAGTAAGTCACTTTTCACAGTTTTCACTACTTTATTCACCAGGACTTCTGTTGTGCATTTTGTATTTTGAGTACTTAATATGTGAATCTGTGCCACTCAAGCTAGATCTTAGTCGGTCTATTAGCGTAACATCAAGCCTTAAAAAATTTCTAGTTTATCAATGACATTTTTGAAATATATATTCATGATCCTTCAGTCAACAAGGGTTATGTGCAAAGAAAGTTAAGGACACCACTTCTGTCCATTACCAGACCACACAAGCACTTACTGCAAAGAACTTTAAATACATAGGGTGAAATCTAGACATGGTGTATAGAGGTGCAGCTCAACTGGTTCATATACATTGATGTCCAGGCTTTGGATTTATTTTAGTAATCCTTTTAGACAGTTTTTCATGGTTGCCAGATTAAGACCTGTGAAGTCCCCAGATGGAACAGGCACCATCTTTTAAAAAAGCAGTAACATCACCAAGGAACTACAAGATGACAGCATTTTTACATCTTCTAAGCTAGATGTTCCTGCAGAATAGTTACCTGTTCCATTGTTTAGCCCAGCATATTACAGGAGGAGAAATGCAGCTCTCACAAGACAACTAAAGATATTGCTTGTAACTTGAGTTAGTTGCGTACAGAACGAGCTAGTGAAACACAAATATATCAAAGTACTCAAACATATCCAATAAACTACAGTAGAACAACTTAGGTTTTGTTAAAAAGTTATCCTAATTAAACCTGCTTTCAGCTAATAGTTTCTTCCTTCTGTCCACAGGACATTTCCAGCACACAAATAGGTTATTAATTGTGTTTATTGAGAGCATTCTGAATATCTTTTACTATTTTTCATGTGCATAAGCTTACTTATCTTCAGCTATGTACTTTCCATACCTGAAGGCAAGTACTTGACTGTTAACCTTGGTACTTTCCTGAGCCTTGGTGAGAGGAAGGATTTTTGTTTGTTTGAATAAGATGTTTTATGAGCACAGTCTAGATGTGGATGAGAGTGGGAGTATGTACTGGCCTGTGCATTTATACATGCACACTAAAATATTGGAAATTAGATTTTTACTTAGAAATTTACATTAACACATTAAAAACCAGAAAAAAACAGATGCACAGAAAATCATGAAAGTTTTGGACTTTTGTCATTTGGAGTGTCCCTGTGTTGACATAATGCTTACTTTGTAGCATATTTCTAGGCCTAATATAATGATGTAGCGGTCTTTCCCTTTTTGATTTCTGGTTTCTTCTTCTTCTGCCTCTATAAACCCCAGCATTTGTGGAGGTGAGTCAGTCTTACACGCAGAGCGAAGCCTAAACCAGGAAGGTCTTGTTATTACCCACTGGCAAAACATAGCTTATTCTCTCTAAAAGGGAACCCCAGTCCATTGACACCACCCGCTCCCTGGCAGTAGTCAGGTATGCTTCTCAGTTTTCCGTTGTGCCGTAGCACGTCGGTCGGTAGTTGTACGTCGGACCCAGCTGAGGGCAGGGTGGTACAAGAGGGAAGCCCGAGTCTGGACTGGGTGGCTCGTCCCCACCAGCGGCTGCTGCCGCCACCACCGCAGCGCGGAGAGACAGCGGCCAGCATCCCCAAAGCCTCGCTGCGGCGGTGCGCGGTGTCTAGGAAGCCACAGCTCTTCCCACACAGATTTGTACTGCAGCAATTTCAAGGCAACTTCTGTTGACTGCAAACATTAACATTGCTTCAGCTAGTCTCACATTCTGGTGTGAGCGTCTATCACCATAAAAAGATCCTCTGTGTCTGTTTCTTGTCTGTTTTTAAATATGCAGTTGTGCAGTCATGCTGCCCGTTCCTGCTGAGCCTTACACTTAACTACTTGTAAGTACAGTACTGATATGGCTGTGAAAAAGCACTGAAAATGGCACAGGCTGTGCTCAGGAAATACGCCAGTTTAAACACATTCAATTTGCCTTCACTTCTTGTGGAAATTAAATGCCTTAAATTGTAATTCCTAAATTTCTCAATTTGATTTCTTTCTTTTTTATACAGGGTGAAGAAAAGATCAGATTTAACAGGTGCCTTTAAATTAGAACCTCTTTACCTACAGCATCACCATCAGGAGTCTGGTAATTTTTTAATTAAATGAGATTATTATTATTTTGTTTGCACACTATTTGATGGAAAAAGGGACTTAAGATGAAGACTGAAATTCTTGAAACTACCTAAGTTGTTTAGGAGCCTATTTCCATTTTCAGAGTGCCCTAGGGAGTTAAGCTTATTAAAGTGCAAACACATGTCTAGAGAGATTTTAGTTAGTATAAAAAGCAACTGAGGGAAAGCCATTTTATAAAGCATTCTATTAATACTTTTGTATTGGGATTTCCCCAGCTCCAGAGTTACCACTGACTCTTTGTAGGAGTGTTGAGAAAATTCTTAATGATCTTTTGGCAGTCAGATAAACATATTATTGGGTGCTGTGTATCGAGTCCCTTAACCTGCCTTCCCCAACATATCTTTCTCCAGAATGGTTTCAGGATCTGATTTGTAGAGTTTCTAAAGTCTGTGACCTTTTTTCCTAGCTATTCGTGCAAGCTCTGATTGAAATTTTCAAAAACCCATGTCAGGAGCAAACACTTCCTGAAACTGCAAAGAAGGGGTGAGCTGTGTTTGGTATCTGTGCTCTATTTTCAGTGATAGCTATCTGGGACATTATCCTGTTGCTTTCGTGTTCTCACGTTGATTGTAGAGAAGGCGGTAAGTGCAGGCTATCTGTCTTGTACAAAATGCTCATGAAAGCTTTTCACAAAATGCTCACAAAGAACTTACAAATCGTAGGCCCTGTACAAAGCTCCTTAATGGATTAGTGCTGCTTCTTGCACATACCTAGCAACTGCAGAGTGGCATTTGCCATCCTGAAGCCTGTTTTCACACATTCAGTTATTAACTGATTAATTGTGAAGAAGGTCACAGCAGTGCAGTGTCAACATGTGGTACAAGTTCCCTCATAACTTTCTCAAGAGGGTGAATCACATGTGGATGTTCTTACCATTTACTCTATCTCATTTTTTCCCTGGAACTGCTGGTGCTGATCTGTGTTCGGAAGTACATCCTGAGTACCTTTATCTTCTCTCTGTTATGGCTATGAACTCATTGACATTTAAATTAATACCATCCAGAATTCCACCATTCACTAAAAAGCCCTAGGAAAAATGGATTCCTGTGCCTTAATCCTGAACTGGCAGAAATTTTGCATTTTATTCCTTTTCTACATTTCCAAGCAATGCAAATATAGAACAGTTGCAATAAACAAGAAAATACAGTAACTCTGGAGCTGAGGTTCACCCTCCAAAGGCCAGAATTGTTAAGAAAAAAACATATACTGGGGTTTTGCCTTTTTTAATGAAAAATACAAGTTATAGCAAATACACTTAAGTCACCAGCTTTACTTAACATACATGAAAAATATTTCTCTTCAGGAGAAAACATCCAACCTTAACTAAAGTGAAAATATGTTCTTGTGACAACTGACAGTGCTGATACAGGAACCCTAGGTCTTCCCCAGGTTAAATAACACCAGAAGAAAATCAAACCTTTCTTAAAACTTGGTGCTCTCAGTGAGGCCACCTAGTTGACCTGAAAACATTATCTCCCCAGTTGGATAGTAAGTTGTTCAGCCTTCGTCTTGCCTTCAGAAGCTATGATAGCATGTTATGCAATCTGGACATAATGATTTCAAAGAGATCTGCTGATTACTAGCATTCTAGTGACGCTAAATTTTTCTACGCTCTATTCCCATCTGATATCAATTTTCCAAAGAGCTGGACAACACTTTTCAAATGCAAATGCCTTTAGTTAAACTGTTAAATCCAATCCACACTTACGCCTTCCATAAACATAGTCAAATTTGCAAAGGTGCTAGGCTGTTACAGTCCCTCTTGGTCCCTGTGCAATTTATGGGATGTCAGCACTCCTGGAAATAGGACTTGCCTAATGGAGGGTCTTATTTTCTGACTATGTCTCAGGTCTGAGAATTCCCATCATGGTTTACAAGGCAAATGAAGTAGCATTTTTGAATTCGCTCATCTCTCACTCAAGAATTTAAATGAGCGGAAAAATATCTCTATCTGTGAGCAATTACTCTTAATAACCATATGGCAATTATGTGTGCCCCCAAGGGGAAGGTCTTTATTTTGTCATTAATTATAATTTTATGTGATTTGCATCATCACACCAGGAAGATTATACTAGCTTGCCTGGCAACCCAGGATATAGGTCAAATCCTAATGGCAGTGTTAGAAGAATGCAGCTTTATACTCCATTGTGAATGCCACGTATGCTCCCACAATGCAATTCCTCCTGGTTAAATACAGATGTAAGACTAAGGCTTGTAATCAAGGACTAATCATTGATTGCATTCTGCTTCACAGCTTGTGAAAGGCGTTGTTGTGGATCATTAGACATAGCCCCTTACAGGAGCGTAGGATTATTTATCTATCATCAGTTGCTTTACTCTCTTTGCAAGCAGTCTTGCAGCTATCAAACAAAAATGGCTGCTACAATGCAGAAGAATATGAATGTTATCAAATTACCTCTTTACCGAGCTGAGACAACCATGTTCATTTCCTGAGGTCCGGGAACCGGTTAATGATTGTTGGTGTCTTTTTTTTTTTTTTTTTTTTTTTTTTTTAATCTGGAAAATAACATAGTAACAGGTTAAAGAACCAAATAGCAATATGTTGCAGGGAGGAAGGACCATGGGTTTTTCCTATGTTTTGGGTGCATAGATGAGAGAACATTGGCAAGAGAGCTTGTAACACAGGAAATTGTTTGTGTTTTTATTTTTAACTCCTAGAAAATATAATGGCTGAGAATTATGTAAATTACATAGACTGGTCAAATTCAGAAGCTACAGTTCTATATAGTACCTTGCAGTTCACAATTCCAGGAGCAGTTACACAGCACTTTCCCATGGAATTTAAGTACATACTTTCATATGAAGCTTATACTCCACTGCAGAGTAATAAAGCAGAAAGAATAAGAAAGCTAAGCGGATGCTTCCACATTTTCCTAAAGAAGGGCTTTAAGTTTTACATCAGTTTAATTTCTCTCACTGGCTTACTGCAACTAACCCAGTTTTACATTATGGTTTCCTTTACTGTGAAATCAGTTTAATTACCCGATTCAAAGAAAAGGTAGATGCATCTTGACTCTGTGTGCTTGTATAGAAGACAACTAATAATGCCCTCTACTTGCCTCCCTGGACTGCTTTGTGGCTTGGTCAATCTGTGTTTGTAAGGCGCTTTCACTATGTCAAAGGAAAAGCCATAAAAAACCACAGAATACTATTCTTCAAGCAGGAAGAGGTCAATTCTGAGTCAAATTTTCCAATCACTTGTTAGACATGCTGAAGAATTAGCAACAAATGTAAGAATGAGTATAAAAGGTAGTTAGAAGTGGATTATTTTAAAAAGTATTACCAGTTCACTAGGGTAAATGTGGTGACATTTCACAGTAGAGAATGAGCAATGAAGTGAGCTTAGGGATTCTGCAAACTGTTTAAAACAAAATCAATGATAGCTATTTTATCTACTACTTCTTTTCCTTACAATAAGAAAATAAACAGTATTTAGTCCATCATCTCCACAATATCTGCAGTATAACAGAAAGGAAAATTGTGTTTCTTCTCCTGTAAACTGTTTAACTTGTTAGTGGTATATTCTGAGTAGCTAAGGAATGAAACTTATTACAAGTACCTTCATTTAGCATGCTGCCAAGTATCCTACTAGATATTTAGTGGTCCTGTTGACACTGATGATGCTGAAGTTTGTAGCAAACATACAGGATAGCTACGATACAGCTTTTTCAATAACATTAGAATGATTGAAGGCTTTGACTGTTCTGATGAAGCAATGTGAACATTTTTTCTTTAACTTCCAGGCCTTGTAACAGATTATCGGGTAAGTACAGCATCAATGTAATAATTAATACGATTACTGGTATATACTGGTATTTTCAGGACTTTTATTTTCCATTACTATCATAAACCTCAAACCCTTATGTTTCTTTCCAAGAAGGATGCAGCTTGCTAAATTTTTAACATTCCTCAAGCTGAAACTTTAAACTCTATTTTTTTTTTAAAAATTGTTCACAGGCAGAAATTGTCTTGCATGTGCAATATCTCAAGGTTTAGACAGTAGGAAGAAATGTCCTAAAGATTTTTTTTTTCCTTAACATAGTGAATAATACAATTTTTTTTAAAGAAAAACGCATATGTGTTTTAATATTTAACCAGTAGAAACACTGTTGTTTTGAAATGGAAAAAGGGCCTGTCATTGTAGATGCTAACCCCACAACTGTAAACAAGCCAATGTACATGAGCTTCTAAGGTACTTATTTTTCTAAAGCCTTCGAGGATAATTCAGGATGCACAAAGAAAATTTGACTTCCCTTGTGACCTTTTCATTCTGACACCAACCTCCTTTTCCAATTTTAATTTGAAACTTTTGAGTATTAAACAGTCTCACCAGGGCATTAACCAGGAATAGACATTTCTACTGTTATTTGACGTGCCTCTAGCAACCACCTGTAGGCTGTGGCAATGCGGTGTGCTTCAAAATCATTGCAGAATGTACAGTTTCTGCAGTATCCCTGCAACGGTGACTTCTAACGTGGGTGTCCTCCCTTCTCCCTGGCTTGCAGCACTGGCAGATCCCCCTGGGCAGGAGGTTCCGCTCCCTGAAGCTCTGGTTCGTGCTGAGGATGTATGGGGTCACGGGGCTGCAGGAGCACATCCGCAGGGTGAGTGGAGTTTGCTTTCTTGGGTAACCTGTGGTGGGACGGGAAGAGAAAATGAGCTGGCTACCTATCTACTTTCCGTGACTTCTGTACACGTCAGAAAGCACAGGCAACAGCTTTTAGACAGCTCGGTTCCATAGGGGTGCTGCTCGTTTGCCCCACGTAGTGTCACATTTTCATATCATGGCGGGTTCAAAACTGTCATCTGTTTTGTGTTAATCTTTAGGGAAGACAAGTCTAGGAATTCAGAATTTCTACCATGTGGGACCATAGTTCCCTCTCAAATTAAGCCAGAGCACATCCATGGTTTATACTGCGGAAAAACATGTTTATTCATTGCTTCTTTATTTTATTAATGTGCATGCAATGATAGCATGCTTTGATTATGATTAAGGGATACAGTAACTTATAGGGCATCCCTACCTCTGCTGCTTCTTTGTTTTGTGTTTAAAATACATCTTTTTTTAAAAAAGAGAATGTGTACAATTTACAGTTTGTTAACATTGTTAGGAATAAGTACTAAGTTTATTCTTGATGTAAAAAGGAGGAGTTTTTTAATCACTAAAAAACACAGCTGGCACCAGTCTAAATTATATATATACTTCCTCTGTAGCAGTAAAGTCAAATTCAAGCATACCTTTCATCATTATGAAGTTTAGGGAAACTTCTAGTGAGGAGATCCATGAGTTGGCTCTAAAAATTTACAAAAATATCCATTAGCTAAGGGTCTGGTCTAGTACACCAAACTCCCCGCAGACACACATTCCTTTCTATTGTGGTACTAAACAGATTAATTCCTAAGAAAGGCTTTTTCCACTGCTGTAAAATCACTACATGAGGAAGTCTCTTTCGATTTGGAAAGGTTCTGGGATAGAGGGTACCCTCTTTGCTTCCCTTTTTTCATCACACTGTAATTTTCAACTGACTGATATCAAAATTAGACTTTTATCCTTAATGAGGCTTTCAGATATAAACTTTGACAACAGTGGTAATCCTGATATTCTGTCATCCTTGTGGCAATCTGATACATATCCTTCTGATGAAAAATTGATACAAGGTTTGTTATTGCTTCACTAGGCTACCATTACAGTTTCTAGTGGAATTATCTCTCAGATTTCTGGGTATGTTGCCAAGTTTTTAAGTAGGGCTAAATCTCTCACTGGGAAAATAGAGGATTGGAAGCCTCATATCAATTGCATGGCCTTTTATCAGGCTGGTTTCCACAGGTCAGTATTTACATTCAACAAGTTCCCTCTTTCCCTGCCTCCCAGCCGTTTCCCTGACTGTCCAGCCAAAAAGTGCTTGTCTTCCTATAAGCATAGCTGAAGACCAGGTTTTTATATTTTCTGTGACAATACAGTTCAGGAAGGCTAAGTAAATCAATCTTTTCTTAAAGATACTGACTCCAAAATAAAACGCTAATATGTTCCCTTATTTGTAAAGGTAATTCAGACAGCTAGATCTCCAAGGGCTTGTTGAATTGAGTGTGTATGTTTAATACTTCGTTAAGGACTATATTGTTCCCCAGTATACAGAGAAAATAAGTTATGACCTTATGTTTGCAACTTTGAAAGGGGAAGAGGGGTAATTAAGGGCAGAATTTGTATCTCATTGTATACATCTGTCAAACTGGAACCATTAAGTTAGTTTCTCCTCGCCACCACCCCCACACCCTGCCCCAGATGAATGATGATTCAATTCAGTGGGTTCCAAAGCAGCTTTAAAAACCCAAGTAATTTCTGTCTCCAGCAATTCTCAGTTGAACTTAAATTTCGAGAAACAATTGCATTTCATTTGCTTCCTGCTCTAGCAGAATTTAAGATATCTCTTGCGAGTTTGCAGACATGTTGCTAAAGTTATATCAGTAGCTGCAAAATAACAATTATAAATGTGTTTCATATCTTGCACATTTTCCTCTCTTCTCAGGAATTATCGTGGGTTCCAGATATATTGTGATGACTTTCCTTTTGGTAGTGTAGTAATGAAGTATGTAAACCCACCTGACACTGGTTTATATTTTCAAACCAATAGACAAGTTTCCAAATGAAAACTAATTTGGAATTTAACCTCACTTGTTAACTTCACTTTAGCATTGCTTATCACAGTGCTTGACCTTGAAAAGTTGCTTTCTTTTAAACACGTTGTAGCATCTTGCAAATAACAGCTTTTATATTCCCATTGCTGGCAAAGGCAGTCCTTGAAGAGAATAGCTGGTACTGTATCTTGTGGACTTGGACTTTTAGCTGGGTTTTAAGGGAACCTCTGTAGTTGCCAGAATTATTTCTGAAGCTGCATTTATTACAGTGGGTGATAGAGTGGACATAGGTGGAATGAGAAGAGACCTAAGAACAGTGGCAGAAGCAGATATTGCAACCTTCAAGTGGAGAGCAGTGTGGCTGGAGCTGGGGAAAAAGGGAGAAGTGCTCGCGCTCTGTCGTGTTATTAAGGAGTTGCCCCAGAGAAAGGGCCACAGAGTCAGGCAGAAGAGCAGATGTTTGAAACAGCTCCTTGGGCTGGAACCTGGGGAAGGGGATGCCTACGTTTGGGATGTAGCAGGCAGTCATACACCACGTAGTTTTCATACATCAACGTATCTGTGTGTAGGGCATGTCGTTCCTGTTCACGCTATACAATAGTAGCTAAGGTGTGCCTGTTCAGATGCAGGGCTGTGCCTTATGGAGAAATTTGGGACCTAGGGTTTCAATTCCTTTCTGAGTTTATAAAAATCCCAGTATGGATGCTGTGATCACCTAGGGAAAAAAAAAAAAAAAAAAGACACTTCAGCTCCTAAGTCATACAAAACTGTAGGAGGATTTATCCAGTGTTTATAGACTTCTAGTTAGGCTTCTTTTGTGGACCCAGGTGTTACTTACAAAGTGATTTGCGATTTTCAATAGTAATGAGCTTCTGACATGATATAGAGGCAAAAAGCACTGCATATCCTTAAGAAGCCACCCTATTTGCTGTGTGATTAGCAAGCTTCTATATGGAAGACCAAAGATATCTGTAACTATCTCTTCACAAACTTTTCTTTTTTTCTGGATGTAAACTACCACAAAAACCTATTTGTCTCTTTTTTTTTTTTCCTGTCTTTTATTAGTATGTTTTAAGAAAAAGATGTTTGTTATGTTTGCAACCTTAAGGTCTGCATCAAAATGACTAGATAACCACTGCAATTGGCATTTACTTGTACTGAGGAAGGCATTTAGGAACTAAAATATTCCTGGGAGATTTGAATGTGTGACTTGGGTTTAGACACAGTAACTTTTTTTGTTTTCCAAACCTTCCAGTTACGCACTCTTTTCCCAAACAACATGTAATATTAACCTATTGCAAAGTATAGGTTTTAAAGCAGTGGTAAAGGGGAAGACAGTCATCTCTGAAGGATGTGGGGAGGGAAAAATACAAATTTTGGAGGTAAGTCCCAAAGCCGCAGAGATGTACAAAAAGGGCAAAACCAACAACAGTAACAGTCTTCTGGACTGATTCCAAACATTCAGAGTCAGTACAAATGTGAAACCCAAACAGCCTGTTTGTAAATGGCCCATTTGCAAACTGCTTGACCATCTTTGTTAGTTTAAGTCCTCTCAAAGAGCTCGGAAGTAATTTGAGAAATTTAGAGGTTAATGTTTTTGTGTGTGATCCCCATGAACATTCTGACTCAGATGAATCCTCTGTAGGACCAGAAGAAATCAGTGTACTATGTCCTCCTTTCTTCGCTGAAGATGATGAATTCTATTAGAATTTAATGGATATTAATACATGATAAAGCAGAGACCAAGATACTGGAACTGTACAGAACAGCAATGCCAGAGACGGCATTCAACTGGGGAGTGGCACAGTCCAAGTTGCTGTTGAGAAGGCTCTGCAGACAGCATTTTCCTTCAGAGTGTAGAGGGATGCAAGCTATGGCAGGCAGAGAGGTGAAATCTATAGGAGGAAAAGCATGAAGTGATCAAGGCTAAGCAGGTATGCTTATTTGCATATACACACTGATGTACTGTGATGCTTCAGAGAAGCTCCCTTCAGTCAAAAACTATTTTAGTTCTTGAAGGCTTTGCCCAAAAATCAAAATTCAGTTTGAACACCTCAATGCAGAAGCATTTATATTTATATTCACACATATACGTACACAAATACAGATTTTTTTAAAATAGGGACCCCATCTTAATGCCTCACATGTTTACTGTTCCCATTAGTGATTATGTAAGACACTTCCCTTAATCCTGAATAACCAAATAAATTAGATCCCTTTCTTGTTTCACTTCTCACTGCAGAAGAGCAATGGTTATTTACCTGAGATAGATAGTGATACACAAAAATTCCTTACAAGCTTCTTTTCTTCAATCTGCTAAATTTCACTGTGAAGAGAAGGGCTGGTATTCTGTTCCTATATACCAAGACTTTTCAGGCAACTAACGCAGTCCATGTGATTCCACTTTGGGGACCCACATGGTAAAGGGATTGTCCAAATGATATTGCTAGAAACAGTATGTGAGTTGGTTTGCATACGTCCACTTTTTTGTTAAAATATATAACAGCATTAAATAAAAGAATTTTTAAAAGTTAAGTAATATTTGAACGTCAGCATTACGTTAATGGTGCTAGGGACACAGCATGACACAAATGTCAAAATCAAAAGCATTTGGAGGTTTAAAATATCCATAGATCAGGCTTGGTATGTACACATTCAGCAGAAAACTGAGAACAGCCTGTTACTTTTTACCTCTCCTCCTTTCTTATCCTTAGTTTCAGTGCCCGCAGTTCTCCAAACAGGACTTTATTTTCACAGTTTACCTGCCTGTCTTGAAAAGTTGAAGCACTAAAGCCACACATGTCCTCCTGTGAGTTCTTGCCATGCTTGTGTCCGGAGCGCAGGTGCGGCTCTTGGACTCGCAGAGGCAGGTGTGATACCTGAAAGCCCTTCGGTTTTACAGAGTTAGAACTTGCAGGCTTAAAAATGTTTAACTTCATTGGGTTTAATTATGTTTGGTTGTAACAATCTTTGTAAAAGCAACTCAGGATAATAGCTTATAGTTCAAAGGTGCAGGTCTTTGGGTAAGTGTGTTAAGCAAAGCTATTACAGGTGAAACCAGTTAAATCGCCACTTTCTCGCCAGTCCAGTTCTGTCTAATCTAAAACACTTGGTGCCCCCCAGTGGCTTTACAAATTATTGCTATTTGTTAAGTCTCGCTATGGATAAAAGTGCTTGAATCCACACATGAATACAAAATACTTCCAGAATTTTGGTTTGTGTTTTACTGAATAGTCTCTATTTTTCCTTGCTTTTATGTCTTTCAAATTCCTGAAAAATCCTTTTGTGCAAAAAGTGGACATAAATACTTGCTACAAAATGTACAGCACGGGTTTGGAGTTTTCTTGTACAAACTACTCGCAGTAAGCCAAGTCTTAAATTTTTGTTTTATTTGGTTCTTACCCAGGTAAATTTTGATTAAATTCAGTTGGTGATTACATTCAGCTGAACAGTTGTGAAATTCTTACCTCATTGAACATGATGTTTCTTATGGCTTTGATTTCCAAGACGTGGTATATGCAGTGTGAAATTTTGCAGAGCTGTGTAAAAGACATCAGTTTAGTTAAGGCTATGGAACATGAGGATAGGAGGAGACAGTAAAAGATCATTACAACACGTATGCATATTTCACATACCTTTTCCATGCACTTATGCATACAAGTATCTGTATATATACATATACTTCTGGTCAATTTTCATAGCTGTTTATATTAGCAGAACATTCAAATGCCTTGGAAAGGACTAGGCATTTTATTCATCTCATTCCTGACTCAAAAGAGCTTTCAGTCTAATTTTAGAGGGAGATGGTAAATGGATGTAACAAACAGCAGAAAGGAAGTGGTAACAACAGTAAGATTGGCTGGTTGCATAGGGTACCAGTATGCCCAATATGAAGGTTTTGAAGCAATGTTTTGATTCAATATAAACAATGTTTTTCTATTTTAAGAAATAAACAAACATCAGAAAGCTATGATTAAGACTGCAAAATGTGTTGGGGTTGGTTTTTTTTTTTTCTTTTCTGTAATTTCTGTTTTGCCTTGTTCTTGCCCTTTTGGAATAAGTTCCTGCGAGCTAAAACATTCCACATCTAACCCTGGCCCAAAGTGAAATGTTTCATTTTTGTTTGATATCTGTCCTTGAACTTGCAAAAAGACAAAGTGCAAAAGCAGGAAAAGACATGGAGACATGGGCTTAGTTGTTTGTTTTTGTAAAATTATTTGCAATCATAAATATATCAAACCTAAGGAACTTTTAAACATCATTTTAGATGTTGCTGATAATTTTTGGTGTAGATTGGCTATTGCATGAAGACAAACTGTAATTCTAATAGCTGGTTGCTGTTGTCATTTGGGTTTTTTTTTTTTAGGGTAGTGAGCACTGAACTGATGATAGCCAGTGAGAGGGGGACTGGATAAGGTACTGCAGGTACCTGATGAGGATATGGGTTCTTTTCTTCCAAGAGCTTTTGAATTAATTCATCTTCTGTTTGGAAGAAAGCAAAATGTGGTACAAGTATGCAAGCATCACTGACTGATGTTAAGACTTCCCAGCTGGCTGTTAATATGCCTGTTGGTATTTTTCCTATTTGTTTGATTTTGGAAGAGCACTGGTTTCCTATGCTTCAAAATAATTTCCCTGGCTTGGTGTTCAATGCCACTCTTTTTTCCCCAGTAACTTCTAAACAGGTTGGCTGAGATTTGCTACTCATTTTCTTGATTATACTGCCATCACCTTTCTTTTCAACTAAACCTGAGCACCCAGGTCAGAAGAGCGAGCAAGTTCTCCCCTTCTTCACAGTTATTCTCATATTCAGTGAACTATTCTAAAAAGTGTATCTTTCCAGCTTATTTTGCACTGGAATAGTGATCATTTTCTCTCTATATACCTGTGCATCTCCCTCTTTCACCATAATAACTTTTGGACTCTTTAGCCATTCCCAGCCAAAACTGACAGTGGTAGAAAGCCTAAAGAAGAATTATTACAATTATTTACTATTAATATGGTATCATATAAAACTCTGCTGAAATGTTTCATTAAGAAACAGACTAGTACTGCGTAAGATAGACTGAGCTACTAATAAAGTAATGGCTCGATATGGTCTCTGGAAGTCATAACTGGGATGTAAGTTAACATAAACAGATGGCGATATGTGAATATTATCACATATCAGAAGAGGGAACAGAGAAAAGAGATTAGGGGTGGAAACGATTTAGCACATCTTTTCTGTTGAATCAAATTTGTACAACGTAGATACTCTCTTTCTCTTCTTAGCATGTCAGGCTGTCGCATCAATTTGAACATTTAGTCCTTCAGGATGGAAGATTTGAGATCTGTGCTGAGGTTGTCTTGGGACTAGTCTGTTTTCGGCTGAAGGTAAGGCAGCTAAGACCTCCTATTTCTTCTGTCATGTTTTATAGCAATACAATAACCTGCAATTGAATATAGTCTTTGTAGTTAATGTATTTAATTATTTTTTAAGGAAAGTAAGGGGAGTTCACGTAGATCAAAGCAGATTAAAGAAAGAAGCTTAAGACAATTTTAAAAAAATTAATCAAATGCTTAAGAGAAATTCAAGCATACTAGGGTATGGAAATATATAGTCAAGGCAAACAAATAGTCTAACCAGTCACACAAAAATGACCACTATATTCTATGCTTGATGGGCTTTGATGAAGGTGATTGTTTTAATGTGTTTCCCTAGATATTTGTATATGAAGTGTGAGTGTGTGCATATATTACATGTTTTTTGTCAAGTTAATTTTATATGTGTGTATATTTAATATCCAATTTTACATATATATATATATATAAAAAATGACTATCATGGATGAAGATTAGAGTAGTAAACACTTTTTGTTGTTTTCTTTAAAGAATACATTTTAATTTATAAAATCCTACTGTCAGACTGGGCAAATTGGAACAAGACATGAGTAAGAAGAGGTTGCGTGGGAGGGCAGCTTCCCAACTGCCCTCAGCCCTGGTCTGCTTTTTTTTGCTGAACATGACCCTTTTGCCCCTCTTGGTCTTTCATTTCCCAAAATCTCTGTAAGTGCCAAGTTCATTGATGTGGAGACCTTACCCGACAGAAACTAGAAAACTTACTCTGCACTCAGAACATAAGAGCTGCAGTAGTTGAGAGGGCTCAGTTGTTTAGTCAGACATTAAAAGGGGATCAGTATCTTATTTTAGGTAAAGAGCTCATTTAATAGAGGAGCTTGCAACTAAAGCCTCTGTAAAGGGCTGGATTGTGACACCGAATCTGAACACCAAGCAATAACAATAACAGCACTGATGTTTTCTAGTTCACGTGATACCTAAGTGAGCTTTTAGCTTTTCCGAAGGCTCACAAGCACATCTTGGCTCCTTCTGGGTAGTGTGGTATTACTACTTTTCACAAATTCTTTTCTCAGTCATTCAGTTGCTCCAGTTACCTGAGTTTGATGCAATTGGCTGAAGGAGCTAACAAATCTTTAACAATAAGGTAGTGGTGAATTCACCTGGAATAGGAAAATGGTTTTGTTTGAATTTATGTTGTTTAAAATAAAAGAAAAAAACGTCTGGTGCTAGGGGATCAGACAGAATGTGGAGTTTTTTCAGTAAGTAGAAACATGAATATTATTTCTTTCCTAACAAGAACTTTTAAAAGATTTTGAGGAATAGGTTCTGTGGCTTTTATTGCTCAATAACAAGATGTTGGTTGTAGTCTGCTCTTTCACATGGAACAAGCAAACACTAGGTTTGCAGATCCAGAGACAGCTGTTACTCAGTGCTCTACATTTACTTTAAAGGAACAGTCCTGGTGAAATAGAGCATAGCAACACAGGAATTGTCACTTTTGATCAGACCAGTAGTTCATCTACATCTGTTCTCCTGTCCCTGATGATCCAGAGGAAGAAATCGCATCTACAGGGAAAGACAATTTTACAATAGGAGGTAAATATTGGACACCTAGCTAAGAAACGTTTGGACAAGTTGTAGAATAAAGGCATGATTCTGCTGAAAACCAGTGTTGAAACAGCAGTGTTTTCATCGCTTCTCTTCCCAGTACAAAAAAAAAAGAAAACAAAACTAACAAGCTTTTAAATGAAGAGTGTTTTATGGTTATTTATGCATCTTTACTTGCTTTTTAAACCACTCTTTGAAAAATCTTCCCGTGATTTCTATAGTTTGTCTTAAAATGCATCTTAGAAGTAGGATACTTCTAACTTTTATGTAGTTACAGTAGGACTAAGGGACAGGGGACTTGAACTGTAATGCTGCACAGCTGTAAAAGTATGAAATATTTTTCCTTCCTTTGTTCTTGAGAAATCCTTTTGTATTTTTTTTGCTTATCTGTAACTTTTAATTTTTTGCCTTTCACACGGTTGAACAGATGGACTAATAATCTATGACTTTCATATTATAACTATTTCATCAAATGTATCATGCCAAAGGGTTAATTTTTGGCCTCCTTGTCATGTCTGCAGATGAATACAAGTCAAGCTAGTCATTTCTCCAGAGGAGTGAGAATACCGTCTTATTGAAGCTGACAGACTCAATCAGAGCTGGCTTCTCAAAGCTCTGGGAGAGGATTAGTCACGAGTAACTTCAATTTGACGTGACACCCGAGTGTCACAGCAGCCCCTAGGTGCAGCTCTGAGAGCAGAACAGAAGAAAGATATATAAATCTTTCTTCTTCCTCCCCTCACCCCTGCCAAGGGATTTAACTTAACATCATATAACTGCTTGTATTGCCTAAAAGTTAGTGCTGTGCATTTCATATTAAAGGCAAGGATCATCACTTTAATGATAAGAAAGCAGTATATCATTGTCACCAGTGACTGACCCATAATGGGTGGGGACTTGCAAAACACCGCAGTTGGTCCTTTTCTTAGAAGCATTCTAATTGCTTAGCCATGAATTTCAGGCTTCCATCCAAATTCCCTAACAACTTCTGCTAAGTCAGAACAAGGTTTTGACTTGGGTTCAGCTCTAACTCTAATACGATACAAACCCATGAGAATAATACATTTATCCTCAGTGCGAATGGGAAACTGTGTCTCCCTTATGCTTTGTTTTTATATGGAAAAAGCTAAGCAGCCAAGTCACAACTGCGCAGATGTGAGAGGACATGTTTTCTGATATGGATGTTTCCAAGAAGACCTATGCCGCTACAGTAACAAAACTGCTGCTGAACAGACGGATTTGTCCATCTCTGACTCTTTTCCCACAGTCAGTGTTCAGTAAAGGAACACTGTGGTAAAAGCACAGATGCTCCTAGCATCTCTTGCAATTCTGCGTTACCAGCAGTGTAATAGAAAGAGTAAAGGCTGTACAATAGCTAAGATACTTCCCCAAGGAATAAAATTATAGCACTCAAGATCAACATGGTATATCCTAAGCTATGATGGCAAACTGCCCAGTGATGCTGAAGCCATCTCTGGGTCTGCTGATATAAAAGTTAGACGGACAGGTTCCTTTAATTTGGATAACAAAGACTGTCAAAGATCCACAGCTAGCACTTCATCATGTGTTGCTAAATCAGACAAAAATCCCAAGATTTCTGGGATCCCTTCTTTCATTGTTTAAATTTAAAGCAATTTAGTACTGTTTTTGAAAATCTGATGACATCTTTTGTTTTATTCTCAAATGCTGATGGACATGAAGTAGGAAAACCATTGATTCAACATTAGCTGAACCTGCAAAAGAACCAGTACTCCTCCATGCAGTCCTATTTCTTTTGAGATTTGGTATTAAGAATGCACAGCTGCTCCAAGGGAAATCCTCACATTCCTTATTTGAGCACAAGGAGAATGAAGTACACTAGAATGAGATAAAATTCAATACTGCATGCATGTAGAGTCCCTCTCACTTTCTGCAAGACATTTAACATTTATATCTTTGTTTCCCAGAATGCAGAAGACTGTTTACTTCCAGTGAGAGGGTCAGTTTACCATGTTTCTAAAATCCTCCCCCTCCCCCAAACCACTCTGTAGCATTCTGTGATGGACACTTCCTATAGAACTTGAGGCAAACACTTTTTTAGGGTTTCTACTGATAGTGTGAAGGTTAACTTATGCCAGGGATACATTACCTTAACTGTTTCTTAATTAAGGGTAAGATTTCCGTCTTCATATTCAAAAGACTCTCACAGCAGCCATGCTTAAGTGAAGACTGGAAGGTCTGTTTTACAAATGTTAGTATAGTTCATTGCAAAACTTCCTCCCACATTTGTTTGATTACATCTAAGAAAAGTGTAACAAAATGGATGCAATAATGAATGCTTTTACATGAAGCTACATAGCTCACGACCTTAGGTCACAAACAAGCAGTCAGCCATCACAAATGCCCCAGTGTGAACACTGCTTCTAAACCCCAGTTAATCCATAAACCTCTTTGTGGCTGAAAAATTATCTCTTGCGCCGTCATCTTTTTGTAATCCTTTGATGGCAAAGCACTGAGAGATGAGAAAGTGGCTGCGTGTTACTGGTACTACTTGGGCTTGTCTGCTTGGTGGGATTTACATATTCCAAACTTGCTTCTGAAATTCATCACTGTATCTGTTGAATTACAATGATTTCAGGGCTCAAATGAACTAAATAAGGCACTTCTTAAAAGCATAAATGAGGCCAAGAAGATTCATCTGGTCCCATGCCACCTGCGAGAGAAGTTTGTGCTACGTTTTGCTATTTGTTCCCGCACAGTGGAATCCACCCACATCAAGTTTGCCTGGCAGCACATCTCACAGCTGGCAACTGATCTTCTGAAAACATGGGAGCAAAACCACCACCAGCAGTAACAGCAGTGAAGTAGCAGTGGGGAGGAGGTAATTAACTGGCTTGCTCTCTGTTGCCAAGTTTTATTTTAGGGGCAGGTGGGAAAGTCAAATTATGAGGGAAAAAAAGTACAAAACCTGTTGTTACATAGCCCAGCTGCAGTAGCAAAATCCTTGCCAGCAAGTTGTGTTGTAACCTTAGTCATTCCTTCTCTGTACTGTAGTTTCATCTTGCCTGTATCCAGGATGCACATAGCCATGGGGACTCGAGCTGTCATTTCTTACCAGTTTGTAATCAAGAGCATTTATTGAGCCAGGCAGTGGAAATGGAAAGGTTAGTGCTCCCTCTGTTGTCCCCATTAACCGCTAGCACACCCACTCCTTTCTTCACAGATGAAACTGTGAGGTGTTATAACTAATTAATTTAACATTACTATGACTTCAGAAAGTATCCAAGTTGGGAGAAGTTCAGCAACCTGGTTATAACTCTGTTCAGGTCCTATCTAAACAGGCATGCACAAATGTTGTTGTCATGATTTGGGGCAGTATCATGTCATGACGCACTTGCTGCAATAATTTTGTAAATGAAGTCAGATCAGGGGGGAGTGAGCACTAAATGAATGCTGACGGTCCTTATGGCAGGTTCTCTACTTTCTCTTAAAGGGTTTGCTTTTAAAACAGCCATTTTGTCAAATCTCAGCAAATGGGTTATGCTGGCTATTGGGTTTCACTTTGATCATTCAGAATGAGGCCTCTTAAAAGCTCCTTCTTAAGACTTTTGTCAAAAGCCATGTGCTACCTGGTATTCTATATTTTTAACCAAGTTATAAGCAGTGGTTACTTGAAAATAATCTGTAAGCTATGTTCTGTGAAATAGAGTTGAGATTTCTTTTTATGGCTACCATTCTTCTTACTTCATTGTGTGATAAATCTTTGACAAAATGTGCTAAGAAATGTGATGGCAAAAATGTTACTCTTCGTTTCTCAAATTAGCTAACAAGATAACAAATTACAATAAAAATAGAAATTAAGAGAACTACCCCCCAAAATATGCTGTGGTGCCCCCATTAGTGGTTTTCTTCCATTAACAGTGACACATGGAACATGAAAATATTGGAAAACAATTAACCTTCAGAGAAAGTCAAATAATGTGTACTTGACACAAGCCATTGATATGTCATCCTGTTGAACGCAGGTACAGTAAAGAGGTGAAATGAAAGTCAGAAACAATATCTGACTTTAATAAGTACTTCTGCCATTTTAAAAACATAAATTCCAGACAGTTATTTCTATGTAAATAAGAACAAAATAAAGAGCTACTCCAAGAAAAATAATTTGTAGGATTAATTTCTACATTTGCATTTGTTTTAATCTTTTCCTTTTACTGCTCATATTAACTTCTACAGCATCTTGAACAGCTTGCACAATTATTCAGCTTTCTTCCTCCATCCCTTGCACGTATAATTCCTACATTTGGGAAGTAGCAAGTAGACTATGAAACATGCACCGGGAAAGTTAATTTGGCAAACAGTCTGCTCCTACCCACCATCTTCCCAGAAGGGATTAAAGAAGTTGACACCTCACTGCTGTGGTGCAAACTGGGGAAGGATTAGTATGAATGTGTGTGCAAGTGCTACGTAAGAGGTGTGCATGAATCCTGACGCTTAGGAAGAACTGACCAAGCTCTGCATTTCCAGCAGGTCGAGCCACGCAACTAGGGGAGGCGATGGCATACCGCCCTTCTGTAAGGCTAGCCTGGAGCTATGTTATCCACCCAGATGGAAAAGCTGATTACTATTTCTTTAAGGAATTGGTTTCACAGGTAACAGATGAAGCAAGGGGTGACAAATTAATCTGGCAAAACCAAGTAATATTCTGGCAAACCCAAGTAATATTCAAGCAGGTGACTGAGCCATTCCACAAGATACTATTCTCAGCCACAGTATCAGAAATTTTGATAGCATCATTCTCTTTAGCAGAACCAATGTGAAATTAAGGTTTTCTGTAGTAGCACAATGCAGTAGATTGGTAGACTGAAGAGAGTGGAAAATGCTGGCAGTTGTTTCCTTTCTCTGTTATTAGTTTTTTTAAAACATTATTCAGTTTTCATGGCTTGGGAAACAATGTTCATCCATAGCACATATGGTCCACACTGATACCATTTTACAAATTTACATTATGAAAACACTAGAATCTAGGAGCCAGAGAAGAATTACACCTTCTCTGTGAGACAGACCAGTATTTTGTATGTGAAATATATAACCAAGTCTGTCCACGAAAAAAAAAGAGATCAGATTCTGATCAAAGCTATCGTAAGAGTAAATCCAGGATAATTCCACTGAAATGAAATGGAGTTGCTTTGGGCTTATGTGACTATAATTGAAATTAAAATCTAACTAATAAGTATTGGAAAAGAAATGCATAAAGTAAGACAACACCAGACTGAATATAAGTGGATTTTGGTGGAAATCCTCTCCATGGAAACCAGAGCAGAGGTGGATGATGCATGCCTGTGTGAGCCTCAGAACTGCTGTAGAACAGGGACGCAGGCAGGATGCACATCCAAACCCAGGAGAGGTGAACTGTTCCCAACAGCCCAGGATTAGACACAGGTCCCTCTAGACATTTGTGGGAAAATGTTGCCAAAACTGACATTCAATTAAACATTTTTCAGCATGGGTATCAGTTTTAGAAAAGGCTGTTGTCCAGATACTGAAACTTATTTTGGCAAAGAATTTAGGATAAGGGTTAATTTAAAATATTATAAATGCAGTAGAACTGTTAATTTATTTTTGTTTTTAAAGAAGTGATATAAGTAAATCTTCTAATAAATAGCAGTGACAAGACCCATGGAATTACATTTCCCCATGGCCAGCCCAATACAGAAATCTGAAGTTCACAGTTCTAGTTTTTCTGAAATTCTGGGATGATTTGAATATGTAATTGGTGAGGGCCGCTGTCGTGGTTTAACCCCAGCCAGCAACTAAGCACCACGCAGCTGCTCACTCACTTCCCCCCCACCCAGTGGGAAAAAAAGTAAAACTCGTGGGTTGAGGTAAGAACAGTTTAATAGAACAGAAAAGAAGAAACTAATAAAGATAATAATAACACTAATAAAATGACAATAATAATAGAAGGATTGGAATATACAAAACAAGTGATGCACAATGCATTGCTCACCACCTGCCGACCGGTGCCCAGTGAGTTCCTGAGCAGCGATTCCCCCCAGGCCAACTCCCCCCAGTTTATATACTGGGCATGACATCACATGGTATGGAATACCCGTTTGGGTCAGCTGCCCTGGCTGTGTCCCCTCCCAACTTCTGTGCTCCTCCAGCCTTCTTGCTGGCTGGGCATGAGGAGCTGAAAAATCCTTGACTTGGTATAAACACTACTTAGCAACAACTGAAAACATCAGTGCGTTATCAACATTCCTCTTATACCAAACTCAAAACATAATGCTGTACCAGCTACTAGGAAAACAATTAACTCTATTCCAGCTGAAACCAAGACAGCCGCTTTAGTATTCAGTCTCTCATACCCTCTTTTCCCCACGTGATAATTCCTTTGTAGAGTATTAATGTTAGGTCATCTGACAATGGAATCTGGGCTATGTAATCAACTCAAGAACAAAAGTGTTGAACATTTTGAAAGAAGAACCTAACTGCTGTTTCTGTTCTGTAGCTTTGCAACATACCTGTAAGCGAAAAATACTGTATGAATAGTTAATATGTGAACCTGGATTTATTGTGCCCTGTGTGCAAAAGTTAATGCAGTCTGTGCCAATTAATACTGTTCGATGTTAAAAATAATTACCAAATCTCAGAATTGTACTTTAGTAGAATATCCACATCTCAAGGGAGACAGTGCGGCTACTAGAGGAGGAGGGAAAAAAGTAACTTTTCAGCAACCATTTTTTTTTTTTTTTAAATAGTAGAGTGCTAGTACAATGCTTACATTCTTAGTAATAATGACAGATTATGAATATATTTATTATTGATGGGGAAATATTGAAAAGATAACGTATTTATAAAAGTATTGTTAATATATTATACTCTGAACTGCATTATAATTATTAAATTTCTAATTTTCTCTTGCCTTTACATGTAAGATTCTGCTCATGCTGGTTGTTTTTTTGTTGTTGATGTCTCCTGTAAGGATACCATATTTGATGAGTAGTACCCACATTGCAGTTGCCTTACAACAGCAGTCTAAACCCTGAGACATGCGTAAACTTGAATTGCTCAAAGACGGGAGCAAATGAGAAATACAACTGAGAACCGTGAAGACCAGGGTGGTGGGGGCAGATTAAATACCCACCGGTGGATGCTATCTACATAGCATATGTAGAGTCTGTATGACCTTAATGGAAAGATAATCAGACGTTTAGTGCTTTTTTATTGTAATTTGTGAGCTGTCGAGTTCCTTTAAAATCTGTATCCAAAGCGTACTAAACAGACATGTAGGTTTTAATTGGCAGCATTAATAAATGGAAACAAAACTATGACTATTGTCTGTCTTTGCTCTTAACCAAGCTTTTCCCATTTTATTCATGCCAGATGCGCTGTAAGGGGTCCAGCTTCCCCACTCGGGTTACGTCAGTGCCCTGATTTTCATCATCGGTGACTTGTTCTCAACGTGTTCTTCGAACAAATTACTTTTCAAATTAGAGTTCCCGTGGGAAGTTTCCTCCCCAGCAACACGAGTCTGAAAAATACGGGGCCGTAACCAGGGTTGATGCCGACCCTTCCGTAAAGTTCCGCGTGGTCCTGCAGCTGGATCTACCGCTGGAGCCAGCCGCCCGGCTTCAGCTGTGGTTTGCGGCTCAGGCGCCATCAGGTAGGAGAAGGCAGCGGCCCGTTTCGTTAAGCCCTGCGCGGCTGCAGCCCGCGCTCCCGAGGGGAGCTCGCAGCCGCAGGCTCCTTCGCTCCCTGCCCCTGCGCAACCCACGGGAAATCGGGCGAGCACGCCTTGGGGGAAACTCGATGGCAGCAAGCGTTACAGAGGATACACGTTAGCCCAAGTTTGTCTTAGGTGATGGCTCGCAGAGTTTGAGGACAGACAGTTTAATGTGCTGCCTGCGCTGCTGGTGTAACAAAAGCCTGACAGTAACTGCAAGAAGTGTTTCTCACAGGAAATTAAACGTTCACCCACGCAGAAGTGACTGTGTTAATACCAGAGGCGTGACTGCAGCGTAGCGTGCTGATTTGCATCTAGATCGGTGCGCTAATTTGACGGTGGGTCGGCCCGATGCAGCTAGGGCCTCCGCGACCAGGTTCAGTTCGCGGGATGCCTCCACCCGGGCCACCGCCTTTTGCCCTGCGAGGCACCGTGTTACTCACCAGGCAGTCCGGCCGCTGCTGCCGGGACCTTTCTCAGAGTTTTTCTCCCCAAAAGGCCCGTCCAGCAGCACGCCCGCCGCCCGCCTGGGCCGAGGGCGGTCGCTGAGGCGAGGGGCGGCGCCTCCGCCCCGCCCTTCCCGAGGCACGGACCCCGCGTCTATTGGAGGGCGCGCGCCTCCGGCGCAGCCAATAGGGAGCGGGGAAGGCCCCGCGTGCAGGCCTCGCTCCGCCCGCCCTCCGGCTCCCCGCCCTTCCCGGAGTCCCCGGAGCCCCTTTTCCAACTCGGCCCGCCCTCCCGATCTCGGATTGGCTGCACCTCCCGGCGCCCTGTTATCCGATTGGCGGGGCCCGGGGCAGAGCGGGCGCGGGATCCGCTGAGGCGGCTGGCGGCGGCCGTGGCCGGTGGGTGCGGGTGCGCGCGCGGCGGCGGGTCGGGGGGCGGGATTGGGGCGGCCGCCG
>JANHGO010000063.1:101067512-101093721 GCA_024606505.1 Aquila spilogaster
TCCTTCCTTCCTTCCTTCCTTCCTTCCTTCCTTCCTTCCTTCCTTCCTTCCTTCCTTTTCCTTCCTTTTCCTTCCTTCCTTCCTTCCTTCCTTCCTTTTCCTTCCTTCCTTCCTTCTGTAATTTCTTGTTTTGCCTTGTTCTTGCCTTTTGGCAAAAGTTCCCATGAGATGAAATATTCCACATTGGCCCTAAGTGTTTTATATTTATTTGTTGTCTTTACTTGAACTTGGTAAGAAAGCAAGGTGGAAAAGAAGGAAAATCTGTTGTTTAATTTTTTGTTTGTTTGATTTTTGTTTACAGGAAAGCAGTGAAAATTCTCTATGTAGACTGTCTACTGCACACATACCAACAAATTCTAATAGCCACATGCTTTTGTTGACTTCTTTTTTTTGTGTAGTGAGCATGAAGTTGATGATAGCCTGTGGGGGGGGGCGGGGGGGGGGTTGAATATGGTCCAGCAGGTACCTGATGTGGATGTGGGATCTTTTGCTTAAAGTTCTTTTGTATTCATTTTCTGTTTGGGAGAAAGCAAAATCTGGTTGATATGTTCACAGACTTCACTGACTGATGTTAGGACTTCCCTACTGGTTGTTAGTATGCCTGCTGGTATTTTTCCTATTTGTTTGATTTTGGAAGAGCATCAGTCTTGGTATGTTTTAGAATAATAGCTCTAGCTCGGTGTCCAGTGTAACTGTTTATCAGGATGAGGTGTGCTGTCTTTTTCCTTTATTTTACTAGCACCACTGTTCTTTTCAACAAGACCTCAGCACCCAGGCCAGAAGGAGTGAGCAAGTTATCTCCCTCACAGTCATTGTCATGTTAAGTGAACTATACTGAAAAGCCTATCTGTCTCTGTCCATCTTGTTCTCCACTGGAATTGTGGTGCATCTTCCCCTTTCCTCTTTTCAGGCTCTGCAGCCAGTTTCAGCCAAAACTGAGAATGGCAGAAAATGGAAAACAGAATTATTGCAAATATTTACTATTAATATGGCATCCTGAAAGTCATAAAGCAGTGCCGAAATGTTTCGTTAAGAAACAGACCTGTACTCCCTAAGATAAACTGAGCAACCAATATTTTTACAACTCAGTATGGTCTCAGACAGTCATAAACGTGATATAAGTTAACATAAACAGATGGCAGTATGTGAATATTATCACCTATTAGAAGAAGGAAATGAGGAAAGAGATAAAGGATGAAAGCAATTTAGCAAATCATTTCTTCTAATGAATCAAATTTATACAATATAGACACTCTTTTTCTTCTCAGCATGTCAGGCTGTCACACCAATTTGAACATTTAGTCCTTCAGGATGAAAGATTTGAGATCTGCGCTGAGGTTGTCTTGGGACTAGTCTGCTTTCGTCTGAAGGTAAGGCAGCTGACACTTCCTACTTCTGACGTGTTTTATAGCAATACAATCACCTGCAGTAGAATACAGTCTTTGTAGTTAATATAGTTAATTATTTTTTAAGGAAAGCAGGGAGAATCCAAGTGGATTAAATAAAGAAGCCTTAGACATTTTTCTTTCAATTAAAATCAAATGCTTGCAAGAAATTCAAGTATAATAGAGTATGGAAATCTATAGTCAAGGCAAACAAGTGGTTGTAGTCTACTCAGTCATACAAAATAGCTGTTGTATTCTGTGCTTGATGGACTTTGATTTAGATGGTTCTTTTAATATATTTCCCAGTTATTTATATTATTTATATTTATTATGTCTCTATGTGTGTATTAGATGCTTCTTTTCATATTAATTTCATATATGCATATCTTTAACAAGCAATTTTGTATATGTATGATGTATTTCATGGATGAAGATAGAGTAATAAAAGGGTTTTTTTTGTTGTTCTTTAAAGAAAACGTCAGACATTAAAGGGAGATCAATGTCTTGTTTTAGATAAGGAACTTGTTTCATAAAGGAGCTTGCAGCTAAAGCCTCTGTGAAGGGCTGTGTTTTGACCCTGAATCTGAACAGCAAACAATAATAAAAATGACTCTGGTGTTTTCTATTTCACGTGTTCTTTAGTTTAGGTCTCCAAATGAGCTTTTGGCTTTTCTCAAAGCCCAGAAGCACATCTTGGCACCTTCTAGGTAGTGTGATATCAGTCCTTTTCAGAAATTCTTTTCTCAGTCATTCAGTTGCCCTAGTCACTTGAGTTTGAGGCAATTGTTTGATGGTTTTAACGTATCTGTAATGATAAGGCAATGGTAAATTAATCTGTAACAGGAAAATGGTTTCATTTGAATTTATGGTGTTTAAAGTAAAAGAAATAAAAACAATCTGCGACTAGGGGATCAGACAGACTAACTAATGTGGAGTTGTTCTAATAAATGAAAATATGAATCTATTTTCTTTCATAATAAGAACTTCTCAAAATTTTTGAGGAACAGGTTCTGTGGCACTTACTGCTCGGTTACAAGATGTTGGTTGGTCTGCCCTCTGACTTGGACAAGCAAACACCAGTTTTGCAGATTCAGAGTCAGCTGTCAATGTTCTATGTTTAGTTTAAAAAAAACATTTGGTCCTGGTGATATAGAGCTTAGCCACACAAGAATTGTCACTTTTGATCAGATCAGTGGTTCATCCACATCTGGTCTCCTTTCCTGGATGCTCCAGAGGAAGAAAACAGGTCCACAGGGAAAGACAATTAAACAAGTGAAGGTAAATACTGGATACCTAGCTAATAAACTTTCAGGCAAGTTGTAGAACAAAGGCACAATTCTTCTGAAATCTAATGCTGAAAGAGCAGTGTTTTTATCACTTGCCTTCCCTGTACAAAAACAACAACAATAACCCAAACCCAACCTATGTGTAATTTTTATGTAGTTAGAGTAAGACTGAGGGACAGGAAATTGTAATGCTGCACAGCTGAAAAAGTAACAGCAACATTTTTCCTTCCTTTGTTCTTGATAAATCCTTTTATTATTTCTTAGCTTTTTTTTTTTGCTTTTTTTTTTTTTGCCTTTCATGCTGGAAAGCAGATACAATAATAATCTCTGACTTTCATGTTATAACTATTTCATCAAATGTCAGAGAAGAAATCCAAGTATCATGACAAAGGGTTAAGTTTTGGCCTTCTTGTCATGTCTGTAGATGAATACAAGCCAAGCTAGTCATTTCTCCAAGGGAGTGAGAATACTGGCTTATTAAAACTGACAGACTCAATCAGAGCTGGCTTCTTGCTTCTCAAAGCTCTGGGAGATGATTTGTCACCGCTAACTTCAATTTGATGTGACATCTGAGTGTCACAGCAGCCCCTGGGTGCAGCTGTGAGAGTAGAACAGAAGAAAGATAAAGAAACCTTTCTCCTTCTTCCTCTTATCCCTGCCAAGGGCATTAATTTAACATCCTATTACCGCTTGTGTTGCTTCAAAGTTAGTGCTGTGCATTTCATATTATAAGCAAGGATCATCATTTTAATGATGAATTACCTTCAATAAGAAAGTGGGACGTCATTGTCACCAACCAGTGATTGACCCATGGCAGGCAGGGGGGAGGCAGAGACATGCAAAACATTGATGCTAGTCCATCTCTTAAGTTGGAATGTTCATGACACTCTAAGAAAAGTTGTGTGAATATCTCCTAGAAACCTAAGTCATGAATTTCAGGCTCTTATCCAAATTCCCTAACAGCTCATGCTAAGTCAAAGCAAGGTTTTGACTTGGGTTCAATTCCAACTGTAATACGATCCAAAAGCATGGAAAGAATACATTTGCCCTTACTGCCAGTGGTAAACCATGTCTCTCTTACGCTTTGTTTTCTTTTGGAGAAGGCCAAGAAGGCAAGTCACAACTGTGTAGATTTGAGATAACATTTTCTAATGGAGATATTTTCAAGAAAATCCCTGGCTGCTACAGTGAAAAAAAGAACACCACACTGTTTAGCATGTTGCAGATGAATTTGTTCTTTCATAGTACTGCAGTGGTCAGTAAGGGAACACTTGAACTCCCGGCATCTCTTGCAATTCTGCATCACCAGCAGTGTAATGGAAAGAGCAAAAGTGGCACGCTAGCTAAGATATTTCTCCAAAGAGTAAAATTACAGCACTAGAGATCAACACTGTATATCTTACATTATTATGGCAAGCTGCCAGCAAATCTGAAGGCATCAGGCTGTTGATATAAAAAATTAGACATATGGGTTCCTTTAACTTAGGTAATAAAGACTGTCAGAGATATGCAGTCAGCACTTCAACCTGCATTGCTAAATCTGAACTGAAGTCCCAAGACCCTGCTGTCATTGTTTTCATTTAATACAATTTACTGCTGTTTTGATAAATCTGATAAGATCTTTTGCTTTATTCTTAAATGCTGACAAAGATAACTAAGAAAACCATTAATTCAGCATCAGCTGAACCTGTAAAAGAATCAGTACTCTTCTGTGCAGTCCTGTTTCTTTTAGGACTTGCTATTGGAAGAATACAGCTGCTCTAAAGGAAATCCTCGCATTCAGTAGTTGAGTACAAGAGGATTAAATGCAACAGAAGGAGATAAAATTCAGTATTACATGTATGTAGAGTACCTCTGACCTTCTCCAAGTCATTTAGCACCTATACCTTTGTGTCCCTGAATTCAGAAGAATGGTTGCTGCCAGTGGGAGGAGGATTAGTTTACTGCATTTCTAAATTCAAATAGAAAACACTCTGAAGGATTCTGTAAAGGACATTTTCCATAGAACCTTAAGCAAATACTTTTTTTAGGATGTTTTCTAATAGGATGACCCAAATTTTGGTTCCTTGATTTTACTTTTGCCGGGGATACATTACTTTAATTATTACTTAAGGATTACTAAGGACAAAATTTCCATCTTCATATTCCAGAGACTCTCTAAAGGCAGCCATGCTTAAGTGAAGACTGGAAGATTTGTTTTACAAATGTTGGTAGAGTTCACTGCGAAACTGCCTTGCATGTTTGTTTAATTAGATCTAAGAAAAGTGTAATGAAATGGATGCAATAATCAATGATTTTAAATGAAGCTACCTAGCTCATGACCTTAGGTCTCAAAAAAGCAGCCAGCTACTGCAAACGCCCTAGAGTGAACACAGCTTCTAAACCATCGTTAATCCATACATCTCTTTGTGGCTGAAAAATGATCTCTAGAGCCATCAATTTTTTTTGTATAATCCTTTGATGGCAAAGCACTTACAGATGAGAAAGTGGCTAGATATTACTGGTGACACTTAGGCTTGGCTGCTTGGTAGGATTTACATATTCCAGATTTCTGAAATGCATTACCTTATCTGTTGAATTACAATGATTTCAGGGCTCAAATGAACTAAATAAGGCACTTCTTAAAAGCATAAATGAGGCCAAGAAGATTCATCTGGTCCCATGCCACCTGCGAGAAAAGTTTGTGCTACGCTTTGCTATTTGTTCCCGCACGGTGGAATCCACCCACGTCAAGTTTGCCTGGCAGCACATCTCACAGCTGGCGACTGAGCTCCTGAAAGCATGGGAACAAAACCACCACCAGCAGTAACAGTGGTGAGGTAGCAGCAGGGAGGAGGTAATTAGCTGGCTTTCTCTGTGTTGCCAAGTTTAATTTTAGGGGCAGGTGGGAAAGTTGAGTTATGAGGGAAAAAAAAAATTCAAAAGCTGTTGCTACATAGCCCAGCTGCAGTAGCAAAATCCTTGCCAGCAAGTTGCGTTGTAACCTTAGTGATTCATTCTCTGCACTGTATTCTCATGCACTGCATTCTCATTTTGCCTGTTTCCAGAAGGGACATATCCATGGCATCTCAAGCTGTCATTTCTTTCCTGTTAGTTGTCAAGGACATTTATTGATCCCAGCAATGGAAGCAGAGGGTTAGTATTACCTCTGTTGCTGAAATTAAGCACTCAGCACACAAACTCTACTCCAAAGATGAAAATGTGAGGTGTTATTACCAAATAATTTAACATCATAATGACTTTAGAAAGAAACAGGTTGTAGGAAGCTTAGTAACCTGGTTATAACACTGTTTGGGTCCTATCTAAGCAGGCAAGCACAAATGTAATGAACTGGGTCACTAGCATGCTATGACATGCTTGCTGCTGTATTTTTGTAAATGAAATTAGAACTTCAAGACTCCTTTCATTATACAGCCAAACTGGGGGAATGAATGCTCACTGCCTTTATGGCAGGTTCTCTCTCCTTGAAAGTTTCCTTTTAAGACAGTGATTTTCTCAAATCTCAGCAAATAGTTTATGCTGCTTATTAATTTTCACTTCAGTCATCCATATTGATGCTCCTTCTTCAGAGCTCTGCCAAAATCCATGTGCTATCTGATGTTCTATATTTTCAACTGAGTTATTATAAGCAGTAACTACTTGAAAATAATCTGTAACCTATGTTGTATGAAATAGAGTTGTGATATCTTTTTATGGCTACCACTCCACTTATTTCATTGTTTAATAAAGAAAAATATGTCAAAATGAAATGTGTATCAGGAACAGCTTGGCCACGCAGGCTGCTCCTGGCCACATTTTGTCTCTGTGACATCATGAGGGGATGCGAGCAGAGGGAGTGTGTTGGTCTCTGCTCCCTGCTCACCAATAGCAGAATGCACTGAACAGCACAAAGCTGCACCAATGCAGAGTCAGATTGGACACAAGGAAAGATTTCTTTACTGTGAGGGTGCTCAAATACTGGAACAGGCTTCCTGGAGAGGTGGCTGATGCCCCACGCTTGTCAGTGTTCAGTGGCATTTGCACAATGCCCCCAGTAACATGCTTTAATTTTTGGTGAGCCCTGAAGTGATCAGACTGTTGGCCTATTACATGATCTCTGAAAGTCCCTTCCACCTGACCTATTCTAATTCCAGTACCCACGGAACTGCATTTCCTCCTGGCCAGCACAATACAGAAATCTGAATTTCACAGTTCTATTTTTGTCTGAAGTCTGGGGATGATTGGAAGCTGCAGTCAATGAAGGCCTTTTTAGCAGTCAGTCTCCCATTGCCTCTTTCCCCCGTGTGATAATTGCTTTGCAGAACATAAAAGTTAAGTCATCTGAAAATAAATAAATAAATTCTGGGCTATGTAATCAACTCAAGAATAAAACTGTTAAAAAGAATACTTTTGAAAGAAAGACCTTTCTGCTGTTTCTGTTCTGTAGCTTTGCAACAGATTTGTAAGTGAAATGACTTTTGGTGGGGGAAACACTGTATTTATGAATAGTTAATATGTGAACCCTTATCTGTGCGCCTTGTGTTCAAAAGCTAATGCAGTCTGTGCTGATTGATGCTGTTAAAAATAATTACAAAATCTCAGAAATGCACTTTAGTAGAATACCCACCTCTCAAAAGAATATGGTGCAGCTACTGCAGAAGAGGGGGAAAAAAGTAACTTTTCAGTAACTATGTAGATTCTTTAACAAAAAAAAAAATCAAAAAACCAACGGAGAGGAGGGCTACTACAACTCTTTTAATCATGGCAGATTATATTTTATTACTGATGGTGAAATACTGAAAATATGTATTTATGAAAGGTATTGCTATGTTTAGCATGAGAGGTAGTGGCCTTAAGTTGCCCAGGGAGGTGGTGGAGTCACCATCCCTGGAGGTGTTCAGGAAAGGTGTGGATGTGGCACTGAGGGACGCGGTTACTGGGCACGGTGGGGGTGGGCTGATGGTTGGACTGGATGATCTTAGCGGTCTTTTCCAACTCTAATGATTCCATGATTGTATATGAAACCCTAACCCAGACTGCACTGAGATTGTTAAATGTGTAGCTTCCTCTTGCCTCTGTGCATCAGGTTCTGCCCGTGGTTAGTTGTCGGTGTTGTCACTGTGTCCATCAAATAGCCATGGGATGGGTGGTATGTAAGTGACATCTGTGGAGACCGTGTAACCTATCTGGAAAATCATGTGATGTTGGGTGCTTTTTGTGAGCCGTACAGTTCCTTTAAAATCTCTGTCCAAAGTCTGTCAAACCGACGTATGAGCAGCACTAATAAATGAAAAGAAAACCACAGCTGTTGTCTGTCTCTGCTATTAGCCGAACCTCTTCCATTCTGCCCACGCCAGATCCACTGTATGGGGTACAATCTCCTCAGATCACTCTGGCACTCCAGCTTTCATCATCAGCGACTCTTAACTTGTCCTCCGAACAAACTACCGGGCATGCAGGAGCTCCCGCGGGACATTATTTCCTTCGTAGCAATGCCCTTCTGAAGAGCTCCCTGTCAGAGCGCAGCCCCACCCCGCACCGACCGCGCCAGCCGCCCTCAGCGCCGCAGAAGGCGTTACCGGCCGGCGCAAGGCGCGCAGCCCGCGCCCATTGGTGGGCGCCCGCCGCAGCCGCAGCCAATAGGGAGCGGGAAGGCCCGCGTGCCCTCCTCCTGGCAGCGCTAAGCCCGAGAAGATGACGTCGGCGCAGCGACCCTTCCCCCTTCCCATTGACCTTCCTTCCGATTGGTTGCGTCCGCGAGAGAACTGCTATCCGATTGGTAGGGCGGGAGGATGGGGGCGGGGACTGAGGCAGAGCGCGCGCGGGATCTACAGGGGTGTTTGTCAGCGATCGTGGCCGGTGGGTGTGCGTGGTTCGTGTTGGGTGCGCCCCCTCATCTCAGCAGAGAGGGGCCCGGCGTAGCAGGGTTCGGGGTGTCCCTTCGTCCAGGCGCGGAGAAGCGAGTCCGGGCTGGGCGGGCTTGGCCTGCTGGGAGCGGTGCCGCTGAGGGACTGCCGCTGCCCTGGGTTGCGGGCGGGACGGGGCCCTGGACCCTGCCCAGAGCGGGGCGACACGGCGCGGCGGCTGGCGTGCAGCTTGCTTGTGTGTTGCCCGCGGGCGGCCCGGCGCGTGAGTTGGCTCCTGTCGTGTGTTAGTTTCCCTAACCGGCCCTAGAGAATTTGGGTTGAAAACCACATCACGTTACGCTCCCTCTGGTGCTTCGGTGATGCAACCACTGGGCTAGTGGTTTTTTTTTTTTGGAGTAAAAAGAGTGGGACATCTCTCCATCCCCAGCGTTTCTTGGCAGCCTTTGTATTCTGCACACTTTTATATTAATCTGCATTCGTATGCTGCTTCTACCAGTGTGAATCTATGTTTGCATCTGCAGCTGATTAAAGAGTGCAGAGGCTCGTATTGTGT
Source organism: Aquila spilogaster (assembly GCA_024606505.1). Classification (NCBI taxonomy): domain Eukaryota; kingdom Metazoa; phylum Chordata; class Aves; order Accipitriformes; family Accipitridae; genus Aquila; species Aquila spilogaster. Next base: position 101,076,583 of record JANHGO010000063.1, read on the forward strand.
TTGTTGGGAGAGATAATATGTGGGCTTCCACTTTAAAGTTTTTTGTTCATTTTCTTTATCTCATTGGAAAAATCCAGTAGGCTTCGAGATGAACAAACAGAAGTTAGGGTTTTATGTATTTCAGGCATGCTGAGGAAGTCCTTTATGAGCAGATGAGAAGATAAGAATTGCTGATCAGAATTGTGTTAGAAGCTTGCTGTAAACCCTGCAGAAGCAGTGGTAGACTTCTCTAGTTTTGCTTGTGCCTGTGTCTCTTCAGAAACTACTGAGTCCTGACCTTGTCAGAAGTATTTCTGCATGTGACCACAGAGAGAGACTGCTATGAAAATATGTCAAAAACATGATCTTTTCAAAGCTGGCAACATGCCCCTTCATAGCCAAGAGTCATCTTTCTTATTTCTTAGAACTTAGAAGCACCTGAAGGAATTTAAATTCTAAAATTTAAAACTGAAAAGTGAACATTGCTCTAAGCAGACAAGGCCTTTGTTTATCAAAAATATAAAATAGAAGGAGGTTTTAGTATGTTCTAAACAGAATAAGTAGTTATGAATATTTGCTACAAATTTGTAAGTATTTAATTTGAAAGTTTACTAAAATTCAAGCCAGTTCATTGCACTTTTACCTGACCTCACAGTTTGCACATAGTTTTATTCGATAACTTTGTTGTTTTGGTTTTATTACCATGACTGTAATAAATGCCATCTTTTTAACATTGACCTGTACTCAGACCTCCTCTGCACTGTGTAGTATCTTGTCAAGTAGGAGCAAAAGCACTGCTGATTTCATTTAACAAGGTCAATTTTTGTTTGGCCATCTGTTAGCATTCTTTGCAGTCTACTTACTTCCCCAGGAGACCGCAGGTTAGAAGCAAACTCTTCCTCTCTTTTTTCTTCTTTTTTTTTCCTTCTTCTTTTCTTTCTCTGAACTAGGGAGAAAAAGAGCACCTCAGTGTAAGTGGCTTTTTCCACACAGCTGCTTCCTTGTTGAAAAGTGTCCAGTCTGGCTCAGTGACTTACAAGTTCTACTGCACTATTTCTCTCAATTAAAATGATGTGTGTTTTTTTTTTATTTTCAATTAGAAAAGGGAGAGGCAGCCAAGTAAGCAGCTGTGAAACATTTTTCGTAACAAAAGGTATTTTCATGTATGTTTCAGTGTCAGCGATGGAGGCCCCGACGCATGGCACCGTGCACCTGAGTGACTGGCAGAAAAGTTACTTTGCTATTGCCTCTGGCACCTGCACACCCAGACAGAAGGCTGATGAGTACCGTGCCAAAATTCAGCATATTCAGTATGCATGGGCAAACTCTGAGATCTCTCAGGTCTGTGCTGCCAACCTATTTAAAAAATACACAGAGAAATACTCTGCAATTATTGACTCTGACAACATAGAGACTGGCTTGAATAACTATGCTGAAAACATTTTGACTTTGGCAAAGTGTCAGCAAAATGACAGTGACAAGTGGCAATCTGCCTTGACAACAGAGAATGTATTTGAATTGAAGTGTGTGCGAGAGAGGATGCAGGCTGGCAAAAACGTCCAGAGCTCTCAGATGGCACCAGCAGATGCCCTTGTAATAGCTGATAAAGGGGTCAGTGCCTCCGCTGCTCCAGGCCTTCCTAGGCTCAGTGCCTTCAGCAGCACCGGTGAGAGTGAACGCTGTGCTGGCTCATCAAAATGTGCAGGTCGGGGCCCACATCTCCTTGAGCATCCCTTGTCTTCAAAGTTTCTCCGAAGCAGTGTGCCTCCTGTGACCAAAACTTCGGATATACTTCCTGCATCTTCTGCCTCCTTAAGTGAACAGATTCATATGGGGTTCCAGGCAGCACCGCTGTTTGGAAATAAAGAAATGACAAGTGGTGCTTCTCTGAAATTTCCAGGTAACTGTCGTGATGGACAAAATTTGTCTCTTCCCAATCAGTCAGCTGTACAAGCATTGTCTGGGAAAAGAAAAGCGTTTTATGGTTTGACTGATAAAGGCAGCACTGCCACTTCTAGCCTTGCTCCATGCCAGGCTTCCAGTACTATTGAAGCCAACAATTTTTCAGGGAATAGAAACAGAAGTGAAGAGAGCGATGTTCCTGGTTTTAGAACTGCAAAAGAACAGCTGTGGGTGGATCAGCAAAAGAAACCTCAAAGCCTACAACAACGTGTGCCAGCCTCATCCTATGGAGGTGTAAAAAAGTCACTGGGTGCTGGTAGATCTCGGGGTCCATTTAGCAAGTTTGTTCCTCCAGTCCCAAAACAGGATGAAAATGAAAATGGAGGAGTGCAGTGCAAACCTCATGCCAGAGGATCAACAGATGCATTAATTCCTGTAGATGAACGACTGAAAAGTATAGAACCAAAAATGGTGGAACTCATTATGCATGAGATCATGGACCACGGGCCTCCTGTGAACTGGGATGACATTGCTGGAGTTGAATTTGCTAAAGCTACCATAAAAGAAATTGTAGTCTGGCCTATGCTGAGGCCAGACATCTTTACTGGGTTACGTGGTCCTCCTAAAGGAATTCTTCTCTTTGGCCCCCCTGGAACTGGCAAGACTCTAATAGGCAAATGCATTGCTTGCCAGTCCGGAGCTACTTTTTTTAGCATCAGTGCCTCTTCTCTGACTTCCAAATGGGTAGGTGAGGGGGAAAAGATGGTCCGTGCGCTGTTTGCTGTGGCACGATGTCAACAGCCAGCAGTGATTTTCATTGATGAAATTGATTCTCTGTTGTCTCAGCGTGGGGATGGGGAGCATGAGTCTTCAAGAAGAATAAAAACTGAATTTCTGGTCCAGTTAGATGGAGCAACAACCTCCTCTGAAGATCGTATTCTGGTGGTTGGTGCAACAAATCGACCCCAAGAAATCGATGAGGCTGCCCGAAGGAGACTAGTGAAAAGACTGTACATTCCTCTCCCAGAAGCTTCAGCTAGGAAGCAGATTGTTACTCGTCTGATGTCAAAGGAGCACAGCTGTCTCAGTGAAGAGGAAATTGAGCTTATAGTTAAGCAATCAGATGGGTTCTCTGGGGCAGACATGACACAGCTCTGTCGTGAAGCTTCTCTGGGCCCAATCCGCAGTCTTCAGTCCATGGATATCACAACTATCATGCCAGAGCAAGTACGACCCATTGCTTTTGTTGACTTTGAGAGTGCCCTCAGAACCGTGCGGCCTAGCGTGTCCTCAAAGGACCTAGAGCTGTATGAAACCTGGAACCGGACATTTGGATGTGGCAGATAATTGCATTGTAACTTTTGCAGAAACAGTTCTTTAGCACTGTTAAGTATTAAACCCACGATCATTTAGTGTATCTACACTGCTTTTTGTTTTTATCTGTCTTTGTAATAAACCTAAATTTACGCAGCCAGATGTCCAGGTGCTTGCCTGAGGTGTAGCTAACTGAAAAAACTGAGGAATTACAGAAAGCTGCTGTGAAGGATGGATGGATGAGTTTCACTGATGTTAAGGGTGAGATGACAAAATTTTCTCTATAACTGAAAGGAATACTGGGGCTACCTGGGGGTGCAGTCTTGCACAGCCAGCTGTGCTTTGTCAGTAATACAAGGCTGAAGTGGGCCCAGGTAATGATATCAGAACTACATAATTGGTTAGGGGTGTAGCAAGGCTGGAGCTGATGGGGAAAGTAATTGGGGGCACGTTGTGTTGGAACAAGACAGGAACACAGGAAGGAAAGAGTCATGGTGGGTGAGGTAAGAAGCTTGTATGGAAAAATAGAAGGGGAGAGGAAAGAGAATGGTGTCATGTAAATAGTGGTGTTGTCTGACTGAGTCTTGCCCACATCACTGTAGTCTATTCCCAGCTTGTTATTAAACTCTCTTTCTGATTGCTTTTCCATTTGACCTCATTTTCTGTTCTGTGTCTGTGTGCATGCTGTGCCTCATCAGGAGGGCACCAACAATTCTAGAAGAGGCCATGGGTCACAGGCGGCTGTAGGCTCTCAGGGCCAGCCATGGACTTGCCGTTGTATGTGGGGGTGTGGTGCTATGGTCTCTGTCTGAGCAAACTTCACTAGGAAAAATCACTAGCAACCTTCAGGTTGGACTATGTGGTGAGCGGGAGGAAGGTAGCATCTGGAATGAAGCAAAGTACGGCCTGATGGCAGGGAAGCAGGGGCTCAGGGTTTTGGGGTTTTGCTACTACTATTGCATGAACTTAGAACCCATGGCAATGCTTGAAGGACCTGTGAATGTGGTGTTCTTGTGAGGCTAGAGAGTGAGGGGGCCTGAGTGTATTGCTGGTGAGCTTCAATCCTGTTCACCTGGAGACAGGGAATGAAACAGAGGTGTCTGTAGTGTTAAGTTTATGCTATTAGATGGGAAGGAGAAATGCTGTGTCCCAAAGTCAACTACTTCTTGTCTTCTAATAGCTATGGTAAAATTACTAACTAGGTTCTATTTTGTATTCTTACCTCAGGGTTTAAAGAAAGGCTCTGCCATTTTGTTCGCATAATCCATCCTTGCCCACTGGCTGGACAGAGTTGCCTCTGAGCCAGAAATATGTGAAATGCTTTCATTTTGAATGATTTTATTTATGTGGCAGGGCTGACTACAGTGGTATCTGGGGTTTATTTTCACTTTCTCTAAAGCACTTTTTCTTATATTAGGGAAAAGGCTGAACTTAAAAGCTAGTCTTAGATTTTTCTGAAATGGGATCAGTTATTGGTGCTGTTGAGCTAACATTTTTTAAAGCCATTCAGGAGCAACAGAAGGCTATGAGTCTAGTGAAGCTTAATTTTGGAATAATTTGGAAGGTGTAGCATTTCTTTTTGTTTGATCAGTATGAGCTCTAGGAATCAGTTCTAGTTTATGTCTTTAGAAGTATGATCTGTGTTAGGGATTGTTTCGCAGAGACATAAAAATTCAGGTATGCGAATTTATCTTAATTTTTGCAATAGTGGAAATAGAAGGATTTGGTTATAAAAACAAGTTGTGTCACTTTAGCACTGGGGAGCTATAAACATGCTTTAGGCAATATGTCTGCTCTCTCCAAAGATGTTAAACCCTAATGAAAATATGTTCTTTAAAATGTGAATGAAAACTCCAGAGAATTTTAACTGTTTAGTAAAACTCAAGAGTTGTTCAAGGGTAATAAAAACTGCGCCTTCTTAAGTAATTGCCATATTTATGCTGAAAGCTAATCTGGTGTGCTCTGTGAGCATATCTTTCACATATGTATCTTAATGTTCTTTTTTTTTTCTAATAGAAACAGGGTGCTACTGAAAGGACCAGAATGCAAGTGACAATAGACAGTAAAGTGCCTCCTAAGATGGCAAGGACTGGGAAAGAAATACTGTGCTGCTGCATTTATTTTCTGCAAAATGGAACTTGTGAAAGAGAGAAAAGGTGAAACCATAGCACCAGATAGCAGCATTCGTCCTCCAGCTGCTTACACTATTCATTACTTTGTAGTCTCGAATGACATGAACATGAAGTTCAGGTAGAAGTAGAAGAAAGGAAACTTTTTTTTTCTTTTTTTTCTTTTTTCTTTTCTTTGTACTGATGCAACTAGATGACGATCTGTTCAGCCATCTAGCAATATTCAGGCTTTGCTGTGGGATTCAAGTCAGCAGTACTTCCAGTATTAGCCCAATATGTATTTCAAAACCCACTGTAACAGTGCCACCAAAATTTGATTCCCTTGTAGCATAATTTCACAAAAAATAGAAAATTGCACAGAAATAGGGCATGATTGCAATTTAAAGGAAATGGTGCAGATAAATCCACTTTAATGGACCTGTTTAGTGTATGCAGAAAGTTATGTACTTCATTATTTATTCTTTTTGGCTGGCTGAACTTAGAAATGCAGGACTCTCCTTTGGTTTTGTGGTTCAGTAACATTTGGTGCACAATCTCTAAGTTTCTCTTAAATAAAGGTAAATAATTTCAGTTCTGGAAAGGTGAGCTCTTATTAATAAGCGCAGTCCACACTCTTTTCACTCTCTCAGTGCATCTTGTATTTGAGCTAGCTAAATTGTCTTGGAGCATTTTGAAATCCGTAGATGAATTTTCATTTATAGAAAACTGTGCCAACACAAGTAGGGGAAAAGCTGATGAAGCAGCAATGATTGTCATTTACTAATGGCATGTGGATGAAAAACAGATGGGCCTCTAAGAGTATTGGTAAGATTGTCTGATTGAAATAATGCAATTTCTGTTTTTCTATTAGAAATTACTACTCCCAAACACCATGTAATTGGAAAAAAAAAAAATAAAGACACAAAACAAACATCAGCAACAAAAGCACCAAATGAGCAAGCAAAAAAATGCTTCCTATTAAAGTTATAATTTTGTTGGAAATAGCAGACTGGTCATAGTGAGCACTTGTGTTTACTAAGATGCTGAGAACTACAGATACACAAACATTGCTTGCACTTGTCTTCAAGCTCATTAGCACACTTTCCTTCTAAATTTAAAGAAAAGCTTAGGTTTGGGACACTTTTGAAAGAAGTCTCAGGAGCAGTTCTTTTAAGTAAAGGGATAATTGTGGGTTAGCCTTGGCTAACAGCCAGATGACCACCCATCCAGCTGCTTGCTCATTCCCCTGCCTTTATGAGATGTGGCAGAAAAGAGGGGCTAGTGGGTTGAGATAAAGACAGATCACTTATCAGTTATTGTTGTGAGCAAAACTGACTTAACTTGGGGAAAATTAGTTTATTGTCAGTGAGAAGAGATTTGAGTAGTGAAGAACAAAGGCAAACATTCTAACAACTGCTTTCTTCCCCACTGCTTTAAATTCAACTTCACTTCCACTCTTCTCCCCAGGTGGTGCAGCAGAGACATTGCGGTCAGTACATAGTGGTTCCTCTCTGTAGTTCGCCTCCCCTCTTACGCTTTCCCTTTGCTCTAGCACAGGCTCCCAGTGGGCCACAGTTTTTCTAGGGATATCCGTCTACTCCAACGTGGGCTCTGTATGGTCAGCAGTATTGCTCTGCAGTCGAGCAAATATCCACAGCTCCTCCTTTCTCTTTGGACTTCACATTCACTCAGCTGTTTCCTCACTCTTTTCATTTCCTCCTTCTCTCTCTGTTGTCCTGTTTCCCTCATAACCCTTCCTTAAATATGTTTTCCCAGAAACACCATACGTTTAGCTGATGTGCTCAGCTGTGTTCTATAGTGGGTTCATGGTGATGATGACTGGAACCAGCTGTATCTGGCACTGGGCAACCCCTATAGCCCCTCCCACTACCAAAACCTTGACACCTACACCCAGTATAGATGCCTTCAGGAGAACAATTCATGTAATTACAGTGCTTAGTGATGATACTGACATAAAATTTGTAAGGCGTAGATTTCTTAACTTTACTTGTTAATGTTTTATTACCATTCTTTATCTTAACTGCAGCAAAGCAGTCATATACAGTGCTGTAGCTGTAAACTAAAGTTGTACTAATTAATCAGTGCTACCTGTTTTTGTCCCATTAGATCAGAAAGCTCATATGAAGAGCCAAAATTGCATTATTGTAAAGCTACGAGTCTGGCAAGTATGCTTAAGAGATCATAAAATTCTGCTTTTGCATAGAATTCATGTGAATTAGTTTTTGTAATTCCTGGTGCACATTTTGCCCAGATTGTTCTTCAAAATGTCTCTCCTTATTCAGTAAGTATAGAACAATTTGTCTCTTCTTGAACTTGAGCCATCTTTATTTGAATGCATGCAATCATGCGATGATACTTAGGACCTGTTCTCTGTACAGCATTTTCTGCTATGCAAACACAATTTAATGAACACTTAATGTTAATTACTGGTGAAACAGTTTTCTTGTCCTGATTCTTTTTTAGCAAGATTGAAGGAAGGCAAGTTTCGTCCCTAATGCCTCATCTCCATTAGTATAATGTAAGCTTTTTCTGCCTTGTCCTATTCTTATTACTCATTGACCTGGAGAAAGCTTTACTCATCACCTTCTTAGCCACTACTGTTGAGATCTACTGTCACTTGACTTTACTATACTATCCAGATCACACGTGTCTTTTCCATCTTTCTAAAGATGTTCTGTACGTTAGAATTCTGATCGCTTCTCCAGGTTCATCTCTCTCCTATGCTGAGTTAACTCCACCAGTACAGTGATCATCAATGACAAGGGTTGGAACTAGACTGGAGTGGAAGGACTGAACATGGGTGACAGGTGAAGTATTCATTGCAGTATGATGCCTGTTTTTTTCTCTTCAGATTATAGGTCATCTTCAGCAAAATTGTTTAGAAGTTGTGTTTTCTCATCTTTCCCAGCTTGCTGCCAACTACAAAGTTACACAGTGACACAGTTACGCTCTCTTTTCCATCACTGAAGTCATTAAGGGAAACACTGACATTGATGCAGGAAGGACCTGTGTGAAATCTTTGATGATCTTTCAGTTCAGCTATAGCTGCACTTTGAAAATGATTTTACAATTAACAGTGCACTGGTATTGCAATAGTTTAGTAATTTATATTGTAAGAGTTATAAAAGTCTCACAGAAGGTAATTCTCAGATTGCCAAGGTATATTACTTGTTCAAGAAGGTTATTAGATTGTTTTCTTGTGGAGGAAGTTGTAGCAGCAAGCAAAAGGCAAGGCTTGAGGAAAGTGAATATCAGCTGCAGGAATGCTGAAGAGAGACTGAATATGCTTGTTGGCTGATAGAGGGTTGATGCAGTACTTCCTCACAGTAGGTTACTGCAGGAAAGGGGAACAATTGTCATTTCTTCATCTGGGCATGACTGGAGTCATTAGCTAGGTGGGAGTCAGGATACAGTCCATCCTGAGTAGGAGTAAGAGGTGCATGTGGCCTTAAATTCTCTACAACAGCATAAGCCTGCATTCAGACCAGAGCACAGCTTTATTTCAGGTAAATTAGCTTGTAGACTTCATGGTTAGTGTGCCATATTTTATTTGGTACCTGTTTTGGCTAATGACTGCTTATGCTTGCAAATCTGATATAGTCAATGAAATTTCTTACAGGAACTTTCATGAAGCAGCTTCTGCTAATGTACTTAACTCAATATCCTGAAGAAGAACTTGGCCTTCATTATTATGTCAGCTGTGGATTTTTTTTTCTAATATAAAAATAAGAGATGCAAGATTGATATAGGGAGTTTGAATGCTCTCAGTATATTGCATTTCTTGCATACCAATTATTTACAAGATATGGTGATTCAAGTTAGAAGAAATTACTGCCTTTCCATTCATCAGCTGCAACAGTTTGCAGCCTACAGTCATGTTGTAGGTAGTAACAAGTAGTTGCAGTCCGTAGAGCATTGGGTTTTGAACTGTGGTAGCTGACAGATTCCATTTGTCTTTAGCAGTTTGAGTTTAGTCAGATGGAAACATCCAATTTCTGTTTAGTCATTGTGCCAGAAAAAGTTGCTGCTCTCAGCCCTCCTGCTAAAACCCAACAGGGATGGATGACAAATTGGAGGTATTGGCATGGCTTGCCCCACACCCAGAATGGTTATAAATCTCTTGCAGTGAAGAATATATTCTCTTTTCTTAAATTCTGGAGATATATATTTTTCTCAGTAAGAGCGTACATTACAGAACATGGTTTCTACAAGCTGCTCTGGATAGCATAACTTGACATCTAATAGAAACAAGGGAGAAAACTTAAAAGGAGTCAACAAAGAAAACTGAAAAGTGTTGTGAGAAAACTGATTATATATAAAGATATAAATAAATGTGTATTTTGAAGTTGTTTGGGCAATGATGATATCTCTTCAGTATCTGTTGATGGCTAAGCATTGTATAAAAGTGTATATTTGGCATTTATGGTGTAAGGCTGGAAAAAATAAAAACTAAGTTTTCAAGAAAGTCACCAAAACTCTGCGCTGCTATACCTATAACTACAGTGAAGGAGAAGGAGAAAATACGCTTGTAGTGACAAGGAAAGACATAATAGGGAATTTGTTCCTACATTCTGTGTTTAGTCTTATTTTCTGAACGTGCTGTGTTTTTTTTTTCAACCAGTTTATTGGTAAATTGCTTAATGTGGTGCCTTACTAAAATATGACAGTAAGTCTTAGAGTTGATTAAAAAAAGAACAAGTAATAATTAAAATGTTGTGATATCAGAAGTTGCTTTAAAACCAGAAGTTTTGCACCAAAGTAATGCAAGACTTCAAGATCAATTTTTCAGAAACTTTTTATGTTATCCACTAATTGGTGTATGCTAATGCTGTATTTGTAAATGTCACAGAGCTTGCAAGCATTAGGTTACTTAGGTTTCATTTCATAAAACTTTTTATCTTGTGCTTTTGAAAGTAGTTGTTCTAGTACAACTCCCTGAATAGTTAGGAGTGACCTGTACCATCCTCTAGTCACCGTAGAGTAGTGGTAAGTTATACATACGAGCAAAGATAACATTTTATTTGTAGAATATTATCCCTCCACATTGTGAGGAAAATACATCTGTAAGATTTTTTTTCTTATAATAGTAGGAGAGGACTGCTGCTGCCTTAGTTATATTGAGGGATGTCACCATTGCCAGTAGGTAAATCCTAGTATGGTTGATGCATCTGTTGCAGGTAACAACAGTACTGATGCTCTCTGCACAAACTGAGGATGTCTTTCCCACAGTACTGTCAGCAGGAAGAGTTGTGCTATGGGAAAAGGAAACCAGATTAACTCAAATGCTTTTGCTATTTGTTCAGAATAAAGCAGCTGAATGCCTAAAATTGGCTATACTTAAATTTAATAATTAAATATAATTAATTAAATCTTTACTCTGGGAGAGTGGCGGACATGGTAACAAACACCCTTACTGGTGCCCCCATGTGGGACAGCCGCTCTTGAGGTGCACTTATGTCCCTGGACTAAAGGTTACAAAGCCTCGAGGAGACAAGTTGTATTAGATCTATCTCACCTGCTCCAGAAATTATACAGATTTCCCCAAAGCATTAATGGTATTCACAGGTTTTACCACAAAATTATTGTCTGTATTCTTCATTCCTTTATCCACCTGCTGCAGTTGGTTGGTTGTGTTGAGGGGAGAAAGAGAGGAAGAAATGTTTAACAGTGCTTAGAAAGCATGCTGTGCAGGAGAAGATAAATATTTAACAGTGAGACATGCATTTAGGACAGACTTGACAAAACTAGAAGAACCCTTGCTCAGTGTATCCCACATAAGGCTTAGAACGTACAGAGAGAAACTTAGCCACAATTAATCCACTCCATTTCTGGTAAGGGAAAGTAATGCACCTGCGGTGTTGACTTGATCTTTTTATAGCCTGCCACCAGATGGAGATCTTTTCCCAAAGAAGTCCACACCATTTCTTAAGGAAAGCCCAAGAGCAGTCAAAGTTATTCCCTTCTTTTGTCACTTAAAATCATGTAGTATGAATGACTTGTTACTGTTATTTAATTTAGGATAACTGATGATTCGCTCGGTGGACTTTGATTTTTTAAAGTGTTTTATTTATTATTTTATTTATTATTATTACTTTATTTAATTAACTTTATTTTCGTGAGGGGAGCTGTGAAAACCAGCATGGCATCCCTAGAGCTACCTGTTAGTTGACAGGTTATTTAAAAATTAATTCCAGCTTGTGTCTCAGGCTGTAATGTTAAACTTCAGTTGTACAAAGACGTGAAAATCCTGATACGGTTCATCTGTGTGGAAGCTCATCCTTGTTCTTAGGACTTTGTTAGCAGAAAAAAAATGAGTGGGTATGTGTGGTCTGGAGATCATGAAATGAATGCATTGAAGTTTAGGTAGGTAGCAGGGAGCTGATTCCAATTAATTCAACACTCAATTCATCTGAGGTTTCATTAACAGCAAGTGGCATTTGTTGCTCTCTTCATGTTGTCTCACCAGTAAAAATCATTAGTGCAATCATAATAGGCTTAAACTTCTGGCACCACTGCTTCACCAGCAGTACAGAGGCCTTCTCTTGACCCACCTGACAGAAATCCCAGGGGGGTCAGCTCCTATGTGTTGGGTAATTAGTTAGCTTGCTGGATGACCCCTCCAATAAAGTTTGATTGAGTTGTCTCGGCAGGGTAAGGCTTGCCTGTTTGTGATTGGTATTGTACATAGTTTTTGTGACTAAAGAAACCACTGCAGTGATTTGTGAATGTTGTAATTGGGCAGAATTCTCAGGAGCTGCTGAAAACATCAGCCCCTTGGCATATTTCAAGGGAAACATGCCAGTGCAATCCAAAATCATTAACCAGAAAAAGATATTTAAATATATATATAAATATATATAAAAGATGTTTAAATACGGGTGGCTGATATTGCTTTATCTTCCCAAGTCCTGCAGTTTCTCACTTCCCTGCTTTGTGGGTCAGATGCTTTGCAGCCAATTTACATCGATTCCTGGCACTGTTTTTAAAGGAAGCAAGGGGGAACAGTGAGAAGTCTCACTTTCTGCCAACAACAGGAAGTGTACGCTCTTTGAGTCAGACAGCTTGTTTCAGCGATGCCTTTTGTTGAACCAACAAATTGCTGGACTGCACATTTGATACTAACAGCGTACTGCTGCTTGGCAAATCCCTGGAAATGCAAGAGGGCACACAGAGCAGCAGCACAAATGGACAAGTGGAAGACACTATGCCGCTGCAATCCTCCTTTTTCATAAACAGTATGCACTTTACAGACCAGTTGCCTGAGGGAAGAGAGGAAATGGTGATAACACCTCTCTCGAGCTTTCCTATGGCTCTGAGTGTGCAGCTACTGAAATCTTGCTACGGATGGACACTGGAGTAGAATGAGGTCTTCTGTTAGCATTCTGGTGATGCTGCTGTGCCACATAATATAGCTTTCCTGCATCTCGGATGGAGAGAGTTACACTCTTGGATCGGATCATGTATTTAATTTTTTTGCCTAAAGTAGGCTAAGGAACTCTAAAAGGTCTAGAAATTTGTTCTACATTTTCTCAAGACTTCCATAAGTCAGTCTGAAATCCTAACTTTCCTGAAGCAGTTAAAACTGAAACTAAAGGCTAGCTTTTAGTATTTTACTGTCCCCTAAATATCTTTATGTTAATTCACCGTTCCCTCTGCTCTGCTACCTAAACCCTGTGTATTTGTTTCTCCTAGGTATATGCTTTGTAGCTACATGCCAGCAGACATGCCAAGGTGTGCTGCAGAGGTGAACACATCCCTGGTGAGGAAACGCGGCTGAGGCTGGTGGCTGGTGGATACCTGTGAGGCAGTTGTCTCATGGATGAGGGTCAGGGTTGTGGCACAATGTGCTTTGCTCCCACATCATCCTGTGCACTTGCTGCAGCTCTGACACTGGAGAAACAGACCAGTCTCAACAGGGAGCGTTCCAGGCTGAACGCAAAGGGCGTGTGTAAGCAGTGGCGGGACTCCGGCTGCAGTGCTGTCAGGAAGCACTCGTGATGGGAGAGATTAGAGAGTGAGACTGTGTTAGAGTCCCTGTGAAAAAGCCTTTATTCTGCTTATCTGGAGTAAAAGCTCCAAGGATGTCCTCAGCACTGAAAAATATGAGCTGTGCAACTTCCCATGGTGTGGCGTTAAGCAGCAAGGAGACCGGCCCTCCACTCCTGTACACCTTTTGGAGAACTTCTCCTCAGAGCTGCTAGCTGACGTAATCCTGCCTGTTCTCATCGCACCGGCAGCTTTAGCTTCCTAAAGATTAGTGCAACATGTGTACTGAGTTCAGAGAAAAAGTTAGGTACTGATGTGGTATTCCCAGTTATGTAAGAGGCCAGAGGCTTAGTGGAAAAAGCACATGGCACAGAAGCATGTGGAAAGGATGACTTTTTGACTCGAATATTTATCTAATTGTAAAGGAAATTGGGCAAGAGGTTCACTTAGGAGAAGCAGAACCAAAAGGAAAGCTCTTAGCTTTCCCCTTTGCACATGTTGTTTCTCCAGAGAAGCTGTGGTGATCCTGCAAAATTTGACAAGGAGGGTGTAACAAGTCCTTCCCTATTTTCTGGAAATCCCACCCTCTTTCCACAGCTTATCTGAAGTTTCTATTTTGCACGTTGGTATTTGTGCAGTTTCCAGTGAGCCTTCAGTTTTCTGTTGAAAATGAGCCTGCTAACTAAATCCATCATATCCTTCCTTTTCTTTGGAGCACAGTGTTTTCACTGCTGGTTTTTTGTTTGTTGCTTTACTTTCCCTGAGATAGTTGGGAGGCTAAACAGAGGGGTTTGGGGATTATTTTTTTTTCCAGTTTAGAAAAGCATCTCTGTTGGCTGATGGCTACAAAACAGTTTTTGTATGTTTCTATATATGATACGTCTTTAGTAAAGCTCATTATTTTTCTATAGGAAAACAAAAATCAGACCAAAGACCTCTTTTCCAGTATCATTTTCTCTTTTATCTATGCTTCGTTTCGAGACATTTGCAAAGCAAATGTTGTCTAACTGCTACAATTGATCATGAAAAAGATTACGTATCTTTGCATGTTAGGCCAAAATGTTCTGTAAATTTAAGTAGCGTAAGAGCTCTCAGTAAAGAAAGGTAAACGAGCAACTGTTGGTTAAATATACATTAATAATTTATTGTTTTGAATTAGATACTTACAGTGTGCGCACACGGACACGCTTTGATATAATTTAAAGCCTGATTTGAGTTCTTAGATTTGAACCCTTTTTACGGTTCTAAGAGTTTAATGCCAGGGCCTGCAAATATGGACTCCTGAGTTTATGACCCACTGAAGAGGAAGCCTAGCTTGTGGTTAGCGGATAAGCAAGTGGTGGAAGACCTGACTGCCAATCCTGATTTTGTCACTAACTCATTGCATGATCTTGCGTAAGGAATTCAGGCTTTGCCACAATTTCCCTTTCAGGAAAGGGGGAAGGATTTAATAGTTTCACAGTAATGGTTCCTTTTACCAACTGTTCTGGAAACTATGGAGTAAGTTTAAAGATAATAGGATGAAATGGTATTCCTATTTCGTTCTGCGTCATTAAAGAGAATTCCATTTATTGCAGTCATTTCCCTCTTTTCATCCCCAGTCAAGAGAGCTAAATATCTCCTATAATTGAAATAAAAAATTATATTCTCCAGAACTGTGTTTCCAGAGACTGTGATATTAAGAAATATCAACAGCAAATATTTTAATGTTGATGACAAACTGAAAAGGATTGTTAAGAAGGATTTACACTATGTGACTGCTTTGTCAGGTATTGCAGAAAAAAGGAAGTATGAACGTATAGCAGGAACACCTGCATTGGCCATGTGGATTTTTGGGGGGAAGTTGCTAATATCCAAACAAAAGGTAATTTTAGTTCACAGATTGATTTTACATTTAAAAATAATCAAGGCCGGAGGTCAACTCTTCCACAGTATAAAAAACAGGCAAATATTAAGAATATTAAGAGTCAATTTTTTTCCGGAAATGCACTGGTTTTGGCCGTTCTTAATTCTGTGGTAATAAACCTTATGGTAGAAAGTAATTTCTTCATTGCTGGTGAACTTGATGTGTTAATTTTTTCACTCAATCTTCTATCACCCTTCATTTCCCTTCTGGTCTTCTTATCGCTTCTGGTACATTTACCCCTACCTTCAGAGGCCAAATTGTGATTCAGCCTTCAAGAACTGTTTTACAAACTCAAACCGATGCCTGATTTGGGCTCTGGAATTTTGTTGAAAGTCTTTAATTTTAGATTTCTTAATCTCCTAATAAGTGTATTTATTTCATTGTCATCCTAATACTGTACTAACATTTCTACTTTCTGCTGATGTCTACTCTTTCTGCAGATCAGGATCCAATCTTTGTTAAAAGGTCGATTACATGCAGTGTACTTATGGCTTAGGGAGAAGCAGAATAGTGTAGATGCATGAATCAGCTTGATTATTTTCTCGTATTCAGGTTTACTTGGGTTACTTCAGTAGAATTCTCCTGACAGGTACTATCATAATATCAGACCTTTTAAAACTGTTTTGTGTCTCAGGCACTTATATTTGAAATGGTAAGGCAGATGTTTCCAAAGCAGAAGTAATCATTCTAATTTGTACTAATATTTAATGAGTCTAAAAAAAAACAACCCTACAAATATGTGGAAGTGTGTTAAGTACATTTGCTATAGACTATGCAAATGAAATACTATATATATTGTTAGACTCTATTCATGTCAGCTTAGTGACTGGATGCAATGCAAAAATAGTTTTTTACCGTTTCAGGGTAGGACTTCTGAGATGGGAGGGGTAAATCTTAAATGGGCTGTGCTGAAGAAAGAAAAAAGTAAAATTCATATAGCAGCGCTTCTGTTATATGTGCTGGCAAATATGTTTTTCAGCAAGTATTTAATTGCTCTTTTGATCCAGCACGAGGGAGAATGGTCCGGCAGTCTTTCCCTTGGTTAAGCACAGGAATCTCTGTACCATGATAAATGTACTTTTTGTATCCTGCAACCACCAGTTAAGCAAATCTGAGGCATCTGAATCCGTATTTGAACATCCCTGAATTTTAAGAGTGCTTTGGATCTCTATTTTAATTTTGATGGCATATAAAGGCAGCAGAATTTAGTCTTTATTAATGCAACAGGAACGCTACAAAGCTACAGTCAAACCTAACTACAACCTTCCAAACAAAAATAGAGAGGAAGAGAAAGAAAAGCCTCCTTCATTTGTAGCATATCATAGGTATGTGTTAAACTGCTCCCTAAATATTTATACTGTTTTCTGAGTTTTCTGGTAAAGTTTTGTTCCGACCCGTTCTCTTGAAGCATCAGCACGCTGCCCGTAGGCTCTGAGCAGCCCGTGAGGCATTAGGGAGCACCCTAGGGACTGCTGGGGAGGCGAGGAGAGGGGCTTGCGTGTTTGGGGCCCTTGGCCTTGTCCTTCACTGGAAGGAGCTTACTGAGGTTTTCATCTCGCTCGGCTCCTGTCGCTCTGGTGCACTCAAACGGGGTATTCGCTCAGACTAGATTTTACTGTTTGCTCGTGGGATGACGTGGAATTTATAGGCTTTAAACTGATAATCAGAGTCTGCTGAAATGAGTCACTTACATTTTCACTGGCTTAACAGGTGAGGGGTTTGGCCCCGAAAGCATCAGCACAGCGCAGATCCCCCCGCCCGCATCACGGCTTTCCCTGGGCAATAGCTGCGAGCCATCTCGGGCAGACAGGCGGCTCAAAATTAAAATTTAATCTGGTTGAACGCCGAGTGGGAAACAAGAAGTGAAAACTGTCAACTGTGCCCAGATCCATTCAGATCACTTCTAGGGACAGTTTTGATACC